>JAKJMR010000451.1:522560-547362 GCA_024449315.1 Daboia siamensis | reverse complement strand
ACCATGTCAAGGGCATCAGCTGTTGTTTTATCTCCTGTCCTGTTCTGTTAGGAAACAGAGGTTTATGATTTTTCTCTTTAAAATCTCTGCGACTTTTTTGGCTATGAAATGACACTAGGTTTTTGTATAGCTGTGCATCACTGTGGTTTGTCTTCGGAGGAGGAACCCGGGTAACCGTCACAGGTAAGTCAATTAACTGATCTCTTGCAGCATGTGGTATTTTCATTTTTTCATCTTTTTCCTCCCGCTTTGACTCCTTTGATTTTTACGGTGACTTTTTATTCAACAATGGTGATGTTTTCCCATAAGAACTGAACATTCACACCAGGTCAAATCTATGCTAATTCAAATCTATGTTATTTCATCATGGGTGTTCCCAGGTGCACTTTGATTTTCATGATCAGGGTCAATGAGGTTTTCAGAAATCTTACTTATGGCTACCTTAACATTCAGGAGTAGCTGTTCTTTGGATTAAAGAAAAACGGAGAGATTAATTTGTATTGCAGTCTTTCGATGGAATGGAATGGGATGGCCTGAAAGTTTGATATTGTCATTGCGTGGTTAGATTTTTCCAGGTAGAATTAAATAAAGCCAAAGTATGATATGGTACCTTATCAATACGATACATTGCTTGATTGTTTGGTAATCAAAGCATTCCATCTTCTTAAAACTATTGAGAGATAGGGCAGAGAAGGGTCAAAAATAGTCGGGTCATTTTTTTAAAAAATCAAACATCATCAAAATTGCATGGGAATGTTGGAAAGTTCAATCGACAGCCCATCATTCATTCCAAAATCAATCAACATAGGGAGACAAATCTTCACTTCATATCCTTGTTTTATTTGTTCAAGTTTTACTCTAGCCGCCCAACTCCAATAGATTCTGGGCGGCGATTTCCCTTTAATTGAAAGGGGATCTGCAGCAGGATCTACCAGTAGATCTAAGGTTAGATTTAGAGCGATGATGGTGATTGTCCAAATTATGCACCTCCGCCTTGCAAGACCATATTCAGATTCTGCCACAAATGTAACCCCTGGAGAAATGTTTCAGATGCAGGTGTGAGCATCTGTCTGATTCTGTGTATAAGAGGTACCTTATTTATATAATGTATAATATTATATAGATAGCATATGAATATGGGGAGCTACCAGCCGCAGGTTCAGAGGACACCATTTCTCCCTGGTTCAACTTTGCAGAAGTGGTTGCGGGAATGAACCATCATTTACTCAGTTGGTGAGGGTCTTTCCTAAACAAACCTTCAAAGGGGTTAATGAATGTGGTGTGATTGTGGTGGGAGACCAAAGTGGTATTGATCCCTTGTGGTAGAATGATGACCCACCCAACTTTCATTTCAGCCAGTCAAATGGGAGTTTGGTCAAATGGTCTTTTCCTATTTTGTCGAAACTAATAAGATCAACCACCTACACATCAAACCAATACCAAACTTTCAGTCAATCCCATTCAGTTCCTTGAAAATGTTTCTTCCCCTAAACATTTACACATTGGGCTAAGCCTTAAATTCAAACCATTAATTTCAAATAAATAATCTAATAGGCAAGCAATGGACTACAAAGTTTCAGGTTACCTCTTTCTCCAGATGTTCAGAATTCTTCTCTTTTTCTCCTTCACGGGTTTAACAAATGATAAAAAATTTAAATCCTAAATATTTCTTTCAAAGCACAATTTGAGAAGACCCCTTAAATCGAGGGAGTGGGGAAAATAGGTAACATCCTATTAAGTGTAAGATGTATTTTGTGAGGGACGTCTGTAAGAAATGTTTTTGGTGGCATGCAAGTCATATGTATTCTTTCAATTTGATGACTTGGAATAAGGAGATCAGAAGAACATTTTATCAATATTGGGTTATAGGGACCAACGTAGAAAGAGTTTTCAAATCATCACTCATCAGTCTGGAATCTAACATAAACTGGATTCTCTTCTCTTCTCTAAGAGGTTCTCCACAAAATGTCGGGAAAAAATCTGGGTTGGGAGATTGGATCACGTTTTCTTTGACATTGAGTCTAAATGCTCCTAGAAAGTTGGGTTGACCTCCAAGAGAGGTATACTTGCCGTGAAAGTCAACTCTGTTTCTCCCCTTTAATTCTCTTGTATAGTAAAAATATGTTTCTCATGTTTTTGGATAGGTGGTCATGTGATTGACTGTTCCACTATGGAACATCACTGCATTCAGGAACTAAAAATAATTTATTTCTCTTCTCTCTGAAACTCACACATGTAGGGAGAGAAACCAGCAGGAGAGTGAGAATCTGAACATACAGAAGTCACTTAAGTTTCTAATCTTTCTTCTGGCACGGTAGAGGAAAACAAAATTAAACAATTCTAATTAATAATTGGTTTAGTAAACCCATTTACAAGCTGTACGTCTCCCTAAGGCCTGCTGTTGTCCAGATGTTCTGTTCATGCAGTCTTCTCTGTCTTCTACCAAATGCAGAGAAAAATAATAGTTGTTCAAGTAAGGTTCAAGATAATCAGAAAGTCATTGCTCTTCCAAATGTTCTTGTAAGAGAAACAGATGTGAAAAGTAACTCACCTACAGTGGGACCCTGCAAGAAATATTACTCTGAGGTAAAACCCATGGAGTTTCTGCTGAAAAACCCATCTTAATTTTTAAAAATAACTAAAAACTTAGTTATAGAAATAACTAAAAGAATTGTTGGTAGACTGCAACGATGGAATATCAAACACTATGCCTTGATGTTTCCCTCCTCTGAAATCCTGATGACGAAAACTGTCTATACATTCATCAGTCTGGTTACTCCATCAATGTTGCGTTGAGGTTTTAAGATGCAGTGTGGAACTTCATGAGATCTTCCTCTCTTCCAGGTCGGCCCACTGTATCTCCTTCGGTGCAAGTCTTTGCTCCTTCCCCGGAAGAGATCAGAAGCCCGAACCCACATACCGTGGTCTGTCTCCTGAGCGACTTTTACCCACCTGGTTTCGTCTTGCAATGGAAATGTGATGATAAAGTGATGACATCTGGCGTGGAGACAACCAAGGCCACCAAGCAAGGGGACAAATACCTTGCCAGCAGTTACCTGAAATTGAGTGCATCGGAGTATGAAAAGTATGACGTTTTCACCTGTGAAGTGAGGCACGAAACGAAGACCATTGTGAAGAGCGTGTCGAAATCTGGAAGTTGTTAACTCCATCATGGAACCTCTCCTGCCATTTGGCAGGAGAAAAGATTCCCTTCTCCTGGGATCTCATTCCTTCTTTCCTAAACCTCTGTGTGATCAATAGTGTCTCTTTCCATCCCGTGTAGTTACACTCTTTGTATCCCTTCTGTGCCTTCGCCCTTCAGATCGATCCCCTCCCCCCTTTGATTTGCTAGATTCTACTGTCAGCAGATTAATAAAGATGTTTGTATTTCATTTGTGTGATTGTTTTGCCGAATTTATTATGGAGAATAGTTGTGGGAAGACAGGTTATATGGTTTCAACGTTCTGTTCCTCGCAAATATCAGCCAGCTCCAAGGACAGAATCAAATCCCTTGTCACTGAAGGAAGGATGCATCTGGTTTCAGATGCCATGAAGTTTGTGTATATTTATCCACTCACACAATTCTGCTAAAAGCAATGTACAGGCAGTCCTCAGTTCAGAAGAATTTGTTTAGTGACTATTCAAAGTTACAATGGCGCTGGGAAAAAAGGGACTGACAACCATTTTTCACACTTACCACCATTGCACTATTTTTCTGATCAGGCGATCAAAATTTGGATGCTTGGCTACTGGTTCATATTTATAACGGCTGCCATGTCCTGGGGTCATGCCATCCCCTTTTTGCAACCTCCTGGCAAGCAAAGATTCACTGAACAACTGTGGTGGTAACTTAACAACTGCAATGATTTATGTTCTTGACTGTGTGCAAGAAAGAGCCTTGGTGGAGCAGTGGGCTAATGCTTCCCCAACTTCTTATTAAGTCTATCCTAATTCTTTCTTTCGAGGAAATTAGCTGACCACATCATTAAGGCTTTAATCTGTGGTTAAACATTGCCCATTGACTTTTGACTTGGACCATTAAGGGCTTTTGAAACCCATTCAGTTAATGGGTGGGCTTTTCTGGAGGGACAGCCACCAATCACTCAGTATATGAGATAAGTCCTTATGCAAAGAATTCTCATTACGTCATTATAGATTAGGATTAAGTAATCAGAATCCTGCAATAATCTTAGTCCTGTAAAGGTGAAAGAAGCCCCCAGGCACTCAGCATGTAAATCCTTATGTAAATCCTCTTTATTATGTCCTTCATCCTATAGATAAGGTGTAAATAATCCCAATCCTATAATAATTAATCCTATAAAAGTATGGGTTCTAGATTTTTATTTTTTGAATTATTATTGCCTTTTGTAAATTTAGCCAACTCCAGAAAGACTCTGTGTGCCTTACAATATCTCAAATGCATCGTTCAAAACCACACTTAAAAATATAATCACAGGTCCTAACATTCAACATTTATCCTAGATAACTTCCTTTCTGCAACCTAGGCATGGCTGAGCAATCAATGGATGCTTTTGGAGAGAACAAACTCTATGAATAGGCAGATTTCAATACTATGTATATTATTGTAATCATAGTATTGTACTAATCTGATGGTTGGTGGGCAACTAATAAATCTGATAATAAATAAAAATACTACTAATAAGGGGGATCTGGATTTTAGTCAGAGGTCAGCTTTCCTGGAAGCACAAGGAGAACATGACCATTGCAATGGTGACATGTACTAAAGGCCCATCAAATTACTCCTCAGACCAACCCCAGTAACTTCCAAAAAAGATCACCACTTCTTTGATCAGTACAGATCAAAAAGTTAAAAATCTCTCCAATAGGAGACAAAGTGACCATTTATATATACTGCATCTAAGGTTATGGATAATGAATTTCATGGTGTTTGGGCTTATTTCCAGGGATACCTTCATTCTTCTGATGCCATTAACTTCTTAGTTTAGCTGTTGGTCTCTCCTAAAAGGTTATCAATGAAATTTATGGAAACCTATTTGACCTGTTTCAGGTGGACAGTCAAATGCCATGGATCCATTATAATGGATGCCTGATGGTCTTCTCCTATAGAAATGCTACATTTACGAAGTGCTATGGAAGTCACAGTTTAACAGACATCTCCAGAGATTTCAGAAGATGTCCAGATGGACATGGGCATCAACAAAATTCCATAAAAACAATGCAAACTGACATTCTTCCCATGAATTCTAGGAACAGAACAATTCATTATTGGAGCCACATGCCTTTGTTTTATACAAAAAGCTATAATCTTCTGCCACTAAATGCATTGTTTAATTAATTAGCATTGACACCCCCCACTCCCAAGGGTTAACCAGCACTTCACAAACAATGGTCTAGCACATTAGATTTGATTTACAAGAAACCATCTGAACAAAACACCCTACAAAGATATGAGCAAGACTTCTCTGAAGAAACATATTCTACATCTCTTAGATTGGGTTCTTCCATATGCATTGATAAAATGTACAGCTCTTTCGTGTTTCTTCCAGTCATAAAGGCACCGTCTCCAGTTGAATATTTCACGATCTACACTGGTGGTGAATTGTGATCCTAGAGGTCAACACGAATGAAGTAAGGACAAGTTTTTCATTCCTAAATGCTCTCAAATCTATGGATTGTTTAGAAAACTTGAAGAGTATCAACAATTGTTCTTCAAGAGCCTACTTGAATGCTAGGTAAGATCAAGACTGAGTTGTTGACCCCAGTAGGTTTCATTGACCTACTGTTAAAATCTTCAATGAAATAAAGATAGGTTTTTGTACTAAGGTGTGTCACTGTGGTTCATCTTCAGAGGGACAATCAATCTATCTATTGCCACTTATTTATAGGTCACTAATTAACAGTGCCCTTCAGCTTCATTAACACTTTGCTCTCTCTTCTTTCTCTGTCTTCAACTTGATATCTAGGTCATCTTTATTTCATTTGGGATTCACATATTTCAAAAATGTATAGTTAATCAATAACCTGAATAGGACACACTAATTTCAACTGGAGATCATTTATTGCAATGGACATCTCTTCTAGACTAACTTGACAAGTTCTAGGTCATATTACTCTTTTTGGTCAAACACCTTATCTATAAAATCATTTCTTTGTTGAAGACATAGAATTTTGAAGTATAATTAGAAAAATTTCAGACTGTGCAAGTCCAAGAACAGGACACTATTCAGTTGTAAATATAATTGAGTCAGTAGAGTCATAGTAATTACGGTTCCAAAATCTACATGGAGATCTTGTCATAAATTGCCTTCTTCTGCAAAAGATGTCTTTACTTTTCTACCCTATTCTTAGAGTGCTTGAGAATTTCTCCTGATCTGAGAGATGATAGAAGGAATATTCTGCCCTTCGTTTCCCGTAACTCCATAGCATTTCTGATTATGCATACCTATGTATAGTTGGAAAAATCCATTCCCATTTGAAAGGTTTGGAAGCCATGAAGCATGCAGGGTTCCAGAGAGAGAGGATTGTACCATGAAAAATGGAATGAAATAGCCCCTGATGTATAAACACAATTGGGAACAGAATTATTCCAGTCGCTTGGAGGTTGCTTGATTTTGGAATGGAAGTTGAAATTCTTGGATTCCACCATGCAACAGATAAAGTTTGGAAAGGAAGTGACCTTTATACACCTAAAAAAAATTAGACCTAACATATACCTCTTAATATCTCTTGACTCAGCAGGATAATTAAAGATAGTTTCAGTCATTACTTAATTAATTGCAATAGCAAATATAATACACTAAATAATACATAAAACATAGAATAGAGTTGGAAGGGACCTTGGAGGTCTTCTAGTCCAACCCCCTGCTCAGGTAGGAAACCCTATACCATTTCAGACAAATGGTTGTCCAATCTCTTAAAAACTTCCAGTGTTGGAGCATCCACAACTTCTGGAGGCAGGTTGTTCCACTGGTTATTGATTCTAACTGTCAGGAAGTTTCTCCTTAGTTCTAGGTTGCTTCTCTCCTCAATCAGTTTCCATCCTTTGCTTCTTGTCCTGCCTTCAGGTGCTTTGAAGAATAGCTTGACTCCCTCTTCTTTGGGGAAACTCCTGAGATATTAGAACACTGCCATCATATCATCCCTAGTCCTTGTTTTCATTCAACTAGACATATCCAATTAAACTAGATATACCCAATACCCAATATGGAACTAAGGAGGAATTTTCTGACAGTGAGAACAATTAATCCATGGAGTAGCTTGCCTCCTGGAATTATGGGTGCTCCATCATTGGAGATTTTCAAGAAGAGACCGGACAACCATTTATCCAGGATGGAATAAGGACTCCTGCCTCGAGGAGAGACTGCTTCAAGACCCCTTCCAGCTTCCATGTTCTATGTTCTGATATCACAGCTTTTCACGGGCAAAATTTCACTGTAGAATTTAAAAAAAAATCTTTCCGAGGCATATTCTCCAAAAGAATCCCCACTCTTGAGGTTTTCATTCCACTTAATTATGTTCAGTCACTTTAGGACTTTTGTAAGATTCTAGTGGTGTAGATATTCTAAAGCAGAGAGGGCTTTTTTTAATTATGAAACATCCTCTTTCCCAGTTTCAGCTTAGCTTCTCATGAAATGAGAACTAGAGTGGGCTGTTTCTCATTGCTTATTTTGGTAGCTGCTTCTTAAACTATTACATCAAGAACTCCAGACTGATACAATGATGGAAGATCAGAACTCACACCCAAAAACTGAATGAAACCCCCTTTGACTCAAATTTGGTGATGGTTTGGATTGCTTCTGATGGTTGGGTTCAATAAGATCAACCAGGACTGGATACTTGAGCCAAAATACAGAGAGGACATAGAGAAGACTTTCTGGGCATTTGGTCTAGATTAAAAGATGTTAACTGATAATAGCTTTGTCATAATTTATAGGAGATATAAGCTTCCTATGATATTGTTGGGTTCAAATAACATTTGAAGTCAACGTTCAGTAAGCTGATTGATTTCAGCTTACTGTGCTTTGTGAAGCAGAGTTGTCTTGCAAACCATAAGTAAAGTGTAACCCAAACAATAATGGCGGAGACTTCTATTATGAATTTCTGCTCTCCAAGATTCAAAAATATTCAGATGCCCAATGAGAAGACTGAAGCGGAGGGAATGTGTGATCTCAAGGAAGCAATCATAAGCTAAGATTGCAAATCAGAAATTCTGTCCCCTTTTCCTTAACCTCTGTTCAAGCTCTTTCTTGACAGTTAACAAGTCAGGTTGAGGCTTCCATAACATACACAAAGATCAAGACTTTTCTTTTAATATTTTAATTTAATAGACTGGCACAGTAATACCAACATTAAGGTTCATTTTTCCGTCATTGATATCAATAGGGAAACTTAAGCCCGCATGCCGATCAGGCACATTAAAACCAACATAAAGTGTTTCAAGTTGACCAGGCCAATCTTGACATATATCTCCTCCTGGTTTATTTATAGGCTCATAAAATTAAACATTGAAAATAGAATTCACTGCTTAAGTTTTAATAAACCTTTTCAAGCAGCCCCTTTGAATATTTATTTTCGGCCAGTAAAGGTACGAATTTAAACCCCATTCTTGAAGAATTTTGATCATGCCTTCCTTAGTATATCAGATTTTCAATGACTAAGTTAATCTTACTAGGTAAGATAAGACATTAAAAAGGGGGGCATTATCAACTTACGAATAAAAATAAACAGCTCCACAAACAGAAATGTATTGGTTTAGCTTTGGGAGATCTTTTTTTTTTTTTTTGGCTGTATTAACATGGGATCAAACTGTTCACACAAATATGCTTCTTGGTCCCTAGGAGGGTCTCTGATTGATCTCCAGCAGACTTCCAGAATTATCAAATTTCAAATTCCCAATCTTCTCAATGAACAAAGCTAGGGGTGAAAGATGTTGAAAAAATGTAGCTCAACTGTTTGTGGAGGACCCTAGCTTCTCCACCTCCGTGTTGGGCTTACACGCAAACAAACAAACTACAAGGGCAAGATCAGAAGTCATGGTTGGTCTTTGTGACTCTTGTCCCATTCAGCCAGAACAAGATGGTCATCTAAGCATCTGTGGTTCTTGCTGACGTCTCCTACTCCATTTAGAGACAAGCATTGTTCCTGATTCTTGGTTAGGTACCAAAGGCACTTGCTGAGGCATCATGTTGAAGTTGATCAAGGAGGGGGAACAAGTGACTACTGACAGTTAGTTTCAGGGGATTTCCGTTGGCTTCGATGTGAGCAGCTGTGAGCTGCATGAATAGTTGTGAGCACAAAGTCATGGATGGAAGGGACTGGTAACTGAAGCAACATTTTCACTCCCAAAATAGACTCATCCCTTACCACCCAAGATATGAGAAGAATCAGTAGAAAACAACATTGGAGAGTCTGTGCAAGGCCCTAAAATGAAAAGCAAGTAAGATATGTCTGTGGAGATTCTCCATCCTCCCGGTCATGGTTATCCCAAAGATGCTTTTCTAAAAGGCAACTGGGAGTTTCTTGGTTTTTTTCTCTCTGTGAAAATCTTTCACCTCTCATCCAAGTAGCTTCTTCAGATCTAACTGACTGGTGGGGAAATTTATAAACCCTTCCATTCCCCCACCAGTCAGTTAGAACTGAAGAAGCTTTTTTGGGGTGAGAAGCAAAACACTTTTCAAGAAAAAAAACAAGAAGAAGAAGAAAGTCCAGTTGCTTTTTAGAAATGCACCTTTGGAAATAAGTCGTGATAAACTGTGATGAGAGAGAGAAAAAGACATCAAGATGTGTCATGTGTGGTCCATGGAGTAGACCAAGCTACTTTGGTAACAAGACTCATCTTGATATATGTACCCCAGGGAGTAAACCAAGCTACTTTGAAGAGGGACAGACTGGTTCTAATAAGATTGGTTGACGTTGTTTGGCTCACCATCCAGATATAGATGCAGTTCACCAATGGACATCTGAGCAAAAGACCCACCAGTCAGTTAGAACTGAAGAAGCTTCTTGGATGAGAGATGAAACGTTTTCAAAGGGAAAAACTCAAGGAAGTCCAGTTGCCTTTTAGAAAAGCATCTTTGGGATAATCATGACCTGGATGATGGAGAATCTCCATAGACATATCTTATTTTCTTTTCATTTTAGGGTCTTGCACATTCTCTGCCATGTTGCTTTCTTCTGATTCTTCTCATATCTTGGGTGGTGATGGATGGGTCTATACCTTGACACATTAGGATTCTCACATTATTCTGATACAACCAAGATGTTCCACTCTCTCGTGACTGTGTCACATATATATACATGAAACAGAAGTAGCAGCCAAATCTCATTCCAATCCTTATGATGGGCACATCATTCATAGCCCTTAAGATCAGCAGAAAAATTTAGGGTCAGGCTACATGATACTCTTCCCTTGGCATCTGCCCTGTGAGAAGGCTACCTCAAGCACTGCTGGTGTTACACTACAAAGTACAATACTGGTTTTTTTCCCTTGAAAATATTTTGATATTCTACCTAAGCTATAATATCTATTGTGGGGTCCTTGGTGCTCTTGGAGCTTGGCTGTTTTCTTGCAGATGTTTCATTACCCAACTAGGTCAGATCATCATCAAATAACACTGGTGATGTTACCTAGTTGAGTAATGAATCATCTGCAATAAAGAAACCAAGTTTAGAGAGTACCAGAGATCCCACTGTTCAACTCTGGGTTAAAATAGTCTCTTCTATTTATATGCTATCTATGATCCAACCTTCATGGTTGTATACTCCACAAACTGAAGACACTGCTTAGAGATAGACAACCTTCACCCCTCTCCCCCATGTTTTAAATGTCAATTCCTACAAACTCTTGCCACTAAGAGTTGAAATCCAAAGTATCTGGAAGGCATCAAGCTAGGCTATTCAACCAGAAGGCATCAGCTAGGCATCCAGTTTTAGTTGTCACAACATAAAAAAGATGATGCAGTGGCTCAGTGGGTTAGGACACTGAGCTTGTCGATCAGAAGGTTGGCAGTTTGGTGGGTCAAATCCCAAGTGCCGCGTAACAGAGTGAGCGCCTGTTACTTGTCCCAGCTTCTGCCAACCTAGCAGTTCGAAAGCATGTAAAAATGCAAGTAGAAAAATAGGGACCACTACGGTGGGAAGGTAACAGCGTTCCGTGCGCCTTTGGCGTCTAGTCATGCCAGCCACATGACCACGGAGATGTCCTCGGACAAGCGCTGGCTCTTTGGCTTTGAAACGGAGATGAGCACCGGCCCCTAGAGTCGGAAATGACTAGCACGCATGTGTATGGGAACCTTTACCTTTACCTTTACAGGCTAAAACATATGAACAAGGGGGTGACATGATAGCAGTGTTCCAATATTTGAGGGGCTGCCACAAAGAAGAGGGAGTCAAGCTATTCTCCAAAGCGCCTGAAGGCAGGACGAGAAGCAACGGATGGAAACTAATCAAGGAGAGAAGCAACCTAGAACTAAGGAGGAATTGCCCAATAATTAGAAGAATTAAGCAGTGGAACCACTTGCCTCCAGAAGTTATGGGTGCTCCAACACTGGAAGTTTTTAAGAAGAGATTGGACAACCGTTTGTCAGAAATGGTATAGGGTTTCCTGCTTGAGCAGGAGGTTGGACTAGAAGACCACCAGAGTCCCTTCCAATTCTGTGATTCTCTTATTCTGTTTTTCCAGACATTGCAATTAATAGCTGGTAATAAGATTTTCCAAGCAATGCTACTTTGTTTTGGGTTGCCCACTTCTCATGATCATTGAATAGAAGCCTCTTTCTTCTCATTTTTAGCAAAAAAAAAAAAAAAAGCAAGGATCTTGCTGCTCTTCGAATTATCAAACGTTGTTGCTCGTTTGATTTTTTGTTTATTTATTATTTTTTCTGCTACCCTTGAAAAGTGACTCAAACTATTTGCAAGATTGCTTCATTTTACTAATATTGTTGCCAGCCTTGTTATTTTAATCCACAGAGCCAACCTATTGTTGTTTTTGTTTGCTTTCTTGTTTAATTGTTTTTTTTATTGTGGCACCATCTGGCTTTAGAATAGTTGCCACTTGAAATATTTTGACAGATAAGAAGGCAGGCATAAATTAATGCAGTGGGTATTTTTATACTTCCTTCTCTGCTAAAACAACACCTACTCTGTAGAGAAACCATGAAAAGCTATGAAAAGCCAGAGAGAAAAGACATTTATAAGACAAGACTAGCAAGTAGAATTTAGCATTTTTTCTAAGAATCAAAGAAATGGGATCGGTTAAAAATAAGCAGTGAATCTCTTGCGAAGTATGGAAAACAATGGTCATTTTCCACTTGCCTAACAAGCCTTCCCAATTAATGGTGTCCTTCAGAAGACAGACAATTTAATGTAATAGGTTTATAACGAAATGGTCCTCATTAAACTAATTATTGTCCTTGTATAGACTACAACAGAGACATGGTCAGACTAATAACCAACTGACCACAATATTCTGTCTTGATCTATACCAGTGCTGGCTGGGGAATTCTGGGAGTTGAAGGCCACACATCTTGAAGTAGCCAAGATTGTCACCTTCTTTCAAAGCCATTCAAGCTGAAAGAGCATCAGAGCTTAGCAATGAACATTTCCAACATTGGTACCTGCTACCTGATCATCGCTGCTAAGAAGAAACACTTGCAAATCTTGTGAACCCCATTTTTTTCTGAACCAGAAACCCCTTCGGAGTCACATTCTCCAAAGTCATCCAGGGGCTTTCATGATCGAGGAGAGGCTAGATATGAGCCATCTTCTTTGTGGTCCAACGCCATCACCACTGGACCACTCTGATCATCTCATAATCTTAGTTCACATGGTGTGTTAAGACTACAGCAGCGTTCTTTGACAACCAAGCTCAGAATGCCACAGTTCAACCCTGAGCTACAAAAGTTCTTTTCTATCCATAGTATTTCTCAACTTTGGTGGCTGGAAGGTGTGTGGACTTCAAGCAAGTGTCTATGGAGATTCTCAGTCATCCAGGTCATGGTTGTCCCAAAGGTGCTTTTTCAAGAGGCAATGGGACTTCCTTGTTTTTCTTTAAAGATATAGCTCAACCATTTGTGGAGGATCCTAAGTTCTCCACCTCCATGTTGGGCTACCTGAAGATCCATGGGCTTCAACGTCCAGAATTCCCTAGCCAGAAGCTTCTTGGATGAGAAGTGAAACAACTTCAAAGAAAAACAAGGAAGTCCAGTTGCCTCTCGAAAAAGCACTTTGGGAACTTCAAGCAAGTGGCTGGAGAATTCTGGAAGCCGAAGTCCACAATCTCCAAATTGCCAAAGTTGAGAAACACCAGACTAGACTAGACCAGCATGGAGTTGGGTGGGGGTTGCTGCTTTTCTTGGACTTAGAAAAACTGCATGGTGCTGACACTGAGTTTAATCCATATGCAATCTCAACCCTACCATAGACTCCTAGAATATTATGTTTGTGCCATAAGTTGACCAAACAGCCTAATTCTTACAACTCATCCTGCCACAGGAAAACGAACTGGTGTTAAAACTAAGGAAAATGAACATACTGTGAGAAAGCAATTGCTAGGTTTGTTACTACATCAATTAAACTCATTGCATCAAAACAGAGTTGGGAGGGGACTTTTTAAAAAGGGTCTACGTTTCTGCTTAGAAGAATTTGATGCTTTTGTGGTGGTGGGCACACACACATACCCCCCCCCAAGGTAATCTGTTGTTTCTGTATATTCTTAAGAGTTTTCCTTCAGCTGCCCTAAACAGTTCCACAGGATTCATTGCTTAATCCATTTTTTTTTTAAAAAAAAAAGAATCAGCAAATTCTCTCTGAAGAAAGATCAGTGCTGAATCCTATCAAGGGATGCAGTGTCCCTCACCCTCCTACCCCACCTGGCTTTCTCTGCAGCTGTGTGGGCAAGGACAGGGGGGGGGGACTCCCAGTTCTAAAATTAGGCCTTTTCTCTTGCAAAGAGCAAATCAGAAACTCGAACATGGCTCACAAACATCTCCAGAAAAGGAAGTGAAACTGTGTGAAAGGACCACTGACTTAGGAAATGAAGGAGGTCTGAAGAAGAGGGAGCAAATATGTTCTTTGCTACGTGGCACAACCGAAAAACACGTCTCTCCCCACCCTTGACAAAAACAACACCACCACAGAGTTTGGTTCCGTGCTTTGCACGCACACACACACAGACACACACACACACAAATGAATTCATCTCTTTGGCTTGCAGCGAAGAAATTGGAAAAGGGGACACGACGAAGGTTGAGGTCTACCTTGAGAATCAAAGTAAATTACTTTTATATTATGAACTTCCAGTTTATTTTAAGTATGTGTAGGGTAACTCCATGGGAAGTTGGCATCCTGCAACGAAACACCATAACACAAGCACGAGGTCTTCATTTAACGAAAAGGCTTCTGGGACAAACATGGCTTCTTTTCCCCCATTTGCAGAAAATTAAATGAGTGGATACTTGCAGCAACCTCAACAGCTTTCCTTTGGGTAAACGGGTCTTTTGAACTGATCACACCTATTGTAGCAGCCATTTTGTGACTGGAGAAGCCATCCCAAAATAGGAACACGCCGGAGCTATGTTTTTCAGACCTTCAATGTGCCCCCAAAAGTTGTTTCCCCCTTTATTCTTCCACCACATCCAAGCGCATCATGCAAAGGAACAGAACCTCACGAGATGACCCTTGTTCAGTTTAGCCATGGCTGCTGCCTGTTCACTTGATAAAAGTGAACACTTGAAGGACAAAACCAAAGGAGTCAATATCTATTAACCCTTGCCCTTGATTGGAAGAGGAAGGAGAAGGAGCAGCAGGCCAAGAGGTCTTCAGCAGTTGCAAAGGCATCTGTGTGGGCTTCGGAGATTGTCCGGTTGTGTTAATTTCAGCCATCCTTGCCTGAAAATTATCTTCCCTCCAGCACTGAGTAGGCCAATAACTCTAAAAGTGGAGGAACAAATTACAGAACATGGAATATAGCACAATAGATTTGGAAGGGATCTCAGGGGTCTTCTAGTCCAATCGCCTGCTCAAACAAGAGATCCTATACTGTTCCAGACAAATTGCTGTCCAATGTCTTCTTGAGAGTCTCCAATTGGCCGTCTGGTGTTGGAGTATTCACAACTTCTGGAGGCAAGTCATTCCACCAATAATTCTTCCAACAGTCAGGAAATTTCTCCTAAGTTCTAGGTTGCTTCTCTCCTTGAATGGTCTCCATCCGTTGCTTCTTTTTCTGCCTTTAGGTACTTTGGAGAATAGGTTGACCCCCTCTTCTCTGTGACAGCCCCACCATCATATCATATTATATCATGATATATCATATCATATCATATCATATCATATCATATCATATCATATCATATCATATCATCCCCTAGTCCTTCCTTTTGTTGGAACTAGGTATGTATGTTATGTAGGTTGGTAACTACTATATGTTGTAACTAGGTATGTATGAGCATCCCAATGAATCTAAAAGTGGAGATACATTTTGCTTTCCATTTTATTGTATCCCATCCTCTGCTAGATTATTCATATTTCATCTGTGAAGAATGCAGATGTCATTGTTGGATTGTACCCAAGGAAGATGTTTCTTTGGTGTGGGAAGAATATTTATCCTCTATTCATTTCCCTCCTTAGCACTTTGCAACCTAGGAAGATAGATCTGATGCCTTCTTTCTTATCTTTACAGCACCAGGCAGGAAATCCTTATTCTCAATGACATGTTTAAGTTGCTACCATCACCATATATTATATGCAGTGGAGCTTTTTAATGAGTTTCATTTCTGCTGCTTAGAAAATATTATACCTACGTGAATCGGGTTTGAGCCATTTCAAGCATCCAGCTTAATTAAATTTAGGCCTTTGACTTGAATATACCAGTCAGTTTGGACAATTGGATAGAAATGCACATGCACAAAAATCTTCCTTATTTAAAAAAAGAAAAGAAAAAGAAAGTTGGGGGGGGGAGGTTAGAAGTCTAATTGATTGGCCCAAAGGAGCATTTTCAAGAGGCAACTGGACTTTCTTATTTTTCTTTGAAGGTATTTCACTTCTCATCCAAGATGCTCCAGAGCTGAAGAAGCTTCTTGGATGAGAAGAGAAACATTTTCAAAGGAAAAAAAAAAAAGTCCAGTCACCTCTTGAAAAAGCATCCTTTGGGACAACATGACCTGGATGATCTCCACAGACATCTAATTGATTGGATTGATCTGATATGAATCGGTTTGCATTGATGGATCAATCAGCTGCCACGAGGCTTTCTCTAAATACAATCAATTACTCAAAAGGAAATGAAGTTTTATGTGGTAGGGCAATATTTTCATTTTCATTTAGAAGTGACCTCTTTAAAAACAGTTACCCTGAATTTTTTTTAAAAAAAACAATAGTATAATAAAGTATCCCCAGCCTGCAGAAATTATACACATACAAAAGAAAAACATGGGAAATATTGTATACTTAAAAAATCTCCAAAGTTTAAACTTCAATATTTGTACGCCAAAAAAGTATAGAGGGAAGGAATCTGGATCTGTGGCTAATTGAGTTTATCTTCACAACTTGTATGACTCCAGGTAGTGTTGTCTGTAAACTAGCCTACTATAGAGTAGTCAATAAACCATGTTTAAGGAAACCTTGAAAAGCATGATGTAGGAACCCAGTCTGGCCAATGTGATGAGGAAGGAAGGAAGGAAGGAAGGAAGGAAGGAAGGAAGGAAGGAAGGAAGGAAGGAAGGAAGGAAGGAAGGAAGGAAGGAAGGTTGGTTAAGATGGATGGATGGGTGGATGGATGAATACATGGATGGAATTTTAAAATGGAAGGAAGGAAGGAAAGAAGGAAGGAAGGAAGGAAAGAAGGAAGGAAGGAAGGAAGGAAGGAAGGAAGGAAGGAAGGAAGGAAGGAAGGAAGGAAGGAAGGAAGGAAGGAAGGAAGGTTGGTTAAGATCGATGCATGGATGGGTGGATGGATGAATACATGGATGAAATTTTAAAATGGAAGGAAGAGAGGGAGGGAGGGAGGAAGGGAGGGAGGAAGGGAAGGGAGATCAGAGACTAGGGAAAGAAAAAGGGAGCAAATTATTTTAATAGATGAAACCGTACAAAAGCCAAAGTTATGCACATCTAAATCATTCAGGAGGATAGTTAGGAACATTTTAAGGTGATTATTGTAAAGTAAACTTGTTTTGGCAACAGGGACTTGAAAATATGAAAGTTTTACACATTTCCAAAGAATAGCAGTAAGATGTGAATAAATAAAGTCAGATGCTTTTAAATGCCAAGAACTGAAGTGTGCTCACAACATCATCCAACTATTAAGAAATGTTTGCATTTACAGAAAATTGAGGAAGTTACAGACTATTAATTGCTACATTTACCTCTTGGCCAGTCATGTGAAGAATGTTATGTTCAGGCTAGATACAACATCATATTATTCACTATTGGTTGTTGTTTTTTTGTATTTATTTGTTTTATCTCTATTTTTTAGATCTAAAGCAGATCTTCAAAATACAGTATATAATGCTCTATCGGAAGGCAAAATCTTTAAGGGTTCTATCCGTTTAATTCTCACTTCTGTTTTGCTGTTTGAATGCCGAATGTTTATTATTTGAAAATGTTTGTTTAATAAAACTAGCGTGCACGCCATCTGTCTGTTCCTCTATTTTTCATTGCTTTATAAGACTTGATTGATGGATATTACTGCATTCACTACGAGGCTTTTTTGTTACGCGCACCTCAATAAAATAAGGGGCTTCTTTTAATAAAATAAATACCTTTTAGCCTTTTTTTCAATAAAACAGCTTCTTTCAAGAAAATAAATTGCTTTTTTTTTCTGATGTTCCTGTTGGGCCTAAACCTGCCCCTTAGATTTCTTCCAAAGTTAGTCTAAGATATGAAAGAAAAAGATACGCAACCAAAAAAATATATATATTAACCAGCACTTTCCATTAACTTACGAAACTCAAAACTATCTCAAATTCTAAAGAAATCTGAAAATGAGGTAGGGTTGGGCCTTTTTCATAATGGAAGGCAACTTTCAGGAAACTGACAGGTGGTTATTTTCACAAAATGTTACCCTGATCTGGTATGACGGAAATTCTTCTTCTTTTTTTTTTTTTACAAAAAAGACACAGTCGGAAAAAGAGAACTATATTCTTTCATTTAAAAAAAAACAACACAGAGAACGTGTTGTTCAGGCAACGTTTCATAGGCAATTCATTTTCAAATTTCTTATAAAATAATGTTATCTCCCCATTGATCGGGCAGCTCGAGAAAAAGCAAAATAAGAACAGTCAAAGAACTTGCTGATGGTCAGAGCAAGAAAAATGTTGCATTTAGTTGGAAACTTTAAAGAAAAGGATAGAGTTAAACAAGGTAGATTTCCATACCTCTTCAAAGGCTAGAACAAAGAATGGAAAAAACTGAATAAATAATGGAAAAGAACTACCCAGTGCCTGGTATCATCAACAACTTTACTTGAAATAATATACCACCAAATCCCGTGGTGTTTTTTATTAAGACCACTTTTATTTTAGCCTCTTCTATTCTCTTTCACCATTAATATTAAAAATAAAAGTGGCTTTAAACATGCGATATCTTCAGTTTTTTTTATTCCCGCTTTATATCAAATAAAATCAAATTCATGATTAACAAAGGATGGAAACTAATCAAAGGAGAGAAGCAACCTTGAACGAAGAAGAGGTGAGGACAGTGAGGACAATTAATCAGTGGAACAACTTGTCTTCCAAAGTTGTGGATACTCCAATACTGGAAGTTTTTAAGAAGAGGCTGGACAGCCATTTGTCTGAAATGGTTTAGTGTTTCCTGTCTGAGCAGGGGGTTGGACTAGAAGACCTCCAAGGTCTCTTCCAACTCTGTTATTCTATTCTGTTCTGTTCTACAAGCCTGCACTATCACTTATTCAATCTCTAGAATGAGAGGAGCTTGAGAGTCTATAAAATGCAATTGTTCTCTGATTTTACTGCAACTTTTTAACGATTGCCGGTGCGGAAAGCATTTTGAGTAGAAGCATTTTGGAGTTTGTTTTTTCAGAAAAAATGTCTACAAATGGAGACCTAGGAACCGTGAGTGGTCCACGTGGCTAGATTCAATGAATTGTTAAAGGATTGAGCTAGTTCTATATTAACACTTCATGGATGTATTTTTAGCCTGAATTGAGAAGATAAAGGAACACATGGTTTATATTGGCAGATTTAATCATAAGTAGTACCGGTGATAATAGGCAGCTTGGGAGTGATCCCACAATAACTGGAGTGCCACTTGAACACCATCTCCAGATGCCTTCCCTGCATGAAGGTGAACCAGAACCTAGGTTTTCTCAATGTCTACAAAAGACTTCCACCACTAGATCATCCTGGTTCTTGGGCTGAGGAGAAAGGACTGGCCCAAAGTCCTCCAGGGCTTCCATGAGAGGGAAGGGAGGATAAAACTGGACTCTACTTGGTGTCAGTCCAACATCTTCATAACTGGACCACCTTGGTTCTCGGAGAGAGTGACTGGTGGTCTCAAAATCACTCTGTGAACTTCTATGGCTGAAGGAGAACTAGCCTGTGAGTTCTGACAGTGAGAACAATCAACCAATGGAACAGATTGCCTTGAGAAGTTGTGAGAGCTTCATCATTGGAAGCTTTCGAGAAGAGACTGGTCTGCCATCTGTTAGAAATGGTGTAAGGGCTCCTGTTTGGGCAGGGGGTTGAACTAGATGACCTACAAGGTCCCTTCCAACTCTTGTTATGCTATTCCATTCCATTCCATTCCATTCTACTGTATTCTAATCCAACTCCTTAACCACCACAGCAGTTCTCTGACTTTGACAAAGAATAGTTGAACAAATGTGATTTTATTTGGGATACCAGCCTGTATATTGTATTTTATAGTGTTTTTTTTTTAAATCTGGGAAGGGTTGAGGTGCTCTTTTTAAGGCAGATGTGGAAAGCTGGTTTCTTAATATAAATCTGCAATCATTTTCCCACATTTCCACAGCAATGATCATTCGATCATTTATTGGAGGGAGGATGAGAAGAACTCTCTTTTCCACCACAAAAGATCAAATTAATCAACGTCATGTCTGCCATTCAGCAGATAGTCTCCAGGTCCCCAGATATTCAGGACATGCCTGAATTAGGACACATGAAGTAGAGCACACAGTGAAAAAGGCCTGGCTGTTTACCGTTGAAAATAGGGATCTTAAAATGGTGCAGTTCTATAAAGCTTTCCACATCTTTGTTTAAGGATTTAGGCCAAATCATGATTTATTCCTGGTCATTATAGATAAATGAAACTCTTAGGAACAGTAGCAATAAGCTGGCAGTGACAAGGAATCCCAATGGAGAGTGAACAGAGGTTCTCCAGATGTTGCTCTACAATCCCCCCAGAACCTATTCTCCATGATCAATGATCCACAATACAAAAAAGATTTTGAGACCCTGGAAAGTGTGCAGAGAAGAGCAACAAAAATGATAAAGGTTCTGGAGGCTAAATTGTAGGCGAAACAGTTGAGGGAGCTAGTTATGTCTAGCCTACCAAAGAGAAGGATTAGGGGGGACATGATAACTGTCTTCCAACACCTGAGGGGAAGTCACAGAGAAGAGTAAAGTGACTTATTATCTAAAGCAAAGGAGGCCAGGACAAGACGCAAGGGTGGAAGCTTGTTAAAGAGTGACCCAAACTAGAAGTAAAGAGAACTTCACTTAGTGAGAACAATTAATCAATGGAATAGGTTGCCTCCAGAAGATGTGCTGATTCACCTCTGAAAGTTTTGAAAAGTAGAAGAGGAGAGAAAGAAGAGAAGAGGAGAGGAGAGGAGAGGAGAGAAGAGGAGAGGAGAGGAGAGGAGAGGAGAGGAGAGGAGAGGAGAGGAGAGGAGAGGAGAGGAGAGGAGAGGAGAGAAGAGAAGAGAAGAGAAGAGAAGAGAAGAGTTGGAAGGGACCTTGGAGGTCTTCTAGTCCAACCCCTTGCTCAGGCAAGAAACCCTATATCATTCCAGACAAATGGTTGTCCAGTCTCTTCTTAAAAACTTCCAGTGTTGGAGCAATCACAGCTTCTGCAGACAAGTCATTCCACTGATTAATTGTTCTAACTGTCAGGAAATTTCTCCTTAGTTCTAGGTTGCTTCTCTCCTTGATTAATTTCCCATCTGTTGTATCTTGTCCTGCCCTCCAGTGCTTTGGAGAATAGGTTGATCCCCTCTTCTTTGTGAGATATTGGAAGACTGCTATCATGTCGCCCCTATTCCTCCTCTTCATTAAGCAGACTGGAACAACGATTTAACCAGGATGGTATAGGATCTCTTGCCTTGAGCAAGGGGCTGGCCTAGAAGACCTCAAAGGTCCCTTCCAGCCCTATGATTCTACATTTTCTAAAATTGGTGGGACCACCAGACAGCAGAGTCTTCTCCTGACACCTGCTTCTTCCTTCAATTCAATGAAGTGAATCAACAAATTGAAACCACCTTGCCACTTTCCATTACACTGGGAAACCAAGTTCTAATGGGTACGTGTCTCTTGGCCTCCCCTTGCAATCCACAGATGTTGCAGCCGCTGTCCAGAAATTCACCCCCACCAATGGAGCATTTTCTGTTTTTGAGTCTCATAACGCTGTTACTACTACTAACCGGCAGGAAACCAGACCGCCTAGCTGACAGATGGCTTCTAAAAATAGGAGGCCTAGAAAAACCTCCTTTTTTTCCACGTCATTCCATCACTTCGTTGGTCCTCTGCTCTCCATAGTGAGTTGTTTACTCCATCTGTTTCCAGCTTCCTGCCTCCCAGGCAGTTTGAACCACCAAGCCCATCTTCCTCAGCCAGCATGTCCAAGGCTTGGGAGTCACAAGAATTTACCAGTCAACAGACAAGCATCATCCTGAGAAAAGTGACTTTATGCCATGACAAATAAAACATGGTTTTATCTACTTGATATAAGGTCTCCTGCTCGAGGCAGGGGGTTGGACTAGAAGACCTCCAAGGTCCCTTCTAGCCCTTATTATTCTACGTTATGTGATCTCGCCACCTTTAAAATCCTTTCATTTAGTGGGATTAAACTGTTTGTTGCGTTTGTGTGTCCTTTCTGCTACCTCTTGTAGTTTTGAAAATTGCCGTTGGAGGCCCGTCGCTCAGGCAAGGAAGTTTTTGGTTTTCATTGAATTTTAATTTATTTTGACTCTTGTCCCCGAGCCTTAGAAATGGAAGGAAGGAGAGTCACACTTGCTTCCTGCATGACTGTCAAATATGTTTTTATTTTCTTATTTGCTAAAAAAAAAACAAAAAAAACAACATAGCCCCTTTGTTTCTCCAAAACGGTTTCTTTTACGTAAGTAGAACAGGGTGGACAAATCTGAGGGGGGGGGGGTAAAAGACCCCCAAATATTTAAGGTATTTAAGATTAATATTTAAGATATTAATATTTAAGATACTTGGGAGGTCTCAGGTTGTCAAAATTAGAGGGCCCACCCCAGGCTGGTCCACAGGACAGGTCAAAAAAGTCACAATCACAGAATCAAAGATCATTTTAAATGTTAATACCACTTTACAAGGCCTTGGCAAGGCCACACTTGGAGTCCTGCATCCAGTTTTGATTGCCACCATGGGGAAAAAAAATGTTGAGACTCTGGAAAGAGGTCAGAGAAGAGCAACGAAGAGGACTAGGGGACTGGAGGCTAAAACATATAAAGAACGGTGGCAGGAATGGGCACTATCTAACAAAATGAAATTCAATTATGAAAAAAGTAAGGTTCTACATTTAGGCAGGAAAAATCAAATGCACAGGTATAGTATAGATGGTATCTTGCTCAATAGTAATAACTGTGAGAGAGATCTCGGAGTCCTAGTGGACAATCACTTCAATATGAGCCAGCCGTGTGCTGCAGCTGCCAAAAAAGCCAACACAGTGCTAGGCTGCATTAACAGAGGGATAGAATCAAGATCAGGTGAAGTACTAATACCACTTTACAATGCCTTGGTAAGGCCACACCTGGAATACTGCATCCAGTTTTGGTCACCACGATGTAAAAAAGATGTCGAGACTCTAGAAAGAGTGCAGAGAAGAGCAACAAAGAGGATTGAGGGACTGGAGGCCAAAACATACAGGGAACGGTTGCTGGAATTGGGGATGTGTAGTTTAACGAAGAGAAGAGTGAGGGGTGACGTGATAGCAGTCTTCCAGTATCTCAGGGGCTGCCCCAAAGAAGAGGGAGTCAAGCTATTCTCCAAAGCACCTGAAAGCAGGACAAGAAGCAATGGATGGAAACCAGTCAAGGAGAGAAGCAACCTGGAACTAAGGAGAAACTTCCTGACAGTTAGAACAACTAACCAGTGGAACAACCTGCCTCCAGAAGCGGTGAATGCTCCCTCACTGGAGGTTTTTAAGAAGAGACTGGCCAGCCATTTGTCTGAAATGGTATAGGGTTTCCCGCCTGAGCAGGGGGTTGGACTAGATGACCTCCAAGGTCCCTTCCAACATTATTATTATATATATTTATATATGTCTACTTTAATGAAGAGAAGGAGCCATCTTCCAATATTTGAGGGGCTGCCCCAAAGAAGAGGGGAGGCGGGTGTCACAACCTATTCTCCAAAGCACCTGAAGACAGGGCAAGAAGCAACGGATGGAAACTAAACAAGGAGATTAGCCAGTCAATGAACCACAGAAATGTTGGGTTTAATTGTGGTTGTAAGTGAAGGACCACCTGTGGTGAAGGAGACCCAGAAACCATAAAATTATAAACTGAAACACATTCCTCTCTTAAAAGCCTTGATAACGGAGGTTTCCAAATCAAGATTGCATACCCACTGGTTTGGGATTTCTGCTCCAAGCAAGGGGTTAGACTGGAAGACCTCTGGTGGAGCAGTGGGCTAATGCCTCCTTAAGTAACACCAGCTGCCTGCAATTAGTGCAGGTTCGAGTCCCACCAGGCTCAAGGTTGACTCAGCCTCCCATCCTTCCGAGGTAGGTAAAATGAGGACCCAGATTGTTGGGGGTATTAAACAGCCTTGGTGGAGCAGTGGGGCTAATGCCTCCTTAAGAAACAGCTGCCTGCAATTAGTGCGGGTTCGAGTCCCACCAGGCTCAAGGTTGACTCAGCCTTCCGCCCTTCCGAGGTAGGTAAAATGAGGACCCAGATTCTTGGGGGCAATAAGCTGACTTTGTAATAATGCCTCTTGGGGGTGGGGAGGGAAAGCCCTAATAATAAGCAGGCATATACATAGAATGAAGGCTATTGCTAAGCACATTTTATTTGTGCTTAGATTGTAAGCCGCCCTAAGTCTTCGGAGAAGGGCGGGATATAAATGGGATTAAAATAAAAAATTAAAAAATAAACATCCCACCCAATGCTGGGATGCTGTGTCAGATTAATTAGATTCCTGCTCCACGTTCCTTCTTTCCTGCTCTGCGATTTAATCTACATTTTAATTATATTACATTTTACACTGCACCTCTTCCTAGCCTATATTTTTTTACAGGGCTATAAGTCAAAGTAATATAAGACTTTTTTTTTCCCTGGTGCAGCTTTTATTTTACTGTTATGTGGGATTTGTCATTGTTCTGGGGTGGTAGTATTTTATGGATAATTGGGACGCAAATGCCAGGAAGAAGGTGATAAATATGGAGCACAAATATATATCTTCAAGAATGCCTCCTCCTGAATATTCCTGTGTGAATCTGGAGGTCCTCTATGCCCTGAGAATCTTAAACAAAAAATCATTTCCATTGTCATTAGGTGATAGTTCAATTTGTCTGGATAAAAGAATTCTTTGGCTGTTGTTTTGGTACCTGTGAGGATAGGATAGGATAGGATAGGATAGGATAGGATAGGATAGGATAG
>JAKJMR010000451.1:503839-517110 GCA_024449315.1 Daboia siamensis | reverse complement strand
GGAGGAGGAGGAGGAGGAGGAGGAGGAGGAGGAGGAGGAGGAGGAGGAGGAGGAGGAGGAATATGTGATTTTTGCTAGCGTGGAGCTTTTCCAAAGAAAAGGAAGCAAACTCTTGATGGAGAGACGTGCATAAGTGCATTTGCATGCAGAAAGATATACTCTCCATTCACGCAAATAACAAAATAACAGGACATCAGAGTTGCAAGGGATCTTGGAGGTCTTCTAGTCTAATCCTCCCTGCTTAAGCAGGAGGCCCTATACCATTTCAGACAAGGGGATGTCCAGTCTTTTCTTAAAGTGACGGAGTACCCACAACTTCTGAAGGCAAGCCGGTCCCATCGGTCGATTGTTCTCACTGCCCTGGGAATGACCAGTTAAGGCTTCGTGGATTTGGGAAGGGAAGGTCATGCTTATGCCACTTGTGGCTGTTCAAGGATTCCAGGCTAGACCCTCACTTAACCCCTCCCTCCAGCCTAGCTGGCAATTCCCATGCACGCTTCCTGCTCTGTGTTGTGTGTCCACAACGTGCCTCCCACACGTTCCACCCCAACTTCTCCCTTGCTTCCAGAAATCACTTCGTCTCACAGCCTTCCCGACAGCTTCCGTGGGCTGCAAAGTTTTGGGGTCCAGAGACTAACCCCAATAATTTGGGGTTCTTGTGGCCCACGAAAGCTACAGTCTGAAATCTGTCCCCATTTCTCCTTAAGGGACAGCGAAAATTCGGCTTCGCATGCAAAGCGTTTCCCACCACCCCACCCTCCTTCGAGCAATGGACTGCGTAGTGCAGGTGACTTGTCACTTAAATGTCACGACAAAAATCCTCCCTAAGTGACAGAAAGCTTTTTGAGAAACTGAGCAGGGGATGGGAAATTCTCTCCCTAAAGGAATCGGGTAGTTCATTTCTTCCACCCTCTAGCTGGCTGGCAGACCAGCCTAGAAAAAAAGATTTACAAAATGTGTCTCCCTCGGGGACTCATTACGGATTTCTCAGCTGCTCCTCTTAACTCTCCCTAGCCACCCGGAGCTGTTCATTAATACTGTAAATTTATGGAGTGATATTTAAATGACGTTCCTGAGGCTAAACCGAGAGAGCTGGAGCGATGGGAAGCCAGCAGCGTGATGTCGGATCACCTCCACGGGCCTCCCCAAACTACGGAAACTTCCAACGGGAGCGGAAAGGAGCGGAAAGCCGGCGTTTCAACAACAAGCGGAGGAGCGTAGGGGGGGGGGGGTCTCCTTCTGCAGAGCGTGAAGCAGGAACTTGCTCATTTCTCTGCTTTTTATTATCTTCATAAGGTTGCATTTCAGAAAGCGTGAATCACGCTTCGTTGCTGATGAGTTTTCAACCTGACGAGTTTTCCAAACAAGCACAGCCAGGTGTGCAAGCTCTATTTCTTTTTTTTATTTTTTTTTTTGGGGGGGGAGGTTACGTTGACAAGAATGTTGCAAGACTGAAAATACATCTCTCCCCACCCTCCAACTTTACACCCCAAGAAACTAGGGAGAGTCCCTACCGTGCCACCATTCCTTCTATGGGCTCAGATGCCTCTTATCTGACCTAGCAGTTCTTCCTCCTCTCTCCCAAGGCCATTCCCACAGAGGTTACAGATTTTGTCTTTATATCATAAGGGGTGTGGGGGGGAAAGTCCTCCCTTTTTACAACTCTGTAATCCCTTGATTCAGGATGACGAGCGTTTACTGACTGGATGCCCTTCCTGACACCTATGCAATTTTTTTTTTTGAAAGATGATCAAACTGTTGTTTCTTCAGCTCATCACCAGATGGAACCCTAATCCCTCACCAAGCGGTCGTGCTTCACAAAGAAATTGGCACTCTGAACCTAACAGCATATCTCTCTCTCTCTCTCTCTCTCTCTCTCTCTCTCTCTCTCTCTCCCTCCCTCCCTCCCTCCTTTCCTACCTACCTTTTTCCCTTCCTCCCTCCCTCTCTCTCTCTGTATCTCTCTCTCTTGCTCTTGCTTTTCTCTCTCTCACACTTTCTCTCCCATCCTCCAATCAATCAGAATAGAGCTGGAAGGGACCTTGGAGGTCTTCTAGTCCAGCCCCCTGCTCAAGCAGGCAGGAGACCCTCTGCCATTTCAGCAAGGTTGCTGTCCAGCCTCTTCTTAAAAGCCTCCAGTGATGGAGCGCCCATAACTTCTGGAGGCAAGCCGTTCCACTGGTTAATAGTCCTCACTGTCAGGAAAGTTTCTCCTTAATTCCAGGTTGCTTCTCTCCATCCGTTGTTTCTTGTCTTGCCTTCAGATGCTTTGGAAAATAAATTGACACCCCCCCCCCTCCTCTTTGTGGCAGCCTCTTAAATACTGGAACGCTGCTATCATGTCACCCCCTAGTCCTTGTTTTCTCTAGACTAAGGTAAAGGTAAAGGTTCCCCCGCACATGCGTGCTAGTCGTTTCCGACTCTAGGGGCCAGTGTTCATCTCCGTTTCAAAGCCGAAGAGCCAGCGCTTGTCCAAGGACGTCTCCGTGGTCATGTGGCCGGCATGACTAGATGCCAAAGGCGCACGGAACGCTGTTACCTTCCCACCGGAGTGGTCCCTATTTTTCTACTTGCATTTTTACGTGCTTTCGAACTGCTAGGTTGGCAGAAGCTGGGACGAGTAACAGGCACTCCCTCTGTTACGCGGCACTCGGGATTCGACCTGCCAAACTGCCGACCACCTGATCGACAAGCTCAGTGTCCTAACCCACTGAGCCACCGCGTCCCTTTTCTCTAGACTAGCCAAACCCAAATCTTCTTCCATTCTCTCCCCCCCTTCTCTCTCTTACTCTCTCTCAAATCCTTCTTCCTCCCTTCCCCTCTCTCTTTTCCCCCCTTTCTCTCCCATCCCTCTTTCCTCCCTTCCTCTTGCCCTTTCTTTCTCTCCCTTTCTCTCCCATCCTTTCTTTCTCCCTTCCTCTCCCCCTCTCTCCCATCCCTCCTTTATCCCTTCCCCTTTTTCTCTCCCTTTCTCTCCCATCCTTCCTTCCTCCCTTCTTCTTCCCCCTCTTTCTCTCTCCCCCCTTTTTGTTCTCTCTCTCTCTCTCTCTCTCTCTGGAAGAACGGCTTGCTTGTGTCTTTCTCAGGCCCCCCAGCAGGGAAGCCAGAGCACCATCTGCAACCAGAAGATTTTTTTTTTCCAGCTCAGGAGACTGTAAAAACATGACATTGACCATCAGGAGGCCAAGTTTCTACAAAAGCTTGGAAATCTTCTTTTTTTTTTCCCCCCAAGGGAGAGGAGAAAAGTCTTTGCAGTTGGCACTCAAAATGCACGCATATTTGGGGTGATTAAGCTTGAGGTGTATCGCTTGACATAAAACGGTACGAGATTCAGCTAGATTTTGCTTCGGGGAACAAATGCTCAGTCATGGAGGGAGGAGGGACATTAGAAAGCTTAATTGGTTGGACCTTAATAGCCGCCACCAACCCCTCCTCCTCAAACGTTGCCCTCTGTGACCCTTTGTGCAATAAGCCCCTTTTCAACCCGAGCAATTAACTTGGGTGGAATGTTGCAACAGCCATTAGCTGTCCTAACAGGATCATTTAAGAAAGGTCAGCCATGAAAATGCCTTTCTTTGAGGACTATTTTTTTTTTTTAATTCCACCCACAGCAGTAAAGTCAGCCTTCGTGCTAATTTGACGGCTGGCTAATTTCTAACCCTGAAGCCTGAGAGAATATGCATGGTCCGGTACTTATGAAAAGGGGGGAACCCAATTAATTAATTACTTGGAAAAGGAGAACCGGGAACTAGCATATTTATAGGGCTTTTTCCTTAAGCTGGGATGGTGGAGGGATAACCAACTCTACCGCACCGATCTCCCACTGGTTGGGATGAGGGCAACGGCACTTTTCCATCAGAACAGGAAATCGGTTTTGAGTCACTGTCACACAGCCATATCGGTGGAATAGCCACAGTTATCATGCTCTTCTGCTGCTTACCCAGATATCAGCTGACGTGGGGATGGAGAACATCAAGCTAGCTCCAGAAGACTTGAGTGTGACAGTAGGAGGGAAAGACCTTGGGAGATTGGTCCACGAGATACTGCCGCGCGGGAACTCTCAGATAAGGGACAGCATAGGCCACAGCTGCATAATGGGTGGGGGGAAGAGACTCGGAAGGGACCCGCCCTAGTTTCTTGGGATGTAAAGGAGGGGGCTGTAATGATATGTGGGAAAAACCTTGGGAGTTGGGCAGATGCGATGCTGCCCAGGGGATGATTAGATAATTAGATAAACAGCATATCCCTCAGCTGCATAAGGAATAGAGAGAAGGACACAACAAGGGACTCTACCTAGTTTCTCAGGCTTTACAAGGGGAGGGTTGTACTTTCAGACTTGTGTGTGTGTCAATGTTGTTTTACAATAAAGCAGAATTAGCTCACCTGGTCATGTCTGGTCTACCAAGCAAGGCTGACAAGGGGCCTGCTCTTTGTCAAAACCTTTTGGTGAGGAAAAAAGAATTGGAAATTAATTCTCTCTCTCTCTCTCTCTCTCTCTCTCTCTTTCTCTCTCCATCTCTCTCTCTTTCTTTTTTCTCTCCACACCCTCTCTCTTTCTCTCTCCCTCCCTCTCTCTCCCCCTCTTTCTCTCTCTCTCCCCGCCCTTTCTCTTTCTCTCCCCCTTTCTCTCTCCCTCCCTCTCTCTCCTCCCCCTCTCCCCACCCTCTTTCTCTCCCTCCCTCTCTCTCCCCCTCTCTCTCTCTCTCTCTCTCTGTCTCTCTCTCTGTCTCTTTCACACACACAAAACACGCAACCTCAGCCCACTGAAAATCCAGCAGAACAAAGGCTGTCAACTTCTACAGGCAGATCCTGGAGACGTTGACGTGCATGAGGGCTCATTAAGTTCCCAAGGCATGGGAGAAAAGGTTATTATTGCTGGCGGAAGCAAACTTTGGATGACCATTAGGAGAAATAAGATGAAGGACTAGAGAAACCACTGGACTTGAGTTTAGCCGAAAGTAATAATAATATTATTATTCTTCTAATGTCCATTGGGAGCTCGCTTGGTGTAAGAGTAACCAGGGTGACATTTTGTGCAGAAAAAGCTCGAGGGAGCAAGGTAGGTATTTAAGCACCTTGGTTTATCTCCCGCAGAGAATAAGTGTCGGGTGAAGACCGGGGAGAATTAGCATTAATTTTACAGGAGAACAAGAGGTCCTCAATCACTTGCCCATTAAGCTTGAACCAGGGCTTTCTGGATCCGGTGAGTCCAAACCAGGCACAGCCAATCGTATCAGTTCCTCCAATCCTCCTTTCCCTTTCAGAAGAAACCGAGAAGGGGGAACAGCCATGGTTCCTCTATTAAAAAAATGTTGGCGCACCTGACTTTATAAGCCACCTTTGATCCAGGCGGAAAGAAGAGACAGTGGAATAAAAGATAGTCCTGGACTTCAAACCATTCCTTTACCAACTGTTTGAAATTACAACAGCACTGGAAAAAGTGACTTACGACCAGTTGATCACCCTTAAGAGCTGTCGTAGCATCTCCACAGTCACTTGAATGAAAATTCGGGCGCTTGGCAATCGGCCTGAATTTACAGCTAACTCTGCTCACTGCCAGCCATTCGATCCTGACCAGGCTCAAGATTGACTCAGCCTTCCATGCTTCTGAGATCGGTAAAATGAGGACTCAAGATTGTTGGGGGCAAGAGGCTGACTCTGTAAACCGCTTAGGGAGGGCTGCAAAGCACTGTGAAGTGATATATAAGTCTAAGGGCTACGGTATTGCTAATGCTAGTTCTCTACCTTTTCTCCTTCCTTCCTTCCTTCCTTCCTTCCTTCCTTCCTTCCTTCCTTCCTTCCTTCCTTCCTTCCTTCCTTCCTTCCTTCCTTCCTTCCTCCCACCCTCCCTCCCTCCCTCCCTTCCTTTGTTGCTACACAGTGATTAGAACGCAGGATTGCAGGCTAACTCTGCAAACTGTCAGCAGTTCGATCCTGACCGGCTCCAGATTGACTCAGCTTTCCATCCTTCCAAGGTTGGTAAAATGAGGACTCCGATTGTTGGAGGCAAGAGGCTGACTCTGTCAATCTGCTTAGACAGGGCTATAAAGCACTGTATATAAGTCCAAGTGGAACAACCTAAATCTATAAGCATCTGAGCGTCATGTGATCACCATCTGCGACCTTCTTAGCCAGCTTCCAACAAACAATGGGGGATGCCGGATTTGCGTAACAGCCATATGATTCATTAACACCTGCAGTAAGTTGCTTAACCAAGTTGCAAAAAAAAAAGACACAGAGAACAAGGAAATACAAATACCAACAGCTATGACATTGGATGAGGAAGAGAAACTCATTAGGTGCGAGGGGAGGGGGATTTAATATTATCTTTATATGTTATGCATCCTGCCCAAGGAGACACATCTATTTTGACTTTGGGGGAAGAGTCAGCTAATCCATAAAGATGAAAAAAAAGGAATGCCTTTTTAAAAAGCCTTCTACCTTTACTTGTTTGTTCTCATTTTCTATTTTTATTCCCATCGTTGTGACGCTAATGGACTGGGCAATCCATTATTTCATGCAGCCCATGAATTTTCTACTAGGGTCTATATTTTATGTCCTAGGTCAGGGGTAGGCAACCTTGGCTCTTTCATGACTCGTGGACTTCAACTCCCAGAATTCCTGAGCCAGCACGGGGGGGGGGGAACTATGCCCCCCTCATGACTTGTGGACTTCAACTCCCAGAATTCCTGAGCCAGCCTGGCTCAGCTTGGAAACTTCTCCCTTTCCCCTCAGCATGGCTGGCTCAGGAATTCTGGGAGTTGAAGTCCACCAGTCATAAAAGAGCCGAGGTTGCCTACCCCTGTCCTAGGTTAACAAATAAAGATGCAGCCAAGCTCTCAGAGTTAGGCCAGCATCTTTCTTTGATAGTGGTCAGCCATCACCTACCTATATCTAGTCCAGGGTTTGTCTAGTCTAGTAAAAAGAAGGGCTGGGAGTGATATGGTAGTGGTGTTCCAATATCTGAGGGGTTACCACAAAGAGGAGGGGGTCAACCTCTTGTCCAAAGCACCTGAAGGAAGGACAAGAAACAATGGATGGAAACCAATCAAGGAGAGAAGCAACCTGGAATTAAGGAGAAACTTCCAGAGAGTTAGAACAACTAATCAGTGGAACAGCTTGCCTTCAGAGGTTTTGGGTGCTTCATCACTGGAGGTTTGAAAAATAGACTCAACAGCCATTTGACCAGGATGGTGTAAGGTTTCCTGTTTGAGCAAGGGGATGAACTAGAAGACCTCTTGAGGTCCCATCCAGCCCTAGGATGCTTTGTTCTGTGTTGACAGCCACAAATAAAACCCTTCCCTACATGGATTCCCCTCATCTTTCTTTGAAGAAGTCCTCTCCATTGATAGCCATCTCTTATATCTCAGAATTATGACAGTGCCCTGGAGCAAAGTCATCATTTACCCTCCACCTTATTTCCACAGATAGGAAATTCTGCAGGAATGACGGGGAAATTGTGGTCTTGTGCAGATATGCAGCTCCCAGAATCCCTCAGAAGATGGTGGGACAAAGGATCTTGGCTACACATTTCTCGGAATCCCTGGGAAGCTGTCTTGAGAAGGGATGAAACAGCCCAGTTGCTACAGCTTCCTTCTGCTGTTTACCCACCCGTTAAGCTAAAGTGATTTCATTAGAGGGAGATGTTTTAATTAGAGAAAGGCTGAGATAGGGATGGCGAGGTGGGCCTGGGTTAATTAGCCCCCCTGAGATGCAGAATTACTGGCAATGAAGTTTACAAAGACTAACCTGTGACTCAGCAGAAGCAGAAGCTTTGCTTAATTGCTGGGCCTTTGATTTGATTTATTTCTTTTTAGATTCCAGTTCCACCTTTCAACCTCAAAACATGGAGATGACCTGAAGAAGGAAATCAACCTCAGGTAGCCCTTGACTTAAAACCACAATGACAATCAGAATTTGTGTGTGTGTGTGTGTGTGTGTGTGTGTGTGTGTGTGTGTGTGTGTTAAGTGAATCACACTTAAAAGCTATCCTCTTTTATTTTTCTGGACCTCTCCTCTTTCTCTACTTCGTACGGCGAGAACCTGTTTCGCCCATGGTAGCCAAAAATCAGAAGTTTGATCATGTTTTTAATTTTCCCCCCGACTAACAAATTTTATTCAAAAATGTATTTGTAGGCTGAAGCTCACTTCATCCAGAAAAAGAATGTTTGCTGATCAGAAACAGTGGCTTTCAAAATCCTGGGTTGTTCCGGTTGCCCTCCAGGTGAGATTCAAGGTACTGGTGATGACCTATAAAGCCCTAAATGGCTTGGGTCCGGGATATCTGAGGGAACACCTGATGCCAACATCAAGTTCCCTTCGTCCTTCTCAAGGTGCCGCCGGTTAAAGACTGCCGGCGGATAACACCCAGGGGGAGGGCCTTCTCTGTGGGTGCGCCTGCCCTCTGGAACCAGCTGCCCGTGGAGATTAGGACCGCCCCCGACCTTCGCACATTTCGCCGGGACCTGAAGACCTGGCTCTTCAAGCTCTCCGGCCCAGGCTGAGAATTTTTAATTGAGGGTTTTATATTTTTTCAGGGATTAAATTTAATTCTTTTTAATTGTTTTTAAATTTTGTATCAATGTTTTAAGTACCCTGTAAATCGCCCTGAGTCCTTCGGGAAAGGGCGGCATATAAATCCAATAAAATAAATAAATAAATAAATAAATAAATAAATAAATAAATAAATAAATAAATAAATAATTATTATTATTATCTTCCAGACCCCTTACCGTCTTTATTGCTCTTCCTTGCCCTCTTTTACTGGATTGCTAGAAAGCCCTTCCCGTTGAGGATAAGGAGTTCTCTAGAGTAATTGCCTCAAATACAGCCTTCTTGAGTCCAGAGCTTCTCAGTAGCTATAGTATTTGCTTTCTAGCTGATCCCTCGGTCCCTTTCCGTCTTCCCTCTGGGACTGCCTAAGCAATCATGTGTTGATTTTGCTACTGAACACTCCAGCATTGCAAGAAACGATAGTCACCCGTTCTGGTGCTTGCTGAGGCTGGTTTGGGTAAAGAGGGCAAGATGTCTTCAGAATCATCGAGAAATTGGAATCATGTGCGGCTTCTTCAGGCAGCCAGAGAGGGACTGAAGACCATGGGGGACCTTCATGCTGTCCAGAAACAGGAGAAGAAAGGCAAGAAGGAGGAGGAGGCAGAGTCTGCCTCTTTAGGAAAAGAAGAGCAGAATGAAGAAGAAGACGTTGGTCAGGAAGAAAGCCCTGCTTCTCCGGAGCTTCCCAGCACCACAGGAAGTGACAGTGTGGACAAAGAGAGGCTGGCAGATCTGAGGAGACATCTCCAAGCCCAATTTTCCATCAGAGAACAGGCAGAAGATCCCCCATCAGATGGTCAACTGATGAAGTTGGTGGAGAACTTAGTCCATGGAGAAGATGACAAAGCATTGCCTGTAAGTACTAATGAGACTTTGGAAGGTCAAAGGGCTGTGTGTCCATTGTGTGTGGATCACTCCACCAGTCATTGCAGTGGGCTCTCCATGGAAGTCCAAAAGGCATTGCAAAGGGACCTTGCAGAGCTGAAAGAAGAACTAGTGGCCAGCATTGAAACCATGAAGACAGAAGTTATGGAGGAGCTACACAACCTTCGCGAGGCTCTCTATGCCTATAATGACCATCACTTTTTCCAGGACCTCAGTCCTCTGAAGGAGCTAGATGAGAACACCCTTGACCAGCTGAAAGGAAGCTCTTACAGGACTCCCGAAGGTGGGAAGCTGGGGAATACCATCTCCCAAGAAGAGAAATTCAAATCCAGGTCTGTCCCAACTCTTCACCCACTTCACATCTCTGGCCGAAACCAAGCCATGTTCCGAGCTGTGAACGCAATTACCGCCAGGAATGGTTTCTATTCCAGCTTATCTAGATCGAATTCAGATCCTGCAGAGCCAGTGCAAGCTCCAAGTGTTGTCCTTCCGCCAGCGGTCCCCAAATCAGCTACCAAGAAGCATCTCAGGAAGATGGCGCCAGCGTCCACTCCTAAAACATATTCATCCAATGGGAAATACGGTGGGAAGATGGGATTCAAAATGGCGCCCCAGCACCATCTGCCTTGTGAAGGCAATGAAGGTCAACTTCTCTGAACATCTGAGATTCTTCTATTGCTCGCTGAGGTCCAGGAGATCAGAAGAAGGAGACCCATTTCACAAGTGGCTTTGACAGACAGGTTCTGTAGGACACACCAGGTCTTTCTAGGACGATAGCTTTGAGGTAACCCTAACCTGAACATTCACCCTACCTTAATGTTTTTCTCTGGAATGTATTTATAAGCTTGATCCTTTCCTGACTTTGGCCTCCAGATGAAATGATGCAAGAATAGAATAGAATAGAATAGAATAGAATAGAATAGAATAGAATAGAATTGGAAGGGACCTTGGAGGTCTTCTAGTCCAGCCCCTTACTCAAGCAAAACCTATACCAGCTCAGACAAGTGACTGTCCAGTCTCTCTTCTTAAAAATCTCCAGTGATGGAGCACCCACTGGTTAATTGTCCTCACTGTCAGGAAGTTTCTCCTTAATTCCAGGTTGCTTCTCTCTTTGATCAGTTTCCATTAGAAACTCCTTAAATTTGATGGAAGGATGGATCAGAAAGGATTTCTTTGTGGGAGAAATGTACAGAGAGTATTTTATCTTAGGAGGAACAGGGGAAAGATTGCACCAATAGGTATCCATTAGGAGTGGGACACAAGATGCAAATTTCAGGCAGGATTTTTTTTTAAAAAAAAAATTGCAATTAGGATGATGTTGGTTTTTTTATGAGAAAAGGAATTGGCCTTCTTCCATGACAATCTGGGTTCTGGCCCCAGCGCCGAACTATTTATGGTCGTTTGCTCAGATCCCATTCCAGCATCAGAATAACAGAGTTGGAAGGGAACCTGAAGGTCTTCTAGTCAACCCCACTGCTCAAGCAGGAGACCTTCTCCCATTTCAGACAAATGGCTGTCCAATCTCTTCTTAAAAGCCTCCAGCAACGGAGCAGCCAGTTGTGAATGAACTCATTTCAAATAATTAAAATTCATTCATTTTAATGGACTTGTTCAAATAATTCCCTTCCCACCCTTTTTACTCTGACCACTGTTGCCTCGCCCAGATCCGTTGGCAACTTTTGTGAGTTTGTTTGCCATGCCTTGGGTTAAGTTGCTTACAGGCAGTCCTCGACACACAAAGATAAATTTAGTGACTGAAATTGCAGCAGCGCTGAAGAAAATGGCTTAGGACGAATTCTGGGCACTTATGACTTGCAATATTCCCACGGTCACATGACCAAAACGGGGAATTTAGCAACTGGTATGTATTTATGATAGTTGGTGGGGTCGTCTAATCGCCATTTCTAGTCTTCCTAGTCTTCTGACCAGTGAAACCAACGGGGGAAGCTGGATTTTTTTTAATGACCATGTGTTTCATGTCACAACGATAGTGCTTTGCTGAACAACGGTGGCCAAAAAAACGGTTTTAAAATAGGCTCCCTCAGCACCCACTGTGCTTAGCCCAGGAAATTCTGGTTCCAAGTGTGATTGTGTGTCGAGGGCTACCTGTATTTTTAAACGGATGCAACGGGTGTACGATTATTAATAATAACAATATATTGCTGCTGTTTATTCCGATCGCCTTTGGTACTTTGACAATCAGATCCTTCCCAAGTATCCGGGAAGCTGAAGACCCTGAGATTAAAATGAGAGGAAATGAGATATAAATCCCCGCCATTATCATCATCGTCATTTTGCACCATTAGTTAGAAGGCACTTTCTCTCCAAAGCCCCAGATTTGATGGGAAAGAGAACGGGAGAAGCCGAATTAGCTGTTTTATAAACAGCAGCCTGAACAAAGTGAATTCCAGCTAAGGGGCACATTAGCAACACCACATGGAGGATATATAAATTACTCTTTCTCGTGTTTTTTGTTGTTGTTGTTGTTGTTGTGAGGGCTGGAAAAACAACAGCCCCCAACCCCACCCCACCCCACCCCTCCCAGGGCTACAAAGGGAGAGAATTCAGAGAAAAATCAATGAAGATTTATTTCCATAGGCCAGCGAGACCCATCGCTCTGGCAAAAGCCAAGTGAATCTACTTTTGTAGCTCTCCGATAGAAGCCCTAATTAGCTGGCTGTGTCTTTGTCAATATGCTTCTGTTACACCCCTGACGAGGATCGGAGAGCCGCTGGGCAAGAAATAGATCACCTGGGAATTTCTGACACTTTGGACAGGATCCTCGGTGCAAGACCCATCAATCAGGCAGCGTGTCTGTTATCGAGTTCAGGTACCTCCTGTTGATTTAAGCTGATGCTTCCTGCAGCAGACATGGTTTAACAGAATAACAGAATAACAAGAGTTGGAAGGGACCTTGGAGGTCTTCTAGTCCAACCCGCTGCTCAAGTGGGAGATCCTATAACATTTCAGGCAAAAGGCTGTCCAGTCACCCATCTGGCTTTATGCCTAAGGCAGAACTAGAACTCACAGTCGCCTGTGCTCTTCAGCACTCCCTTTAATGTTCATTAATATCTAACCTTCCTTTGCCAATGCCTCAACTGAGCAACTTTGGGGGGTGGGGGTGGGGGTGCAGGGTGAAAAAACAGGGTGCAAGGCTATTAATTTTGCCCTCAAAACACGACCCTTTGTGAATTGAACTCTGGAGATTGAGAAAATGCCTTGGTGGTGTAAGCCATCCCATTACACCGCCTCCCCTTGGCTTCTGGCAACCGACATGATTTATTTATACAAACATTTTTACACCCACTGCTTTGACAAATCCAGGCATTTTGCAGTGTTGTAAAAGGGAGAGAGAGAGAGAGAGAGAGAGAGAGAGAGAGAGAGAGAGAGAGAGAGAGAGAGAGAGAGAGGGAGGGAGGGAGGGAGGGAGGGAGGGAGGGAGGGAGGGAGAGAGAGACAGACACTAATATATCAACATAAAGCCCAGAGAAATCTAACTATAAATCAGGTAATAAAATCCACCCGTGAGTCAGCTTTACCACTTTAAGTGCCCATGTGCCCTGTGGAATCTTAAGAGCATTCTCAAAGGGAGGGAGGCTGGGGGCACATAGCAAGGTCTTCCGAGTATGGGAACAGCCACTAAGAAGGACCCACTCTTGGGCTTATTTGGGGAGGGTGTGTGTGTGTGTGTGTGTGTGTGTGTGTGTGTGTGCTTTCAGCATATCTTTCTAGCATGGCTCAAGACTGAGGATTGAAGGTGGTTCTGCAAATATCCCCATTTTGTGTGTGTGTGTGTGTGTGTGTGTGTGTGTGTGTGTGTGTGTGTGTGTGTG
>JAKJMR010000451.1:457833-479380 GCA_024449315.1 Daboia siamensis | reverse complement strand
CCAATCAGCAGGAGACTGGGAGTTCTAGTCCTGCCTTGGGCATGAAAGCCAGCTGGGTGACTTTGGGCCAGTTACTCTCTCCCAGTCCATGACTGGTTGAAGAGATGATCCACCACTCAACTAAGACTTTTCTCAAGAAGCGTAACCCCAGGATCAAAGATAACAAGAGCTGAACTAGCCCGCCCACCAGGAAATGTAAACTGGAAACCAGCTAAAGTATCAACAACTGAGTCAAAAACTACAGAATGCAGGGTAGTCCTTGACTTATAACCACAAGTGAGCCCAAAACGTAAATTGCCGAAAATTTGTTCTGCCCCATTTTATGATTTCTCTCGCCACATTTCTTAAGTGAATCGCTGCAGTTGTTAAATTAAGAACACGGTTGTTAAAGGAATCTGGTTTCTCCATGGACTTCGCTTGCCAGGAGATCACAACAGGGGATCCCCATGACCCTGGGTCACTGCAACAGTCGTAAATGTGAGTCAGTTGCTAAATTTTGATTACCTGTGACCATGGGGATGCTGCAACGGTCGTTAAGGATGGGAAATAGTCATGAGTTCCCTGGTAACTTTGAGTGGTTGCTAAATGAACCACCGTTAGGTCGAGGACTACCTGCAATTCATTTTTGTAAATCTAGTCCCACTGACCTCCATAGCTGAGATTGGTTTAATATACATTGGTTTTGTAATTATTGCATTGTTACCATGATTATTGCAAGTGTTAAACAGTAGAGATAAGACTACAGTATGACACCAGAGAAGAAGTTAAGAGTTTGGGGAGGGCTGGGGAATGGCTTCTAAGTCGAAGCCCTTTTTCCTAGATTCCTATCAACCACCTCCTTAAAACCAGTTCAAGTTAGTTCAGCTCTGGCGAGACGGCTCTTCGCTGCCAGAAGATGGATCCTTTTTCTCATTTTTGTCAAGCCGGAGTTTGGATTTGTTGATTTCACAAAGCCGAGCCCAATCTTCACTTTTGGTATTTCAGAAAAGGCGGGGGAGGGGGGGGGGAGAAAAGGAAAGAAAGAATTTCAACTGCTAGGATGAACTCTCAGCGCTTCCAAAGACTGAGGTGGAAGGAGGAAAAATGCGGAGATGTCTTGAAAAGTTACAGCTTTCCATGCAGCCCTGGAGGAGCCGGCACAATGCGCTCGTGACACCCCTCCCATGTTTAAAACCCCCAATAGAAAGAGATTTCCCCCCCCCCATGCCTACTGAAGATTATTCTAGTAAGGAATACAGAATAGGAACGGAGGTGGAAGGGACCTTGGAGGTCTTCTAGTCCCACCCCCTGCTCAAGCAGGAGACCCTATGCCACTTCAGACCAATAGTTGTCCAACCTCTTCTTGAAAACCTCCAGTAGTGGAGCATTCACAAGTTCTGGAGGGAAAGTTTTTCCACTGGTTGATTGTTCTAACCGTAATGAAATTCCGCCTTAGTTCTAGATTGCTTCTCCTCTCTTGGATCTCCATCGGTTGCTTCTCGTCCTGCTGTCAGAGACTTTGGAGAATAGGTCAACCCCCTCTTCTTGGTGACAGCCCCTCAAACCTGTGACAGCCTCTCTTAAAGGAGAAGAGGTTTTGGCCCAAAGATCTTCTCTACACTTCCTTTGAATGTCCCTAACGTGCTTTTTCAGGAGGAAACTGGTGGGGTAATGGAAGGATCGTCCCCAGCATCCAGTCAAGAGCTGAAGAAGCTTCTTGGATGGGAAACGAAATGTCTTCAAAAGAAAAAAAAACCAAGGAAGTCCAGTTGCCTTCTGGGAAAAAAAAACATCTTTGGGACCACCCTGACCTTGGACGGCGGAGGAACTCCACAGACATGCCCCTGAATAGAACTGACATCAGTTGAGGAGGACACCGGGGGCTGGATCTCCAACTGACAGCTGTCACGGAATGAGGCAAACAAGAGACAAAAGTGGGGAGGCTCCACGCCGGAGAGAGCTAAATCCAGGAACGTTGACCTTTCTGCCGTGACCTTCTCCCAGGAACCAACAAGTGTTTTAAGAGCCAGCCGATCCAAGCGGAGAGAAAAGGGCAGGGTTAAAGATAGACCAAGATCTCCTCCTCAAGCAGAGCGCAGCCAAGAGTTCCAAGCTCACAATGGCTTGAGCTAAGCAGCACCCAAATAATGATTTACCCATCCCCAAATTTTTGTCGATGAAATGAGGAAGAAAAAAAAAAAGGCTTTCTCCTTTGGGACTTGATTCCTACACTCAAAGGATTCTCTTCCAAGTGTATTTGGGGCGAACTCTGTTTGGACGGAGGCTTGCGGTTTGGACTCGGGGGTGGTGGGGGGGAAGAAAAAAAAAAAAGGATCCCATAAATTTGTCCACCCGCCTCAGACTCGCCCAATTATCCCCTCCCCAAACCCTGAGGTTGCCCCCACCACCCCAACAGAGGAAGGGATTCCATCCTTCAAACTCACCTGTTGTCTCCGCATGGACCATCCAAGAGAAAGCCAAGAAAGTTATCCCCAGAAGCTTTGACATTTTCCTCCCAAGCATGAGAGACCTCAGGGGGAAAAAAAAAACTCTGACTGGAATTCCAGATGGGGAGACACCTCCCCCAACCCCGGGATTCCAGATGGGGAGACTCCAGCAAACAGGCAGGCGGGCGGGCGTCCTTGGTTCTTGGCTGCCACCTCGGAAAACCCCAAGGGAACGTCGTGGAGGGCTCGCTCCTCAGTGGGATGCGTCCTTGAGTCGTGTTCCCCCCACCCACCCCCCACCTTGACAGGGATGGAGGTGGTTCCCTCGGCCTCTGCCGCTGTCAAAAAAACCGCACGGATCCGGAGGTTCAGCCTGGCTGGTGGCTGTTAAATATTCATCAGATTCGTGGCTGAGGCTCTTTTTTTAACTCCTTGTCTCCTGAGAAGGGGGGAGAGAGAGAGAGAGAGCAAAGCTTAAAAAAAAAAAAAGATGGGGGGAATGACACAGGCCCTATTTATAGGGGAGGGAACCCTAAGAGGATCCAACAGAGGACACCCCAACATCTGGAGTGTGTGTGTGTGGGGGGGGGGAATTCCTTAGGAGCTGCTGCTGCTTGCTGGACCGTGGATTTCAAGGGATGGAAAAAGGGATGCGAACCAAGATTGCATCGAGGTGGGATGTGGGGAGAAAATGGGGAGGGTGGGCATAAATGTTCTCTCTCTCTCTCTCTCTCTCACACACACACGCACACACACACACACACACACACACACACACAGAGACACACACACACTTACTTCAGCCTCTCGGCCTTAAAAATATACAAGTTTTTTTTAAAAAAAATAATTCTTATTTATTTATATCCTGCCTGCATTATTTCTCTAAATATCTCGAAGCGGCAAACGTATCCAACACAACGTCCTCCTCTTTTCCCCACAACAGTCCTGTGAGGTGGGCTGGGCTGAGATAGTCACCCAGTTGGCTTTCATGGCTAAGGGGGAACTAGAACTCACTGTCTCCTGGTGATTGGCCCAAAGGCACCCAGCCAGCTTTCACTCCTAAGGTGGGACTAGAACTCACCGTCTCCTGGTGATTGGCCCAAGGGCACCCAGCCGGGACTAGAACTCATGCTCTCTTGCAGAGTGCAAGAGAATGTAGCCTTTTGCTGTATATAGAGGCAGTTTGGTGTAGGGATGAAGGCACCAGGCTAGAAACCAGGAGATGGTGAATTCTAGTGCCAACTTAGGTAGTAAAGCTGGCTGGGTGCCTTTGGGTCAATCACCAGGTGATGGTGAGTTCTAGTTCTGCCTTCAAAATGAAAGCCAGCTGGGTGACTTTGGGCCAATCAACCAGGAGACGGTGAGTTCTAGTCCTGCCTTAGGCATGAAAGCCAGCTGGGTGACTTTGGGCCAATCACCAGGAGACAGTGAGTTCTAGTCCTGCCTTAGGCATGAAAGCCAGCTGGGTGACTTTGGGACAGTCCTTCTCTCTCAGCCCAGCCCACCTCACAGGGTTGTCATTGTTGTGGGGAAAATAGGAAGAGGAAGGTGTGTCGGATGTATAAAAGTTAAGTTTGGGATCCCACTTCTCTTAAAATCAAAATGGCAACCTGCGATTTCAAAGCTTCATCCTTCCGTGATATGTTTATCATCCTGTTTCGGTTTAAGTGGATTTGGGAGATGGTTTTTTTTTTTTTTTCCTTCCTGGTTTTTAACATCTTTTTAATATCCTCACTTTTCATCTTTGGGTTGGAATCCTTCCAAAGATTTGGGGAGGCGGATTTGTAAGAGCTGCACTTGAACGACGACGGGCTCTCTCATTCTGTACTTTGAAGTTGCTTCGGTGCTGGATCCCCTGGGATTGTCCTCGAATTCGTTTGATCTCTCTGGGTGTTTACGAATTTTTCTGACTGTCCCCGAGTTGATTTGGAAATGTTTTTGTTTACCCTGGAGGGACATTTCATGCTGGGTGTGTTAATATTACTTTAGCTCCAACTCTTTTCTCACACGGATCTACTAAGATCTTGGGAGGAAGGGTGGGAATAATGCAAGTAACACCCCCTCCTTCAAGAAGAGGAGGGGGGGTCTTCTCCTGGAAAGTCAACCATTTCTGGTCCAGGTTTTTGATCTTCTCCCAAGATATTTCTATCTCTCATTTATGTCTCATTTATCTATTTCGGTTTCTAACTACTTGCCTTCTCTAGAACGTTTGGTCAAAACTCTGCAACCAGACTGAACAGCTGTTCTTCCTTGAGAACCTGACGGGCTGCCACAGAGAAGCCGGTGAGCGAGGTCAACCTATTCTCCAAACCATCTGAAGGCAGGACAAGTAGGAATGAGTGGAAGCTTGTTAAAGACAAGAGTCGAGCTAGAATTCAGGAGAAATTTCCTGATAGGAAGAACAATTAATCCACGGAATAGCTTGCCTCTGGAAGCTGGGGGTGCTCCATAACTTGAGGTTTTAAAGAAGAGATTGGACGATCATTTGTCCCAAAACGTATAGGGTCTCCTGCTTGAGTAGAGGGTTGGACTAGAAGGCCTCCGAGGTCCCTTCCGGCTCTATTATTCTATGTTCCTCTCTAGTGTTTCCAAAAGATTGATGTGGTGTTGCAAAAATTCCACGGTCCTTCACACTTATTGATATAGCCCTAGGGGACATAGATGGGACTATGCAGAGATGGCTACATCACAGTTAAGATTGCTTTGAACCCAGTTTACGGCATGGGAAGTCAACCGTGTGGCTCTTGAGAGCTCTGGGAGACTCATCCCAAAATTATCTACCAAGAAAGAGATGATTGACTTAAGTCATCGATCTGGTCATGCAGGGTACACAACCTGATGCGAGATGTTGCAAAACTGAGAACAGGCACAAACAGACACACAAAGTTTTGAGAAGTTAAAAACCTCCTTGGTAATGCTCCAGAGGACAGTTGAAGGATAGCGAGTGAAATTTGGAAATAACCTTGGGAGATCAAATGAGCAGAGAAAAATCCCAGGAGAGTCAAAGACCCAAGCAACTTCAAAGGGCAGAATAAGATCCTAGCATTCATGTCTGTCTGTTAAAAATCTGGCACTGCATTTTGCTTAGCGTCTCATTTTCCTAACCCTTATTCTTCCTCAGCTTAAGCGGAAAGGGGACGAGGAAATTTGCAACAATCTATTTCTTTCCCTTAATGTAGTGTGCTCACACACACCCCAAGTATGTATGTGTGTGTGTGTGTGTGTGTGTGTGTGTGTGTGTGTGTGTGTGTTTGTGTTTCTGTTGGTGTCTATTTCCCACTTTTGTGCACACCTTCTGTTAGGTGCATCTGCATACACCTTTTCCTAAAACAAGGCAACTTCCTTAAGTGAATCACACAGTTGGTGAGTGAATTGTGCAGTTGGTAACCATAAATATGACTTCCTTCATTGCCTTTCTTGTCAGATGCCAGCTGAGGTGGTGCTCAAATGGCAATCTCCAGTATTTATCCAACTGTCGTAAATACACGCTGGTTTCCAAGTGCCCAAAATTTGGATTTCATGACCGTGGAGATGCTACAGCAGTCAGCCATAAACGCGAGGATAAATGCTTTTATTTATTTATTTATTTATTTTTGGGACTTATATGCCGCCCTATCTCCCGAAGGACTCAGGGCGGCTAACAACAATAAAAACAACAATACAAAAGTTAAAAGAAATTAAATAAACAGCCCCAAAATAAATTAACTAAACAATTAAAAATTAAAACATTTTAAAAACCCCTCGTCAATCCAGGTCAGCCTGATGAAAAAGGAAAGTTTTGAGGTCGCGGCGAAAGGACCAGAGATCCGGGGCCATCCGGAGCTCAAGGGGGAGTTGGTTCCACAGGGCTGGCGCTCCCACAGAGAAGGACAGTCCTTCGAACTGTCGCTAAACATCACAAGACCCATCCAGACCTTCACCTGACACACCCACACCTGAAGAAACACAAGACATCCCTTAAACTCCACTGAAGATGTTACCTAGCCCGGTAATGCAACGTTCGGAAACCAACCCACAAGCTCGGAGAAGGAAGCTTCACCCTCGTCCTACACCCGAACTGCAAACATTGGCCGCTGTTTTGAATGTTTTAAAATCCACGTTTCAAAGGCCTCCCCAAATCTGCCTGGGTAATTCTGGGAGTTCACCTCAAGACGTCAGAAAGTTGCTAAGGTTCAGAAACCCTGTCCTGGAACAATTGCAAGCAAGGGCAAGGTTTGGTACAGCCAATTCTAGGAGCCTGGAGGCTGACTTTCTGAAGCAGATAGGGATCCTGGAAAATTTACATCCACCACATCTGGAAGGTACCAACGATCTGGAGAATATAGAAAGTGCGGTTTCTTCTAGTCTCTTGTCTCCCTCAGAAAAGCTCTTTGTGTTCAACAGCCTCAGTGATCAGAGATTTTTGCAGCTGTCCAGCAAGTCAGACAAAGCCTTGTTTAGAGGGTGAATATTTCTCATCGGTTGGGATGCCGCTGCTCTGGACAGCTGTGAGGAAAGCCAGATGCCAACAGAGGAGAATATATGTAGCTGTAGATGTAGATGTTACCTAGTTGGGTAATAAAATGTCCAAAAAAAAAACCCCCACAAAAAACAACCCCGCTGAGAGAGCACCACAGACTCCACCTTTTGTTCACTTACAAGCATCCACAGCAATCCTCTAAAGTTAATCCCTTTTTTTTTTATGTAGCTCAGGGCTGAATTGTTGGGAGTCCTTGGTGCTCTCCGAAGTTGGATGCTTGCTTGCCAACGTTTCGTTACCCAACGTCTTCAGTTCAAGCTAGCATTGTCTGCAAGCAAACAACCACACTCAGGGAGCACCCCACAAAGTCAGACGGTTCAGTGTTGGTTACAACTTCTGGGGAAAAAAATACCCATTCTTTTTGTTGAGGATCATCAATTTCACCTAGGGTTTTGTTTTGTTTTGGAGTCTTTTGAAGTTGGGGAGAGAACTGCCAAATTTCTTCCTCCAAAGAATATTTATAGCTTGGTTTCCTGATCTCTGACAGTGGTCAACCAACAGGCTGAATTTCCAAGGCCAACACTTAAGGGATGCTAGGAGTTTTATTCATGGACATCTGAAGGACTACAGGCTCTCAACATCAAGAATAACTATTCTCCAAGGAAGGAGGGACATGAGTGAGATGGCCATTGTACCCTTGGGGAGAAACCATGCACTGTGTTGTGTTTTTTAGTGATCTTTGGGGAGCACAGTGGGGTGTAAGCCAAAAAGGGCACAAGATTAGAAGAAAGGCATGGCCAGACCATCCAAAAAAATCTGATTGAACCCCAACATCCTCCAAGTTACAACCCAAGGTTCGTTCATTAAATTAGTGGGTTTCTTCCTTCCTCTATTTCATCATTATGTTCTGACATATTCAAAATTACAATCTAGGAAGCAGGCGATAGCCAAGGTTTTCAGGGGGAGCACCAATCCCACCGGAAAGAGATTAAATTGGGTGATTTGGCTATCCTTCCTCTTGTTTGGACCTTGACTGCTCCATAAAAGGTAAAGGTGAAGGTTCCCCCGCATGTGCGTGCTAGTCGTTTCCGACTCTAGGGGCCGGTGCTCATCTCCGTTTCAAAGCCAAAGAGCCAGCGCTTGTCCGAGGACGTCTCCGTGGTCATGTGGCCAGCATGACTAGACGCCAAAGGCGCACGGAACGCTGTTACCTTCCCACCGGAGTGGTCCCTATTTTTCTACTTGCATTTTTACGTGCTTTCGAACTGCTATCCTTTCTTTTAAAGGAGACACTAGGTTAGGGAAAAGATGGGGATGACCGTGTCCAAGCAAGCTTTAGCTGTTTTGTGTGTCCCTGCAATTCTGGAGGGCTCTAGCTGGACTCAGCAAAGTCAGTTCATTTTGCTGGCTTGGCATCCAGGTTACCATCAATTATCATTAGAAAGTTTCTTGGCTCAGACATCCTCATGTAAACAGCTTGAGGTATTAATCAGTGAGGGATGGCAAAAGCAAACCCTGGCTTTTTGCAGAGAGACCTGACCACGGAATGCAGAAGACCCGGCTCATGGTCTAATAAACAGTGATTGGTTGCATGTGACATTAAGCCTCGCTCTGCTTAACTGTGGCTTTCCAAATAAAGCACATTGAACTATTGAACTGAGTTTGTCCAATATACTAAGTCTTCAACCACGGCTTATTGAAGTACAATGGCTAGATTTGCACCAAAATAACAAATTTGGAAGGAACCTTGGAGGTCCTCTAGTCCAACCCCCTGCTCAGGCAAGAAACCCTATACCATTTCAGATAAATGGCTGTCCAGTCTCTCCTTAAAAACTTCCAGTGTTGGAGAATTCACAGCGTCTTGAGGCAAGCTGTTCCACTGGTTAATTGTTCTCACTGTCGGGAAGTTTCTCCTTAGTTCTAGGTTGCTTCTCTCCTTGGTTAGTTTCCATCTGTTGCTTCTTGTCCTGCCTTCAGGTGCTTTGGAGAATAGCTTGACTCCCTCTTCTTTGGGGCAACCCCTGATATATTGGAAGACTGCTATCATGTCATCCCTCAAAATTTTCCTTAAACTAGACACCATATTGTTGCCTATGGTTAATAGAAGTATGGTTTACCGTATTGCCTCAGTTATGGGCATTTGCCAACACACTGGTGAATTAGACACACTATGCAAAAAAGGGGATGTATAATTCATAGTTCAAAGAATCATACGAACCCAACTATTATCTTAGCGGGTTCAGTGAAAAAGATGGTCATCTGAAGCTAGCGTATTGCCTATTTGTTTAGGCATTATATGTTGTAGGAATGGAGTCACCTTGTTGGCCTTGTTGCTGGCGTATCGTGCAAATCCTCCAGTTTACTGTAAAAACAAATTGACTGAATTTAGTTTCGTTTCTTAAAAATACACAATTATAAGCCAAACACAGCTTGAGTTTAGAAGGATGTGTGAAAATCTAGAAGGTATGTGGGGATGTGTTAACACTTGATGCAGGCATATTCCTGCTGCAGGGCAAGACAGAACTGTGTCCTGGTTTGCTCATGTGAATCTTCTCTGCGGTTGACCTCGGCTAAAAAATGGTAACTTGATTCAGAAAGTGCTTCTGAATCCCAGAATGAGCTAAATTGAGCAGTTGGCTTAACAGCAGGCAGTAGAGTTTCCACAATTTTGCTGCCAAATGCAACAGATGTGGGTTGAAAGAAAGCAGTCGAAGATAGTGGGGGGGGATCTCTCTTTGTCAGTTGCGACATGGCTGGCTCCATACCTGATGGTAGGAGGTGGTCCTCGCACAGGTGGTCCTCGCACAGAGGACAACAAAATGACACAACCACAAAAAAGGGACAGATGGAAAGAGAGCCTCCTGCTCAAAGACTGAGCAGCCTCGTCTATAGGACAAACGAGAAGCAAGAGTTTGAATCTTGATTAGGGTTTGGGCTTGAAAACTGTCATCAGAATTCTTTCATTATGGCTTCCTAAGTTTTCTTTTAACAAAACTAAGCAGAACTTCTTAGATTCTTGTACACATCTCAAATGAATTTTGTCGTTCCTGTTGGGGAAAAGCTTGGGTTGCTTTCTGGATCCAAGGAACTAGATGTTCAGGTTCAGAGGATCTTAAACTCCCAGCTACTCCAGTAGCAACATCTGGCAATGAGGGATGCTGGGAATGTTGTTTGGCAAGTCATGGAAGACCACAATTGCCCACTTGTGTATTTACAAATTGGGTGGACCACTGTTTCACAACGGAGGACCCGGATCAGGTGTTTTAAAGGCTGTAGAAGACGTCATGGAAAGTGATACGAGGGAATCACCAAGATGCAGAGCAAATTACTGGGCCTTTTCCAAAGGAGAAGAAATTGGGGAAGAGAAAAAGGGACACAGGTTGTCCCCAATTTACAACCGTTCATTTAGTGCCCAGTTACGACGACAGTGGAAAAAAGGAACGTATGACTGTTTTCACACATGCGATCCTTGCAGCATCCCCACGATCTCGTAATTTGGATGCTCAGCAACTGGCTCATATTTACGACAGCTGCAATTTTCCAGGGTCACGGATCACCTTTTGCAACCTTCTGATGAGCATAATCGAGCAGGTTCACTTAACAACTGCAGCAATTCACTTAACAAAAGGTCGTAAAATGGGGCAAAAAGTCACTTAACAACCGTCTCACTTAGCAATGGAAATTGTTGAGTTCAATTGTGGGTCCCAAGCCGCAGACTACCTGAAAAGCCAGGGACAACAGCCTTACAGGTCCAAATTCAAAAGGAGAGAAGAAGGGAGAGAGTGGACAAAGGGATCCAAGAGATAAAAACATTCAGCCATTGCTGCGTCATTTTCTTAAACTTATTTTCGAATATGTTTTTTTTTTTGTGCCAACAAAATCATTGAGAGGGATGAAGTTCAGAGCAGAAAGCCCGCAGAGGGGAGAAGGCCTCATAAGAACATCAGAGAAAATGTGCGAAGAATAGTGATGCAAAATTACTATATTTTTTTTTAAGACACATGCACGTCTTCATTTCCCTCCAAGCTGAACAAAATTACCCGCTCGTGCTAAACAGCAATAAAAAGAGACAAGCAGAGGATTGTCAGAAGAGGGACCAAGTAACATTGGCAAGAAAGGGCATATGCTGGAAAATGAGAGCCAAGTGCATGATGGGAATATCTCTGAACATCCCACTGCTGAGGCTGAGCGTAATGTTTGCCAACTGACTTGGAACAGATGGTGAGAGATAAAGCCAAATCTGTAAAGCTCTGATATGCAAAGGGGAGGGACGAGGTATTTCAGATTTTTGAAGACCTCCAGGGAAATTATGGTGGAAATCTTAGGACATCTCTTCTTTTTTGGAGAGAGGTGAGGTTCGGAACAACATGGGTGAAATAAGAGACCTCCAGAAAGAATGTAGGACTTCAGCCTTCTCCCCACAGAAGGGTTCCAATTCTAGGATTCAGAAGTAGTGAGTAAATTCTTCCGAAAGAGCCAGAAGGTGTATCCAAACATCTAATCAAAGAGGAGATGTAGAAAACAGAACAAAGTGGATGATGGGGGGAGAGAAAAATTCTGTGCCTGAATAAACCAAAATTCCATCTTCTGTCCTCTTTTCACCCCAGGAACGGGGATTTTTCTGATTTGGGGTGTGTTTTCCTCACGTATCCCAGAGAAAGGTGGTTTTGTCACTCCTGGTGGTTCTCCATCAAGACCATCTCAGCTCAAATGTTTTGGAGGACCTGCCATCTGCCTTGAACATGGGCTCTTAGCAAGCCAGCCCAGAATCACAAATCCTAGATTTTATTTTATTTTATTTATTTTTATTTTAATTCCATTTATATCCCGCCCTTCTCCGAAGACTCAGGGCGGCTTACAAGCTTAGCAGTAGCCTTCATTCTATGTATATGCCTGCTTATTAGGGCTTTCGCCCCCCCCCAAGCGGCATTATTACAAAGTCAGCTTATTGCCCCCCAACAATCTGGGTCCTCATTTTACCTACCTCGGAAGGATGGGGGGCTGAGTCAACCTTGAGCCTGGCGGGATTGGAACCTGCACTAATTGCAGGCAGGTGGTGTTACTTAAGGAGGCATTAGCCCACTGCTCCACCAAGGCTCCTTTTTAATTTAGAAAAGCATTAATTTAGGACATAAAAGGGCCAGTTTTCAGGGAATATTTATTTAAATTTATGTTTTTTACAGTGCCTTCAGCAAAAATGTTTCTGAAGAGAAGGGCACTGGAAAAAACGTAATGTTGAACATTTAGGCATAAAAATTATTTTATTTCCTTCAAACACGCCCTTCCCCCCTCTATCTTCCAGGTAGATGATGGTCATCAGTACAATTTTAATTTTTATTTATTTATTACATTTATATGTTGCCCCTCTCACTGTGGAAGTGATTCTGTTAAATGGACAAATGTTATTCTGGGTAGAAATTACTAATTACTAAATATGGATGTTTTTTAAGACATTGGTCTTTCTCCTAAAGATCACGTGTGTATTTCTACATGCATCCCACAAACACAAAAGTTACACGAAAATTTGACTTTATAGAAATACCTTAGAATTTTTCAGTATCATAAAAGTATAAAAAGCTACTGGACAAAAAAAGATAAAAAACATAAAATTATGATTACGATGTACTATGTTAACTATGATCTATCATGGTTATGATCTACCATGATTGTGACCCACCACCTTAATTCTTCTCCTTCCTCTTTTAACCCTTTTTAATTCCCTCACCCAGAGGTGGGGAACTATGCCCCTCCCCCCTTTATGACTTGTGGACTACAACTCCCAGAATTCCTGAGCCAGCCCTAACCCATTAATCATCAATTTGGTCAGGTAGATGAATGTCTTTCTTGATGGTTGCTGGTGCTTCCAAGAATCATTTATCTACACTTGCATTTTTCAACCTTGGCAACTTCAGCATACATGGGACGTCAACTCCCAAGCTAGCTGGGGAATTCTGGGAGTTGAATTCCACCCGTCTTAAAAGTTGCCAAGTTTGAAAAAACACCAGTTTACGTTGTAATGATTTACAATGCATATTTTTGAGCAGCAGACAAAATACCAGCTGCGTTGGTTGTCAGCCCAAAACAGCCAACTACCAGCCTACGTTGTCACTTGGGGATGAAAACATCATTGGATCTTTCCAAGTAGGCGGAGTGGTATCAGCCAAGCTCAATTTGTTTGAAGCCATTGTTTTGGGCTAAGGTTGAAATTTACTCCTAGCGCCATGTATCTCCATTGTTAACGCTACTTGTGCTGGATTAACCAATTCTCCTGTATTTTTCTTCAATGTTTTCCATTCAGTTAAGATGGAAAAACTGTCTCCTGACAGTCAGTTCGATCTAGCGGTTAAACCAGACTAGAAACCAGGAGACGGTGAGTTCTAGTCCAGCCTTAAGTATGAAGGCCGGCTGGGTGACTCTGGGCCAGTCACAGAGCTTAACTGAAGGTCTGGTCCAAACCAATGCTGTTTGTTGATTAATTTGCATTCCGTCTTTATTGTTTTTACAAATAAGGTGGTGGGTGAGTTCTAGTCCAGCCCTAGACATCAAAGCCAACTGGGTGACTTTGGGCCAATCAACCAGGAGATGGTGAGTTCTAGTCCAGCCGTAGGCATGAAAGTCAACTGGGTGACTTTGAGCCAATCAACCAGGAGATGGTGAGTTCTAGTCCAGCCTTAGGTATGAAAGCCAACTGGGTGACTTTGGGCCAATCACCAGGAGACAGTCTTGCCTCAGGCTTGAAACCCAGCTAGGAGACTTTGGGCCAGTCCCTCCCTTTCAGCCCAACCCACCTCACAGGGTTGTTGTGGTGGGGAAAACAGAAGGAAGGCATGTCGGATACATTTGCCGGCTTATTCATAAAAATAATAAAGATGGAATGCAAATAAATTAAAAAGGCAGCATCAATTCAGACCATACCTTCAACTAAGCTCTGTAATGGGATAGAAGTGGTCGAGGGAGGAATCCTACGCTATTGTTGTAGATTGTATTAAAAGAATTTTAAAACTGTTCCAAATTTTCTATCCCAATTCACACTAAACAAAATCAAGAGAGGGGTTGCTTGATGTTCTTTCTCACCCTTCTGTCATCAGACATTTAATGTCTTCCCCCAAATCCCTCGTTTGCTTCTTTTCCCGTTTCATTCCAGGTGAATTCGAAATTCCTTTACATCCCTTAATTTCCTTCCCATCTCTGATTCTATAATCCCAAGGCTACATTAGGTGAAAAAATCTGCCATGTTTCTTTTCAGGGATTTTTTGAAATCTTACTTCATGGCTAAAGAATATATTTGAAACGACTGCCCTCTGCAGTTAGAATAAGGGCATTGCAGGAGCTCTCCAAGGTAGAAAATGTTTTACCTCAATTAAAATTTAAGAGGAAATTAGGCAATTGCTTGATAGCAGGTTCAGACGCGGTGACTCAGTGGGTTAAGACGCTGAGCTTGTCGATCAGAAGGTCGGCAGTTTGGTGGGTCGAATCCCGAGTGCCGCGTAGCAGAGTGAGCACCTGTTACTCGTCCCAGCTTCTGCCAACCTAGCAGTTCGAAAGCACATAAAAATGCAAGTAGAAAAATAGGGACCACTCCGGTGGGAAGGTAACAGCGTTCCGTGCGCCTTTGGTGTCTAGTCATGCCGGCCACATGACCATGGAGACATCCTCGGACAAGCGCTGGCTCTTCGGCTTTGAAACGGAGATGAGCACCGGCCCCTAGAGTCGGAAACGACTAGCACGCATGTACGGGGGAACCTTTATCTTTACCTTTAGGTTCAGATTTCTTGCCTATTTTGTCCAGGACTGTCCATTCTGGAACAGAAATTAGGGCTTCTGGCAGAGACATCTGCAATTTTGACATGTAAAATCATCTTTTATTAAAAAGTCTTCCTCATTTTGAGATCCATTAGAATTGGTCAGCGTTCACCTTCTTCCCTCAGAATAAACACACGAAGGCCGTTTCCTCTCAACAAAACACAATTTATTTGGCATCTAGATGGAATGTCTCTCACAGCATCTTGGAAAAAAAAATAGATTAGTGTCCCAAAAGCCCGCCCTTCTCCATCCCTTCCCCTGAAATAAAAACCTTTTTTAAAAAAATCAAAATATTGGAACATAAAATGTCACAGGGACCAACCTATTACAGTATCAAATTTCATTTCTACATACCGTTCCATGAAATATCAAAATCTTTTTGATTTTTTTTCTCCCCCCACCCCATTATTATTATTTCGCACACACATGCCACAGTTCAATTCAGCCACAAACTGACACAACAGACTGGCAAACTCAGCCAAAAAATGTCTTCCCAAACAAAATAAAAAGCAGTGGTTCGCTGTTTGGCACACTCGCTCACACACACACACACCCATCGCCCTTCCCAAACATACACAAAATCGGGCATCCCCTTTGATGGGCACATCCAGTGGGCCTTACCTTTGAGTCCAGATCTGTAGAGCTCCATGTTTGTTGGACCCCCAATGGCTGACCCCAGGTTTTCCCAATTCTACCTTTCCTGCTACAGCCTTGAAGGATTTTCAACAAGCTATTTGACTTTTTTTTGTGGGGGGGGGGGAATGAAAATAACAGTGGAGGGATTGAACAAGCAAGCAGTGGTTTCTCACCAACTACTACTGATTTACTTCACTTCTCCTGATGGTTAGAAGTTGGACAATCCATCCTATTTCTGCTCTACCTGCACACGCACACACACCCTAGTTAAAATGTAATTGAGTTAATTTTCCCCCGATACTTGGACATTGGACAATCGGATCCTCCTTTCTCTCCAGCTGTGCCAGTCTGGTTGAAATGAACAGTGAACTTTAACCACGGCTCTCCAACTTCCGTACCATCGTCTTATCTCGTTGATTAAGATATCTGGCCCATTTGAGGGTGCAGCAAACAAGACAGATTCAACGCAGCAATGCTTTTCAAAAAAAAAATTCAAGTTTTACTGACGAGTGTGTGTGTGTGTGTAGGGGGGGGAGGTCTTGACTTCAAAACTGCTATGTGCCCTCAGCTAAAAGCAGAACGAAACAAGAAACCAAAAGTCACACCCACTGAGAAGTGTCTTCTCTGGGAAGCTGACGTCAAATACCAAAAGGACATTTTGTCAAATGAAGTTTGTTAAGATGGAAAAGGACCTTTTAAGATTTGCTTTAGGGTAAGAAATGGCAAGCTACGGCCGCGAGTGGGCAACAGCAAATGGACCGAGTGCGGTGTGAACCATACCCCAATCATATCTACAGTAAGCATTTCAAAATTTTATTTCAACGTGGGGATTCTCAAGGGAGCTGTCGATGTTCACGCTGAAGTGGTGCAGAAGTGACAGTGAACCAAAGAATAACCTGGTGCATAATTGATTTCAGGGAAAAGTTATTTTAGATATCTTTTTATATACAGGTGAAACTCGAAAAATTAGAATATCGTGCAAAAGTTCATTTATTTCAGTAATGCAACTTAAAAGGGGAAACTAATATATGATAGACTCATTACATGTAAAGCAAGATAGTTCAAGCCCTGATTTGTCATAATTGTGATGATTATGGCTTACAGCTTATGAAAACCCCAAATCCACAATCTCAGAAAATTAGAATATTGTGAAAAGGTGCAATATTCTAGGCTCAAAGTGTCCCTCTCTAATCAGCTAATTAAGCCATAAGACCTGCAAAGGGTTCCCGAGGCTTTAAATGGTCTCTCAGTTTGGTTCAGTAGGAATCACAATCATGGGGAAGACTGCTGACCTGACAGTTGTGCAGAAAACCATCATTGACACCCTCCATAAGGAGGGAAAGCCTCAAAAGGTAATTGCAAAAGAAGTTGGATGTTCCCAAAGTGCTGTATTAATAGAAAGTTATGTGGAAGGGAAAAGTGTGGAAAAAAAAGGTGCACAAGCAGCAGGGATGACCGCAGCCTGGAGAGGATTGTCAGGAAAAGGCCATTCAAAAGTGTTGGGGACTTTCACAAGGAGTGGATTGAGACTGGAGTCAGTGCATCAAGAGCCACCACACACAGACGGATCCTGGACATGGGCTTCAAATGTCGTATTCCTCGTCAAGCCGCTCCTGAACAACAAACAACGTCAGAAGCTTCTTACCTGGGCTAAAGAAAAACAGGCCTGGTCTGTTGCTCAGTGGTCCAAAGTCCTCTTTTCTGATGAGAGCAACCTTTGCATCTCATTTGGAAACCAAGGACCCAGAGTCTGGAGAAAGAATGGAGAGGCACACACTGCAAGATGGTTGAAGTCCAGTGTGAAGCTTCCGTAGTCTGTGTTGATTTGGGGAACCATGTCATCTGCTGGTGTCGGTCCACTGTGCTTCATTAAGTCCAGGGTCAACGCAGCCATCTACCAGGAGATTTTGGAGCACTTCATGCTTCCTTCCGCAGACGAGCTTTATGGGGATGCTGACTTCATTTTCCAGCAGGACTTGGCACCTGCCCACACTACCAAAAGCACCAAAACCTGGTTCAATGACCGTGGGATTACTGTGCTTGATTGGCCAGCAAACTCGCCTGACCTGAACCCCATAGAGAATCTATGGGGCATTGCCAAGAGAAAGATGAGAGACATGAGACCGAACAATGCAGAAGAGCTGAAGGCCGCTGTTGAAGCATCCTGGTCTTCCATAACACCTCAGCAGTGCCACAGGCTGATAGCTTCCATGCCACGCTGCATTGAGGCAGTAATTGCTGCAAAAGGGGCCCAAACCAAGTACTGAGTACATATGCATGCTTATACTTTTCAGAGGTCCGATATTGTTCTATGTACACTCCTTGTTTTATTGATTGCAAATAATATTCTGATTTTCTGAGATTGTGGATTTGGGGTTTTCATGAGCTGTACGCCATAATCATCACAATTATGACAAACCAGGGCTTGAACTATCTTGCTTTGCATGTAATGAGTCTATCTCATATATTAGTTTCCCTTTTTAAGTTGCATTACTGAACATAAATGAACTTTTGCACGATATTCTAATTTTTTGAGCTTCACCTGTATATAAAGAGTTTGTCATTTCAAAACATAACAGTACCACTAATTCTAGCCTATTTTTTTTTCCCCCTCCAAATTCTTATCTTTTTTACATGGACGTGTAGCATGGCCATCAGTTTCCAATCACATGTCACTCTTGTGCTTTCCTCACGATCATAAAACAGTGTTTTCTCCATCTTGGCAACGTTAAGAGCTGAGGACTTCAAGTCCCAGAATTCCCCCGGGCTGGGCAACTCTGGGAGTCGAAGTCCTCACCAGTTGCCGAGCTTGAAAAACATTTATCATAAACTCTCAATCAACCAAGCCCATTCACGCTTACATATATAAAAGCAAAGAAGTCAGTACCTACAATGTATAAAACTGATGCGAGTGTGCTAAAAACGCACAAAACCCGCTTTTTATTTATTTCTTTTCTTTTCTCCCCCCCCCCCCCCCCCCCCACACACACTTCAGAAAGCCTTAGTACCTGCCCTGGATCCACAATTCTGACCCCAGACTTTGGGAAGGAGAGAGAATGCTGCTTCGTGACGAGGCTGAGAAAGACAGGAGTCAGGAAAGGAAGTAAAGAGACAAATCCACAAGACTTTGTATCCCTCCAGTGTACTGCGGCCATTCCCACCCTCCTCTGTCTGGCTCATTCTGGGCAAAAATGGTTGTTGGCCACTCAAGACGTTGCTTCGTGCCCGTGAGGTTGGTGGGAAGACCCGTTTTTGAAACCAGACTTCCAAATCCTTGGGGCAAGAGCTAAGAGGTCAGGAAAGCAGAGTTGCGGAGTGCTACCTCAGCTGTATCTACCCCAGCTTCCAAGGGAAAGCGGGGTCAAGAGGCAACGGCCTAGCAGCACGATCGTGGTACCGTAAAGCGAAGTTTCTAACGAATTTGTGATGGTTTGCGAGCAGGCCGTCACCAACCGACGTAAGCAGAATTGGCTTTCCTTTCGACTGAGTCACGTCGAGGGCAATGAAGTCTACAACCATGGGGCCATCCACGCCTTTCATGGTTTCAGGGCGGGGTCTTCCCAAGCGATCCCCTGGACACGTGGAAGATTAAATCTGCGGCCTTCTGCAAGGACACCTAGAGTGTCCTTGGCCACGCTAGAACTCTCTTCTAAAATGGCCCCAAAGCTAACCTACCATCAACATTACACTGGGATAGACAGCAACTGCAGGAGGAGGAGAAAAGGGGGTGAAATGAGAAGGCACCCTGATACATTTAAGTATAGAACCATAGGTAGTGTTTCTCCTGCCCCTCTAGGCGTCCTGCCTTTCATAAGGCAAGAGGAACACACAAAAGAAGGACTGGAAGTAAAGTTTCCGCTAACGAAACCTGGGCAGCTTACTTAGGAGGCAAGAGGCTAGCGATGGATCAAGAACTCCTTGGCTATAGTTGCCATCAACTCAGCATTTACAACAGGGCTGTCAAACTCAATTTCATTGAAGGCCGCATCAGTATTGCGGTTGCCCTCAGGGGGCCGGGTGGGTGTGGCCAGGGTGGGTGTGGCCTTTTGGGTGGGTGTGGCGTATGGCCTACTGGGTGGGCATGACCAGCTCTACATCGTTGGCATCAAGGGTGCCTATGGGGGCCTGGGCAGGAGTGGGACAGATCTGAGTCTCTGGCAGAAGGAGGGTCTCTGGGCCAGGGCCAAGGCAGCGGGGGCCGTTCCCTCCCTGTTTCCACGATGGCTTTGCGGGCCGCATGAAACCACTTCGCGGGCCGGATCTGGCCCCCGGGCTTTGTGTTTGACATGTCTGATTTACAAGTTCTCACCAAGATCCCTCGGTGGGAAAGGTGAGTGGGGGCTCTTGGGGGCAGACCCCTGCACCTTCCAGATGTCCTTCTCAGAGATTCAAGAATTACTGAGGGGATCCACCTTCACCCATCTGCAAACGGGTCCAAATCCCCAAACCCCAAATGGATCAAAGAGGATCAACGGGACAGCTTTCATTAAGGTTTCTGAGGCCACCGAGTCTCCGTATGATTTTTTTTTTCCCCTGACCCCAATGTCTCCTGTTAAAATGTAAGGCGTCAAATGAATCCTGCAGGATAAAGCAAGCTTGAAATCTAACTATTGAGAATGAAAAAGCAAAACGAACAGGGAGAGAGCAAGTCGAAGGTGGACTGACTGGTCCAATCACATTTCCACCACCAGACCCATCTTGGAAATTCTATTATTCCCCACACCAACTCAGTCCCCCCAAAACCTCAATACCCCGATTTATAGTAAGAGAAAGTCAGGAGGGGGGAAATCTCATGTACGAGTCACTGAGCTGAAAAGACCCAGTTAAGTATTACACTGTGTTACGGCGAAGCAACCTGGTTGACTTGAACCTCCGGGAAATAAAACAAGCATTTGATCAACTCGTATCGTTCCTTCTTCGCAGCCAGGACTGGAAGCCACGTGAAGGTGAAGACTTTATGGGACCACTTGCCTGTCTCTTTCTTTTTGGGCTCACATTCCAAAGGAGGATGGTCCTGCGCTCTGTTCAGACATGCCCAAGAACCCAACTTCTAGTCTTTTGTACTGGAAGATGAACCAAAGACTGGTTAAAGCAAGAGAGTCAACGGCGAGCAGTCACATTCTGTTCTTGGAAGTTCCTAACGCCCTGGCAAATTCCAGATGTTCCTAACACTGCCTGGTCCTTTATTCTCCATGATTTTACGGGGCGGCGAAATGGATGATCCCTTTCCTCTCTCACACCCCACCCCACCCCACCAAAAAAATCTATCCGTAATTTTCCTCCACTTTAAAAAAAAGAAAGAAATGAAAAACTCCAGGTCTTCTGCTCTTTTTTTCCATAGAAAAACAAACAAAAGAGTGTTTTTACAACTTGATTTCTTCTTCTTCTTCTTCTTCTGAAGAGGAGAAGGTAAGAATGGAAAATGACTGCCCGGGCCGACGTGTTCCAAGTCTAAACTCAAAAGGAGAATCTGAAAAAGCCAGACATGGGAGTTTTATTTCTGAACTTGAGTCCGAGAATTCAGCGTCCCCTCGTACATCTGACGGGCAAACAGTTGCCCGACAGTTAATGCTTGGCTGGTTGGCAGTTAAAGGGGTGAGGGGTGGGTGGGTTGTCTCTTGTTTTGATTGTGTTTCCTTTATACCATGGTATTTAGAGAACACTGGCTGTGGTGGTTACCACTCAGGCTCTCCGAGAGCGTGCTTTCGCTTAACGGAGTGTCTGGTAGGACAAGGAGGGTGCTACTGTCGGCAGAGTTTTCCAGGTCCAAGGGGGACGGCCCGATGGAAGGAGGCAGAGATTCGTTGGGGAGCGGCAAAGAGTTGTCGGCATTCCCGAAGGACAGTTGAGTGTTAGGTCCCATCTGAGAATGGACCCCGTCTAGGAAGGGAAAGGAAAAAGGGACAACATCAAGCCCAAGTCAACGCATTCCTGTTATTTGGTCGTTAGCTGCTTCCAGATCATTATCACTCACTCTTTAATAGATTGGGATCCGGGGATTTGCACGAGGGAGCCCCAGATAGACGGGGTTTCAAACACTCCAGCCCGTAGCGCCATTGCCGAAATTTTGGCATTTCATCAGGAGGGAGGAGAATAGTCTAAAGGAGAATAGCTTGGGGGTTGAAATGATGCTTGGTGCTCCCTGAGCTGGGTTGATTTCTTGCAGATGTTTCCTGACCCAGCTAGGTAACATCATCAGTGCTAGATGGGAGGAGGGTTTGGA
>JAKJMR010000451.1:412836-431559 GCA_024449315.1 Daboia siamensis | reverse complement strand
GAACCAGGCCTGTATCCCTGCATTGGATCAGAGCTTAAAGTTGCCACGGTTGAGAAACCCTCTCGTAATGATACACAGATCAAGGGCTGCGACACTGAAACGGGATCTGTCTCTCAAGGAGCCAATCTGAGCCACCGAAAGGTGTGCCTCTCGAGGCAGACTTGAATCCAGCGTCACCCCAGCCAATCTCTAGGTCCCATTCAGCCTTTGCAATGTTAGTTTTTGTTCCGAGAGGGTTGGCCAAAGGCAAGCGCCAAGCAATGCCAGCACAAAGAAGCTCAATAAATGGGTCCCTTTGGCGGAACATCAGGACACTTTTCAGCCTGCCGGAATGAATCTACAATTCTTCATGGCTTCCCTTTTGCCGCCGAAGACTTGGTACATTTGCATAAGACATCTTTTCTCCAGCTGACAGTTGTTTTAGTTTAAATCCAGAACATTAAATATCCCCCCCCCCACAGGATCATGCTTTCTCTACTCCGATTCGTTTCATTTTTCGCCTTTCGTTCAAGAGTTCCCTCCCCTCCCCCCCCCCTTTTAAAGCTTCCTAAAATGCCGGTTATGAAAAGAAATCCTTTTCCCATTCCGTCTTCGCCCAAACGCCCAAACCTCACAAGCTGTCCCAGTTAAGGTTACGCAAAGCAGGAAACACCACCACCACCACCCCCCAAAAAAAAACCCCCATCAGTATTCCCTCCTCCATGTAAAATCCTGGCACGTTGAGTCTTTTTCCTAGCAGCTGACACAACTCACAAAACCGGCAGCTTGGAAAATCACTGCCAAAGGATAGACAGCAAAGGAGGGGAGGGGAGGGGAGGGGAGGGGGGGAACTCTTGAACGAAAGGCTGTCGTAAAAAGATGAAAAATGAAAAGAAGCCTTCCGTTTTATTTTTATTTTTTATTTTTTTGGCTCTGGAAACCTTAATTGCGTTCGTGAGGGTCTTCGGACAGACGAAACGAATCGGAGTAGAGAAAGCACGATCCTGTGGGGGGGGATATTTAATGTTCTGGATTTAAACTAAAACAGGTGTACAGGGAGTCCTCAACTTACAGCAGTTTTGTTTAGTGACCGCAGTTACTGGGGGGGGGGGGGTGAAAAACGACCAATTTTTCACACTTGACAACCGTTGCGGCCTCCCCAATGACCTGGGGTCAAAATTCAGATGCTTGGCAACTGACTCATGTTTACGACGTTTGCGGTGTCTCCCGTACGATCCCCTTTCGCGACCTTCCGGCAAGCAAAAGTCAAGAGGGAAGCCAGAAGTCACTTACTTAACAACCGAGTCACTAATTTAACAACCGCTGCGGTTTATTTTAACAACTATGGCAAGGAGGTTCGTAAAAATGCACGGGGGGGGGGGGGCAGAAACTCACTTAACGCATGCGTCACTTAGCCAGGGAAACGTTGGGCTCAACTGTGGTCGTAGGTTGGAGGACTACCTGCGTTTAGTTTACTCCTGGCCCACCCTATTTTCTTCGCCTCCAACAGCTACTCAAAAATAAAGTTCGGTGTCCCGATTAAGTACACCCACTTGGCTTCGCATCTGCTTGCTAAACCCACAGTGTACTTGACGGTAGGAAAAGTGGTTTATTTTAAAGGCAGATTGCCAAAAAAAAAAAAAGGAGAGCGTGTGACTCTGGATTTCTGCTCATGAGGGGGGCGAGGTTGGTGGGGGAGAGAGAGAGAGAGAGTGAATTGACACCTGTCTATGGAGGACTGTGTGGGTGGCCAGAACTAAGCTTTCTGGGCAATGGTCCAAGTCTGCTTAAACCAAGGCTTTGCTTGGTCCTGGGAATATTCCTCAACAGACAACCCACCAGCTGGGCTGGGGAGCGCCGCAAACGGGGCAAGCCTTTTAAAAAAGGCCACTCAACAATGACAAAACGCAAGAACCCCCGTGCAATTTTTCTTTCGAGTGTTTGGGCACAGAAAGATCTTCTGTCCTCGTTGTGTAGTTCAAAAGCTGACATCTAAGGCCGTGTCGTGCCAAGCAGAAACTGCCTTTGCTTCTGGCCTTCAAAGGCCAATCTTACTGTAGTGGCTTTGATAAGTGATACAGGCGTGCTTTTGCATCTTTCTCCGGAGTGCCTAAAAACTATTTCTGTTTTTGCGTCACAGGGAAAAAGGCAAAGGGCCCATTAGAAAAATATATACATATTTCATTTCAAAACACACACACACACACACACATCCATTAAACAAACAGATTCTGCTGGTTTCACAAAGTCTGCCTTTGCACAGAATTTGGAGACAAGCAGTTTAAAGCAAGGAAAAGAGAAGTTGTAATGGGGTCAGTCAAGTGTTAATCTAGGATGTGTTAACGGGCATCAGTGGATTCACTGCTTTTCTTGCCAGGATCAAGTGATCTATCCCTCAGGCCAGCAACCCATCTGATAACCTCGAAGACCACCCATGCGAGAAGTATTTGCAAGGATTTCTCAAGTAACAAGGTCTCTCTTCTAGGCAAATGGCAAGAACTCCCACTGTTTCTTGCATCTACCACCTCCAGACAATAATCTACAGCAGCTGCAGATCAAAAGATGCAGGAAAACTGTAGGTCCAGCCACTAGTTTGGCTGTCAGTCAAGCCACCACGCAGTGGCTCAGTGGGTTAGGACGCTGAGCTTGTCGATCAGAAGGTCGGCAGTTTGGCGGGTCGAATCCCGAGTGCCGCGTAGCAGAGTGAGCGCCTGTTACGCATCCCAGCTTCTGCCAACCTAGCAGTTCGAAAGCACGTAAAAATGCAAGTAGAAAAATAGGGACCACTCCGGTGGGAAGGTAACAGCGTTCCGTGCGCCTTTGGCGTCCAGTCATGCCGGCCACATGACCACAGAGACGTCCTCGGACAAGCGCTGGCTCTTCGGCTTTGAAACGGAGATGAGCACCGGCCCCTAGAGTCGGAAACGACTAGCACGCATGTGCGGGAGAACCTTTACCTTTACCTTTACAAGCCACCACGAGCATCCGATGCTGCACGGTTGCAATGAAACCAGAAGTATATTAAGATTCATGAGAAAACAAGGGTGAAATAATGTTTTAATTATCCCTGCAACAGCCAGCCCTGCGGATGAGTATTACATGATTTTAACAACATTAAATTACCTCCTTCAGGTAACCTTGATTATCTATGCATCAGTGGGGCAATGTGATTAAACAGCAATGGGTATGACTTGCTAGAAACGGACATGGATCCTAGACAACAGAGGCCCAGCGCTGGTCCCTTGTAAATTAATATTTTACAAAACTAACCTATTTTTAAGAAACTCTGACTCTTCAGTAATAGTTCTCAAAAGGAACATGTAAAATATGCATATGCCCTTGGCAGTAATAATTTCAAAAAAAAAAAATCTGCACACTCAGTGGATGAAAGATGACCTGCCTTGATCACATTGGTCATTAAATAAGACAAGGTTCTAGTCCTATTAATCTTACTATAAGAAGTGTGGAGAAGAAAAATAGACTGCTCTCCCATTGAAAGCCACTGCTAATTAGCCTAAGGAACGCAGATTAGTTTCAAATATTACAATGTCCAAAACATGGAAACAGATTTTGTGGTAATCCTAAAGAATTAGCAAACTTACCAGAATAACACAGTAGGAAGGGACCTTGGAGGTCTTCTAGTCCAGCCCACTACTTAAGTAAGAGAGCCTATACTATTTCAGACAAACGACTGTCCAGTCTCTTCTTAAAAACCTCCAGTGATGGAGCATCCACAACTTCTGGAGGCAAGCCGTTCCACTGGTTAATTGTTCTTACTGTCAGGAAGTTTCTCCTTAATTCCAGGTTGCTTCTCTCCATGATTAGTGTCCATCCACTGCTTCTTGTCCTGCCTTCTGGAGCTTTGGAGAGAATAGGCTGACCCCCTCTTCTTTGTGGCAGCCCCTCAGACCCCCCTAGACCTTCATTTCACTAGAGTAGACATACCCAATTCCTGCAACCATTCTCTGTTGGGATTGGATTAATGTAGCTCATTACTATAACACTGCCATGTCTACTGTCCTCTAATTTTAGTTACCTTTCCCTAAGATATTGCTGATCTTAAACCGTAGCAAAGTTTATTCAAAATAACACATCGATATTTTATAATAAATACAGTTTTAAAGATATAACCAAAAAGAATTCTGCGGAGTAAACAGCACGCAACCATCAGTTTAAAAAAAAATGAATAAAAAGAAACAGACCTGACCAAGCATTTGAGTTTGATAACAACTGATAACAACCCCAATCCTGAGTCTTTTTAAATTTGCTACAGCCTTGATTTTTTTTTCAACAAACGTTTGCAAATTGCAAAGCGCAAGGTCTCAACCGATGCCACATTTTCAGCAGCAATTTCCCAAGGTTTCAGATTATGCTCAGAAGCCAAGGTTTAACCTGGGATTGCTGAGTATGTGGAGCACAGGTTTAATCAGCCTTTTACTTTCGGTTGGCAAAGATGAGGAGAGACTTAAAAGCCCTTCTTTAAAAAGTGAGGCCAAGAGGCCATGAAACATACTAGAAGGAGCTTAGTTACTCCATAAAGCCCCAGCCTATACAAGCTAAACCCTTCAGACATCTCAGCCGTTTAATGAGCTGTTCTGAAATTTACAAGGCAGGCTGTGGTTTGTGCAGTTACTCAGAAGGTTAAGAGGCCTTCAGACCAGACCAATTAGATCTTCCATCCTCATGGGATCAGGTGTGAGAAAAGGAAGTTGCAAAATACATTAAGTTGCCCTACGCAACAGCCAAGAATGCAATGCGCTACTCTAAAGTCTCACCGCTCCAACCAGATTGTCCATCCAGATCTTTGTGGGTCAATTTCTATGTTTTGTCCGACTTTTCACGACCCCATGGACCCCAGCATGCCGGGGGAAGGGAGGCTGTCATGCACGGTCCCCTTGAGTCTGCCCAAATTCATGCTCACTGTGTTGATGACCCTACCTAACCATCTCCTCCTCTGCCGACCGCTTCTCATTTTGCCTTCAATCTTTCCTAACATCATCGGGGGTCTTTTGTGGAATGGCTTTTCAAAGTTACAACGGCACTGGAAAAAGGGACATAGGGACTGTTTTTCACACTTGTGACCAGTGCAGAGTCCCCTTTGTTCACGCAATCAAAAGGTGGATGCTTGGCCACTGGCTCATATTCGTGATGGTTGCAGTGCCCACACGATCCCCAGTTGCGATCTTCCGGCAAGCCAAGTCAATGGGGAAGCCAGATTCATTCTCCAACCACGTTATTAACCACCGCTGTGATTTACTTATCAACTGGGGCAAGGGAGGTCGTAAAATGGGGCACAACTCACTTAACCACCGTCTTGCTTAGCGATGGAAATTTTGGGCTCGCTTGCGGTCATCAGCGGAGGGTTACCTGTATCGAATGTCCCATGTTACACAAAGTGGGCCATCTGGTCAGCCACGGACCGTGCTTCACCTTTTGTGGGGACGCGTGGCCTAAGAACGTGGGTGGAATTACAGCGCCTCTTAAGTATCTTTCTTGCTACGTAATCATTTTAGGGGAAAACCACATAGGGAAGAAAAAGTCAGCAAGGCCGTGCCAAGTGGGTAGAAAAGGGAACTATAAACACAACCGATAAAATATCTGTCAAGTCAAAACGCCAGGGTTGCTCATCGACTGGAGTGCTCAGATTGGAAAAGGGAAGCGTGAAAAGAAGCTGATCTGCGCGGGAGACAGAAATGGTGAGGAGCATTTTTGCTTTCTCGCAAACGAAGACTGCGGGTATGTTGTGAGAGCCCAAATATGCCCATCAGACCCTCCAAATACTGCAAATTCCTAATGCACCAGGGTAAAAAAAAATTGGGGGAATGTGAAATCACCTTTACAACTATCCAGGGACAGACATTATTTATTTATTTTTTTTTAAAAAAAAACACCCTTACAGTATAAACCTCTTTTCTGCTAGCCCGGTTTTATTAGCGTAACAAAATATAAGACTTCAGAGCTTTAATATCGGCTGCTTTTGTGTGTATTCTCCGTTTGGCTTTGTTATTTTCACTTAATATACATCCCAGGAGGTAACTCTGCGCTCACAAAAGCAAGCTAATTGTTTTGGGACTCGGGGAGAGAGAGAGAGCGAGCGCAAAAAGATTCCTCATTCAAGGCTAAATCTCACTCTCACTTGGGTATCTTATCTTTCAACTCCGAATATCCCCTTTCCTTCTGCTGGGCAGAGGCGCTTTCAACATTCTCTCGCCCTTCCGGGAACAAGCTGTGTTCCTTGGGGTCCGAAAGATCACATCCTGGGGGAGAAGGGGGGGGGGGACATCTGGATGCAGAGAGAAAAGGCTGGGGCAATAAATTAGCAGGGCAGGGCAGGAGCTAAGGACAGGCGGTCCTTGACTTACGACCACAATTGAGTTTTTTGCCCTTTTTTTTAAAGGGCCTTCCTGGTCACCGTTTGTTAACCGAATCGCTGCAGTTGTTCAGTTACTAACGCGGTCATGATGAAGTGCATCTGGCCTCAACGTTGACTTTGCTAAAAGGGATCACATGACTTCTGAATTTTGATCACGCGACCGTTGGGGACGCTTCCACGGTCATTAAGTGTGAAGTACACAGTCGTAAGTCGCTTTTTTCCAGTGCCGTTGTAACCTTGAACGGTCAGTAAAGGAACGGTTGTAAATTGAGGATGACCTGGAATACAGGCCTCAGGGAATTGTACCCTCAAAAAATCCTTTTCTGACCCTTTTTTCTGTGGAAAGAAGCTTTCTTTCTTTCTTCTGGCATTTATCTATTTATTTGTTTATTTATCTATTTATTTATTGGTACTATCTGAGAAAACACCTTTGCACCAGACACCCTGAGCAAGTCCAAGTAAGTAGATCTGCCGGAGGAAAACCAAAGGTTGGATCAATTCTCAAAGACAGCTAAGCACCGTTGCCAAAGGCAGGACTTCCCACATCCTGGACACAAAACCATATGCAGGTAGCCCTCAACTTGCAATATTTCACTTGGTGACCATTCAAAGTTACAACGGCCCTGGGAAAAAGCGACTTATGACATTTTCACATTTTACGACCATTGCAGCCTCCCTGCAGTCACGGGATGAAAACTGAGACACTTGGCAACAGGTTCATATTCATGATCACTGCAGGGTCCCGGGGTCACATGATTTCCCCCCCCCTTTTGTGACCTTCTGACAAGCAAAGCCAATGGGCAAGCCAGATTCACTTCGCAACCTGGTCGCTAATTTAACAGCCGCAAGGGGTTCACTTAACAACTGAGGCAAGAAAGGTCGGTCGTAAAAGGGGGCAAAACTCCCTTAGCAAGAGTATGGCTTAGCAACAGGAATTTGGGACTCAGTTTGTGGTGGTAAGTCAAGGACTCCCTGTACACATCTTGTGTCATGGGATGACACAAGGAATTGTCAAGTTGTGTGTGGGGGAAACGGTGCAGGAATGATGCAAAGTGTGGCTTTCGAAGAGCTGAAATTTTTGCAGCTTTCACCCAGCTTCGTTATTCAGAAAACCTCGATACACACTTCACCCATTCCACTATTACTGTATAAAAAGAAAGAACTGGGATGCTGTAATAAAGAAACTGGCTAGCAAGGTAGAGGCCCAGATTCTCCACCACCATAAACATAAAAGTCTTCCTGATGGCCTTGGATCAGTCTCTCTCCCTTGGCCTTATCAAGAGGATTCAAATATTCTGTACACTGCCTTGAACATCTGAACAGAAGCAAAAGACAAACTGAACAAATAACATTTAAAACAAAAAAGTCCTTCAAACTATTCCGTTGGAAAACTACCACAGAAACAAAAAAAAAAAACCTTTGAGCCTTTTGGGATACAGTTAATTAATATTTACTCTGAACTGCCAAGATAAAGCAGAAAGAGACTGTTTGGTTCAAGAAATCGGAGGCCAACCATTTTTCTATCTCTGCAACCCAACTAAGCTTGGGAATGCCTGTTTAAAAAAAGGCACAGAGGAACAGGTTTAAAAGTTAACTTTTTTTTTTTATAAAGAAACTCCAGAGGATTGTGTTAAAAAAAGAAACAATGCAGGTGCTCCGTGACTTACAACAGTTCGTTGAAAGTTACGACATTGAGAAAAATATGACATGACCATTTTTTCCACACTTAACGACCATTGCAGTGTCCCAGGTCGTGGGATCCCCAAGTTCAATTGACAAATAAACCCACGTGGAACAGGATGTCATACGAACCCAGCACACAAGCAAATTCAAAGCTTTGGGGTTTTTTCCCGTTTAATTTCACCTGTTAGATAAGGATCTTCTCTACTTTACATATATGTACAACACACCTAGAAACTGGGCAGCTGGCACTTTAATCGCTGGTCCTGCCAAAGAGGCAAGTGGATTCCCATTTGAAAATGCAGCTTGCCTCTCCCAAAGTGAAAATGGGGAGCCTTGTCGGATGAAGGTGTCCCCCCAAATTCAATCAGGATTGGAGGCCCCCATTTTCCAGTTGCAATCACAGGTCCTCAAATAGGTTCCTCCTTGTTTGTTTTGGTTGCTCTGCTTAAAGTTTCTAACTACAAGGTTGCGTATGCAAGGTTTCTCTTTTTTTAAGATCAACTTTACAAAAACGAACAGAAAAACAACAAAGAAGCCAGTGACAATGTAACAGTTCAGCAGCCTCTTTCTAAGATAAATCTTCAAAACAAACTAAGGCAAGTTTGAAAGAAGTTTAATGTTATGATTAGGTCTTAAATGTTACACAAAACACAGGATTACATCAACCAGCAAGAGCCAACTTGCTCTGTATAAACTCATCATTCAAATCCAGGATTCTTGTTTACAAGAGCGCTGCAGTCCTGTTAAACCCAACTGGCAGCCAGGTTATATACGGTATATGGCAAAAATAGTTTCACAAAACAGATGAATTTTAAAAATCATTCTTCACCTCTGGGAGTTTCTTCTTCCCTCCTACATTTTTGCTCAGGCCAAAAATGCATCTGGGATACAACCCTATCATATTGCAATGTATTTGCTACTGATAAATACAAAAAAGGTTTGAGAAAGAGAGGGGTGGAGCGAGCGAGCGAGCGAGCGAGCGAGAGAGAATGAAAAAGTATGTATGTATGATAGATTAGAGATAGATAGATAAATAGATAGATAGATAGATAGATAGATAGATAGATAGATAGATAGATAGACAGACAGACAGACAGACCGACAGACAGGACTAGATGACCTCCAAGGTCCCTTCCAACATTATTATTACTAGTAGTATTAGCATTATGAAGCTACGTGTGGAAACTCATCAAGGCGAGAAGCAACCTGGAACTAAGGAGAAATTTCCTGACAGTGAAAACAATTAATCAGTGGAACTCCTTGCCTCCAGAAGCGGTGAATGCTCCAACACTGGAAGTTTTTAAGAAGAGACTGGACAGCCATTTGTCTGAAATGATAGGGTTTCCCGCCTGAGCAGGGGGTTGGACTAGATGACCTCCAAGGTCCCTTCCAACTTTATTATTATTTAAATTAGAGAGAGAGAGAGAGAGAGAGAGAGAGAGAGAGAGAGAGAGAGAGAGAGAGAGATGGATGGATGGATGAAGATGATGGATGATAAAGATGGATGGATGGACCTACAGGCAAGGCAAGCAGATAGCAGGCAGTATGGTATATTAGATTTAGATAACCTTTATTGTCATTTTTTTTTCCTTTGGGCACAATGGCACACATCAAAAATGAGATTTAGTTGCTTCCTGTCAAAGTGTACACATCCATAACACATATTCAAAACATACTATACACAGCAAAGGTCTAGCTTTGCTAGGGTCCCAGTTCTAGTCCCCTCTCAACCTCCCTTGATGACTTTGAGCTAGTCCCTCTTAACGCAAGACACAAAATGATCCAACAGTGAGGACGTTGAGACTAGGACCAGAGAGACATCAGTCCTAACCCTCCTAGAAGTTCGCTTTATAACTAAGCCAGTCCCTGTCTCAGCCCCAAACCTGGTGTGTAGCGATGAAGATGCCAGACAGGAAGACCGAGGTTCTATTCCTTAATTTCAGGAGCTGGCTGGAGGAAAAATTGGGTCAATCACTCTCAACCATAGAGAAACATCAGCTAACCGCTCATTCCCACGTTGGACCAATCTGTAGGTTACAATCAATTATCTTCAACGCCCCCCCCCCCCCCCAAAAAAAATGTACGGATTGTTTTTCAATATGCGTGTTTGCAGCATTTCACTTCTAGTCTTTCTGTTTACGGTACGATCTGACCCGAATATTTTGAAGGACCACGCCAAATAATTCTCCACCGTGCTACCCACCTTCTAGAGCAGGGATGTCCAACCTCGGCAACTTTAAGACCTGTGGACTTCCCACTCCCAGAATGGCTGGGGAAATCCTGGGAATTGGAAGTCCACTAGTTTTAAAGTGGCCAAGGTTGGACACCCCAGCTCTAGAGCAATGTTATTCCTCGTCTCTGTATCCATGCAGGCCTGATCCTACCGTTTCCTGTTCCTAAGCACTCGGAAGAGGGCATTAAATGAAGCCACCACTGGGCCTGCCTCCACTGTTGTAATTATATTCCCCCTACTCCCACGATCAGCACAGCACTGCCTATGTTCTTCCACACTGTTTATATTGTTGTTTTAATCCTCATAAACCACCCAGATGGGTGGCTGGAGAGACTCAACTTAAGAACAGCAAGCATTACACACACCTTCTACCACGAGAGGTTAACATGACCTGCAATTATGCACCAATGCACCATGGCCTCTGTTCTTTCTCTTTTACACACACACACACACACACACACACACAAAACCAGGCTCATTTCTCCCTGTGAGGTCTTTTTTTTTTTTTTTTTTGGCCTGAGGAGTCAATAAAAAAATATCTCAGAATGAAATCACTAAGAAACTTGTGGCAGCCAAAAGATAACAAAACGTTAAACATATACAAGTTCTTGGAAACCACAACAACAACAAAAATCAGGCAACTTGTTATGCTTTGCTCTCCTTAACTCAAGGACATTTCTGGAGAGGTTTTTGGGGTTTTTTTTTCACAGTCCCTTCCATAAGTCGCAATACTTCTCTATGCTTTTTTTTTTTTTCTTGAACGTCATTTTTAGTTCTCCTTAAGAACTGTAACCTTCCAGATAACTTCTCTTTTCTACCTTACATAAAAATTCGTCACATGTTTTTTACGGCCCAAGTATTTATACTTCTGAAACTCTTTTCCTTTCTGGGCAGTTGAAAGTTGACCTTTTTTTTTTTTTTGGTACATGTTCCGATCTTGACATATTGAAAATCTCAAGATAATCTTTCCCCCTTTCCCAAATTTTTTTTTTTTTTTAAAGGAGACGTTTTCTTTTCAAGGACTTTTTCCCAGCTTTTTTCAAAAGCTTGTAATTGCAAGCATTGTAGATGGCAAGCGCATCCCATTGTTTCGGAAAGGGAAAGCCCAATTGTTTGCAAGATCCATAGATGCAGGACTGATTCACACAGGTTAATGCCTCAGATGATTTAGATATGGTTTTGGATAACACCGGACACACCCACATGGCAAGAGCTTCTATGCACAATCCAGCTGCGTCTCTCCAGTAAGTACTTCCAACGCTCAGCCATTTCTAGGGTGCTACAACAGCTCCTATTCTTAAATCAGAGTATCTGCTTCAGCCAACTGGTACCACCTCATCACCCAAATATTTGCAATTTACTTCAACAGTTGCTGGGAAACAATGAAAAGGGTTAAGGCAGCCTCTTTAATCCAAATTCTCCAGGGTTGGCTGTGCATAGCCTTAATCTGCTTAGTGAATTAATACATTTTCTAGCCTGGCAAAACACACCAACTCAGAAATTAACCAAAACGATCTATCTGGCTTCACGCAACTTGCTTTGCTACACCCCCTTCCCCCCCCCCAAAAAAAGGAAAAAAAACCCAAAACCAACCCAAACTTAAGCAGGTTGTGTGACCCGAGCTGCAAAACTGTTTGTGAGCAAGGATAACCAACCGCGCTAGGGAAACACCAAATCAGGATTCCCAGAAAATCTTGCAAAAGTTCTGGACAATCTATCCATCCGGTCCTTGTAGAAACAGACACACACACCCCCCCCCCATGCACTGAAATAAACTTCGCCATGTCACTTCTAGAAGGGAGAGGTCCTTCTTGAGCCCCCAAAGGGGTCACCCCCAAAGTGGTCACCCCGTAATGCTCCTAAAGGAGGTCCTCCAACCTCAAGGGCCTACAGAACCCATGGTGCCCATCCTGGATTCGAGGCAACCTTCTCCTCCTGAAGTCTCTACGGAGAAGACCTTTCTCTAGGTCCTACCAGTGGGACCCTGGGATCCTGGCCCAAGGGGGGGGGGGAAGCTAAATGGGGTGGGGGGATCAATCTGGGAGCACAAGCAAGAACCAAGGGAGCTGGAGGACCTTGGGCGGGTGGCCAATGTAGTCCCACCTCTCTAGAGGGTGACAGGAGCCAGGACTCATCTGAAGAGCCGGGGGTGGCTTATGAGCAATGTAATACCAAGTGGGGTAGGGGGAGGAGAGAGGATCTGGGGCCACCCCAACACCTGGAAACCCCCCCCCCCCAGGGGGGTGCTGGGGATTACTGGAAGCACAGAACAACAAAACTGGAGGACCTTGGGCGCATGGGCAATGTAGTCCCACCTCTCTAGAGGGGGACAGGAGCCAGGACCCATCTGAAGGGCCGGGGGTGGCTTATGAGCCATGTAATACCAAGTAGGGTGGGAGGAGAGGATCTGACCCCCAACACCTGGGAACCCCTCAGGGGAGCGCTGGGGATGATGGGACAGGTCTAGGGGCCTTCAGGGAAGGGCCAGCTCACCTCCCTAAGACCCACCCCCCGCGTCCTGCGACCTGATGATGATGGGCGATGTAGTCCTTCCTCTCCAGAAGGTGGCAGGAGCCAGGACCCATCCGAAGGGCAGGGGTTGCCTTATGAGCCATGTAATACCAAGTTGGGGGGAGCGCTGGGGATGATGGGACAGATCCAGGGGGCCTTCAGGGAAGCCCCTCCCCCGTGCCCTGCGAGCTGGGGAGGATGGGCGATGTAGTCCCGGCTTTCCAAGGGCCGTGGGGGCGCCGGAATCCTCCCTCCGCCCGTACCTGGCCGCAGCGGCTCGGTGATGCTGAGCACGAGGAGGAAGAGGAGGAGGAAGGTGCCGCTGTCCGCCTTGGGCACCATTTATCCTCCGTTCATCCTCCGCCAGCGCAGCCACATCAACCCCGCGGGGCGGGGGAAGACAAGGAGGAGGGCCGCCGCCGCCGCCGCGCCGCCTCCGGGAGCCAGCGAGGCCTCCGCCGTCGCCTCAGCCGCCGCCGCCGCCTCAGCCCCCTCAGCCGCCTCGCTAACGGGGTCCGCCCGCCCGCAGCTCCGCTCGCAAGATGGCGGCCGCATCGCCCCGCCGCTCCCGCCGCCGCGCCCCGCCCCGCCGCCGCGCGGCCAATCGGCGGGCCGGGGGCGGGATCATTACCATAGGGGCGTGGCGAAGGAGGCGGCGCGCGCAGCGGCGGCGGGAAGGGCGGGGCCCTCGAAGCCGCTCTGGCCCCTCCCCCGTCGTTCAGCCGAATCGGAATAGGAGCTGGAAGGGACCTTGGAGGTCTTCTAGTCCAGCCCCCCCCTTCCCCCCCCCCCCCCCCCCGCTCAAGCAGGAGACCCTCCTATACCATCCCGGAGAAATGACTGCCCAGTCTTTCTTTTTTTTTTTTTTTGGAGAATAGGTTGATCCTCCTCTCCTTTGGAGCAGTTTATTGTAAAGATAATAAATCACATCACTTGATAATCTCATCACTTGTCTTCTCTGGGGTGCAGCCAAGAACACAAACCCAGCCTTTTTACTGGCACTCAGTTGCAGGATTATTACGGGCACGTAGGTTCAATCAATCGGAACAGAGCTGGAAGGGACCTTGGAGGTCTTCTAGTCCAGCCCCCTGCCCAAGCAGGAGACCCCGCACAATTTGAGACAAGTGGCTGTCCAGTCTCTTCCAGGGATGGAGCACCCACAACTTCTGGTGGCAAGCCGTTCCACTGGTTAATTGTTCGCCCTGTTAGGAAGTTTCTCCTCAATTCCAGGTTGCTTCTCGCCGTGATTAGTTCCCATCCGTAGCTTCTCCTGCCTTCTGGAGCTTTGAAAAAATAGATGGACACCCCACCCCCACCCCTTCTTTAGGGCAGCCCCTCAAATGTTGGAAGATGGCTATCATGTCACCCTTGTTTCCTGCTTTCCATTAAACTAGACATACCCGGTTCCAGCAACTGTTCTTCCAGCAAAGGCAGTGGATTCCACTTCTTTTGTGAAAGACCGTGTGCTGGCCGTGTGTGTGTGTGTGTGTGTGTGTTTTCCTATCCAAGTCCTTTAACAACATCCTTCCAGTGTTGCTCTTGTGATGTCATCCGATGACCTCAGCTCTTCAAAACACTGCTGGGAGACCCCAGGGCAGCCTAGCTTGGAGCCCCCTTCAGATGGCCCTGCCCCACCTCAAGGAATGTGCCACTAAATGACAGTTCAGATGGGAGCTTGGCACGCCCCACCCTTGGCATCATGGACGATGGTGCTGTGCTTAAGAAAAAGGGTTACATTCTGGGCAATACCTTGGGCGAGAGTTCCTTCGCCAAAGTGAAGTCGGCTTACTCGGAGCGTCTGAAAATCAACGTGGCGGTGAAAATCACAGACCGGAGGAAAGTGCCCAGCGAGTTCCTGGAGAAATTCCTCCCTCGGGAGCTGGAGATCTTGTCGACCGTCAACCACTGCTCCATCATCAAAATCTACGAGATATTTGAAACGGCCGGAAAAGTCTACATTGTGATGGAACTTGGGGTCCAGGGTGACTTACTGGAGTTTATTAAGAGCAATCGGGGCCTGCCGGAAGAAGTGGCGTGTCGGATGTTCCGTCAGCTGTGCTGTGCGGTCAAATATTGCCACGATTTAGACGTGGTCCACCGCGACCTGAAGTGTGACAATATCCTCCTTGACAAGGACATGAACGTCAAGCTGTCGGATTTCGGCTTTTCCAAGCGCTGTTTCCGAGACGGGAACGGTAGAATCTTACCCAGCGAGACTTTCTGTGGCTCGGCGGCTTACGCAGCACCGGAAGTGATCCAGGGGATTCCCTATCACCCCAAAGTTTACGACATGTGGAGCTTAGGGGTGATCCTGTACGTCATGGTCTCTGGATTCATGCCTTACGACGATTCCAACATCAAAAGGATGCTTCGCCTGCAGAAGGAGCATCGGATCCTTTTCCCAGAGGTTCTGAGCCTGGAATGCAAAGATCTGATTTTCCGCATGCTTCAGCCGGACGTTTCTCACCGGCTACGGATCGAAGAGGTTCTGAACCACCCTTGGGTCCAAGGCAAGCACCTCAAGTCCTTCAAACTGCGAGATTAGCCAGATGGTAAAGTGCAAACCTTAAATGTTATCCGGAATACTTATTGCTTTGCAGAAATGCAGTAAACCTGAAAATCTTTTCCTTGAGCAGCCCCTTTGCAGCGTTCTCCTTGTTGCACCATTCTCTATTTATTTCATGTACACGGGTAGTCCTCAATTTACATCCATTCATTTAGTGACCGTTTGAAGTTACAATCATACTGGGGGGGGCGCACTTACAACCATCACAACATTTCCCCCTCCGGTCACGTCCTTAAAATTCAGGCACTTAATAATCAGTAACCATTTACAATGGTTGCAACTGTCCTAAGTGCGAGGACCGGTCATTTATTCGCTTCTTTCAGTCCCGCTGTAATTTCGAACGCTTGCTAAACAAAGAGTCACCTTGTAGTGGAGATGGGCGGCCTAACAATTTAATAAATATAATAAATATAATAAAAAAGCAATTATAAGTTGAGGATTACCTGCACAGAATACAGTTCTTTAGAACTCAGCCATCAGTGAAAAGACATTGCCAACACCCAACTGTAAACCCGTCCATTTGAAAGCCCTGGAACACTCTTGCTCTCCAATGCACCTATCGCGTATAATTTAATTTGGAACAGAACATAGATAGAACGTCGTCAGAGTTGGAAGGGACCTTGGAGGTCTTCTAGTCCGACCCCCTGCTCAAGCTGGAGACCCAAACCGTTTCAGACAAATGGCTGTCCAGTCTCTTCTTAAAAGCCCCCCCGTGATTGCAAGAGATCACCTTAGCGGCTTAGTCGTTGCCCTCAGGGGAAAAACTAAAATCAAATCTCTGTGGCCCATAATGGTAACTGATGAGCTGGGTGGTATCTCTCCATCCCTACCATAAGGGTGGAAGCTTGGAAGGAGAGAGAACACAGCAAATCCAAATTTGCTCCCATTGAGTTTGTTCTGATTAAAGTTTCCTTCTTCTTTTACTCATCCTGCAAGGAACTCTTATTTAGGCACCCATTGGCACTTCCATTTTCACCGCAACCCTCAAAAAAAATCAGGATTCAGTGTGGGAAAAAGACCCAGGTTATTCTCTGGTCGGCCAACCGAGGCAGGATTGGAATGACAAATTTGCCCGGCCAAAGCTGAGTCTTCTAACGAATGCATTTGTCTCTTATTGCACAAATTATGATTCTCCTCTGAATATTGTGTGGCTGCCCAAAAATCCATGACAGATCGCTCCGGTTGCGTGCCTGTCTGCAGCTGGGTTTATTACGGCTCTCCCTTGAAGCCAAAGTCCCTTCCGAATAATTCTGCAAAACTTAATGAAGAAGGAATGTCACCTTTCGCGGGGAAGATTTAGCATCTCCCTGCAGAGAGACGGGAAATATTCCTCATTGCCTAGGATGGTGGACATTTCAAAGCTCTGCTCCCAAGAGCTGTTTGAGACACTCCGAGCTGGAATGGCTGATTTCCTTAAAAAAGAATCCTTCCCCTCACAGGTGTGTTTAACAGAGCTTTGATGTGCCAATCAAGGAGGTGGCTGTGCTTCATTGGTATGCAACTTTGATTCCAACTGGGTGTTTGCTCCTTGAGAGGGATCTTAAGGAAAGAAAACTATTAGGCCAGAACTGTTGTTCCTGCATTCTACGGAGAGTCCTTCACTTAACAACCGTTCAGAAAAAGGTCTCTTATTTTCAGGAGAACACGACAGTAAAATATTGGCTCAGCGTGAAGCTCCTATCGTGACTGACCTTAGCATGTATTCATACATGCGTATGGTATATAACAGGGGTGTCAAACTCAATTTCATTGAGGGCCGCATCAGCATTGCGGTTGCCCTCAAGGGGCTGGGTGGGTGTGGCCTGGGTGGGCATGGCCTACTGGGTGGGCATGGCTAGAGTGCGTATGGCCTACTGGGTGGACATAGCCAGCTCTACATCATTTGCATCAAGGGTGCCTATGGGGGCCTGGGCAGGAATGGGACAGATCTGAGGGTCTCTGGCAAAAGGAGGGTCTCTGGGCCAGGGCCAAGGCAGTGGGGGCCGTTCCCTCACTGTTTCCAGGATGGCTTCGCGGGCCGCATGAAACCACTTCGCGGGCCAGATTCGGCCCCCGGGCCTTGTGTTTGACATGTCTGTATATAAATTCTTACTGGATTTATTATAAAAGCTGGTTGAGAAAACCAAGTCAGAACTGTGGACAGCTCCCTTCAGAGCAAAATCTGGGTGGTTTTGCCAATTCTTTGGGATTCAAACTCTGCTCTTTGATTCGGCAAAATTCCCAGTATGATTTATAAGTGGATGCAAATGTAAATGCGATCGGCATTTGCACAACCTCCACGAAAAAGAATTTTAATGAGCCAAATGAGTAAAAAAAAAAACCAAAAAAACACAACAAGTGAGCCTGCAGCTCTGAAAGACGGGATTAGCGAGGAAGACACAGAAACGAAATATATATAAACGGTTATTGAAAAAAAAATGAAAATGGGTAAATTTGGGGAGTGGTACCAGCCTCTTCCAAGCTCAGTTACGTCTTACCTGCCTATTTAAAAACAAGCTTTAAAATCTATTCCATGTTGGTAGTATCCAAGTGGCCCAAAGATGCTTTTTTCAAGAGGCAACTGGACTGTTTTTCCTTGAAAACGTTTTGCTTCTCATCCAAGAAGCTTCTTCAAAGACTTCTTTCAAAGTCCATCTGCTCTTGAAAAAAAGGACCTTTGGGACAACCATGACCTGGATAACTGAGAATCTCCGTAGACACGTAGCATCAAAATATTTCAACTCTTTTAGGTCAGGCCCTTGTTTTGTGTTACTATTTGTTATCCTTATTTCATTCCCTCCAGTTCTTTGAATGCATTGCTTTAAACCAAATATAGCCCTCCGTTCAATTTGACTTCCCGTTGCTGACACTCAAAATGAGCAGGCTGTATCTCTGCCATCCCTCATTATACCCACCAGCGACAAACAAGCAAGAGATGCTTGCGTCCTTTTTCGGATCAAACCAATTTCAGGCCCTGTCTGGATATCAACGTGCACTAAAATATTTAAAAAACAAAAAGAAAATTTTGGTCCTCCCCAAATTACTCACTTATTGCAATAGCAATAAGACTTATATACCGCTTTACAGTGCTTTGCAGACCTCTCTAAGCAGTTTACAGGGTCAGCTTATTGCTCCCCCAACAATCTGGGTCCTCATTTTACCAACCTCGGAAAGATGGAAGGCTGAGTCAGCCCTAAGCCGGTCAGGATCGAACTGCTGGCAGTAGGAAGAATTAGCCTACAACACTGCATTCTAACCATTGTGCAGGATGGGAGGGAGGGAGGGAGGGAGGGAGGGAGGGAGGGAGGGAGAGAGGGAGGGAAAGAAAGAAAGAAAGAAAGAAAGAAAGAAAGAAAGAAAGAAAGAAAGAAAGAAAGAAAGAAAGAAAGAAAGAAAGAA
>JAKJMR010000451.1:393657-407530 GCA_024449315.1 Daboia siamensis | reverse complement strand
ACACACACACACACACACACACACACACACTCTTAAGGATCCTATTTCACCAATTTCTTCGTATTAGTGTGACTCTGGTCCTCCAGCGTGTTGGCCTGAGAAGAATTGGCCATAGTGAGGTGTCTCGTGGCGAGTTGTCCTAGACCCTTAACCATTCTTCCCCCCCCCCCCCCCACCCATCCCAAAAAACCCCAGCCTAACAGCCTCTGAGAAAACTGTGCCTGGCCTATGCTGGTTGTAAATAGAAGCTGAGTGACTACTGGAGAGCTGGTCTTCTACTCTTGTGTCACTTAGAAAAACACATGGGCTGCTCCAGGTTGAGGAAATGGATGAGCAACCCATCCTGATTCTCAGAGGATGGAAGGCCTTAAGTAAGATAAGGAAACAGCGGCAGTAGCTAAAAGGTTGTTAAGTTACTCCACAAATGCCTCCGAAACTTGGTTTGATTGTCCTGCTACAACAGGGGTCCCCAACCCCTGGTCCATGGACTGGTACCAGGCCGCAGCATGCCAGCAACCAATCCCCACAGACAAGCAAAGCCCCATCCACCGGATGCAGGCAGCACACAAAACCACGCACCCTCCAGTCTGCGGAAAAACCTCTCTCTATGGAATTGGTCTCTGGTGCCCCAAAGGTTGGGGACCTCTGTGCTAGAATATCCCATAACAATGCAAACACAGTAGTTATCAATATAGCTAGTCCTTGACTTACAACAATTTGCTTAGTGACCGTTCAGAGTCACAACGGCACTGAAAAGGGACTTATTTTTCACACTTATGGCCGTTGCAGCATCCCCCTGGTCACGTGATCTTCCTTCGAATGTTCAACCGACTCACATTTATGATGGTTGCAGTGTCCCAGAGTCGTCAGATTCATGTAACAACTGCAGTGATTCGCTTAAAAAAATGTGGCAGGAAAAGTCGCAAAATGGAGCAAAACTCTCTTAACAAAACGTCTCACTTTAGCAACCGAAATTCTGGTGCCCTTGTTGTCGTAAGCCAAGGACTACCTATAGACATCTTGTCTTTCTCTTGACTGTCACTGTAAAAACTTTTAACCAGAAAAGTGGGGATCTACCAAATTCATCCAAATTTGCTTCCGTGAAAATACAACTATCTGAGTTAAAAAAAAATAATAAATACAAATGACAAATTGGACCTGCTTCAAGAAGAGTCAAGCGAGGGAGCCTATTATATTTCTCTATTTCTATTATATTTTATGTTATATACCTGTCCAAGCCCTGATCAAATCTGCCTTCCTTTTCTGGCTGGCAATTCACTTCTGCTTTCTTACATTTACCGTTTAAGCCCCCCAAAAAAGGCCTGCTACCAGGTATTTGCCCATCGGACCGAAACGCCACAAATCAACCACTCAAAAACTAAAACGTGGAATTTATTCAGTCACCCTCATCCCTAGAAAATCAGCCACATCCAAACTCAGCACATTAAGGCCTTTGTGCCCAAGGTGTTTATTTGCAGTCCTTCCAGCAAAGAAGTTCAATTTCTTATTTTTAAGATGCAGGCATAAAAAGCTCCGAGGAGGAGAAATAGGTGCTTGCCACAAATTATTCAAAGCCAAAGGAAACGAGTCTCCTTGAATGACAACGATGGCTGCAAGATTTCCAGCTCGCCACTTTTTTTTCCCACCGACTGTGCCGAGAGTTTTTAGTGTCACGAAAAAAAAATATGTTTTTCCCCTTCTCACCCCCCCCCCCCCCCCCCCCCCTTGGTTTCACCCCTTATCTCTGCTCCCCCCCTCCTCACGTTTTCTGTGTGCCTTTGATATTTTGTTAACGGGCTTTTTTCCAGAAACCTTGCCCAGCTCTTCAAACTTTTTGTTTCTTTGGGCTGGACTGAGTCCAAATCCAGGCGGCCACCGATAATCCTGCTCAAAGCGAGATGAAGTTAGACCTGATCAGCTGGATCCCAACCCACGTGTTAGAGCCCGTTAAGGTTTGGGAAGCCGAGCTATCCCCAAGCTTTCGATCCTTAAGCAAGGATCTCTGGGGGAGGAAGGAAGGAAGGAAGGAATCTTGTTACCTTTGCTTTCTATAAAGCGAATTCTTTCTCGGCTCCCAGGCCGGGAGAAATATGCCATACCTTTGAGTCAGTCTCTTAAACCGAGGATCTGCTCCGAGATTAACCAGGCGCGGACACGTTGCCAACTGCACCTGGCCACCGAGATGCCAAGGCAGCAACCCAACATCCTATCTGGAATCTAGTTCTTTTTTTCTTTCTCTCTCTCTCTCTCTCTCTCTCTCTTTGTCCCTCCACACCACAATCCAAATTCCGGCCAGGTCTTGAGGTGGAGCCTGCCTTTAATCAATTGAGAGCGCCCCAACGCAAAAGCGCAAGCTGTGTTCAAAGGGCCAGCACCGTCCAAGCAGTTTTGTTGAACCTCTTCCGGCGCAAAGCTTTAACAAGAGAGGGTTTTTCAACTCAAAAGCCTGCCTTTCCATCTGCTGCTTCTCGCCAGCTAGCGAGGATCAGGGCAACCCAGGACTGTAAGGGCAGGAACCATCCTGTACCCGGAGAAAACGTCTCTCCTGGTGCTTTTGGTCAATGGTGGACGTTGGAATATTGGGGCACTGCTGGGTTCCTCTTGCCCCCACCCCTGCACAAAAAAAAGAAGAGGAGGTCAAAAGAAGTCGGATGCCTTGCGTCTTTTGGGCAGCTGCAACAGGTTGTCCGTAATAGAGGTGGGATCCTGAGCCACTGGGGTTTGAGAGAGCGTCCTGGACGTTGGGGTGACCGTGGGGGTCTGCAGGCCGGCGGACGGAGTCTTGTAGCCAGGGGTCCTCACAGGTGCAGGGGAGGGGGTGTAACTGGCCCGGAGAGCTTTGTCGGTGAACTTGCTAGCAGTGCGGTTCACTAGGCGTTGTAAGGCGGGAGACATAGCCGGGCTGAGGCCTTTCGGAGTGAGGCTGGAAGGGAGAGGAGACAAAAAAAATATCAAGGACTTCAGGTAAGAGGTTCTGCTAAGCGTTGGTCAGTCTGTAGCTAGGATGGTCGGATGGCGCTGTGGTTAAAATGCAATATGGCAGGCTAACTCTGCCCACTGCCTGGAGTTCGATCTTGACAGGGCTCAAGGTTGACTCAGCGTTCCATCTTTCTGAGGTCAGTAAAACAAGGACCCAGATTGTTGGGGGCAAGAGGCTGACTATGTAAACCGCTTAAGAGAGGGCTGTAAAGCACTGTGCAGCAGTTTATAAATCTAAGGACTATTGCTATTGCTGTGCTATGCTATGCTATTGTTATTCTATTCTATTCTATTCTATTCTATTCTATTCTATTCTATTCTATGTCTATTTTATTCCATTCTCCTATTTCTCTATTCTATTCTATTCTATTCTATTCTATTCTATTCTATTCTATTTCTATTTCTATTTTATTCCATTCTCCTATTTAATTGTCTATTCTATTCTATTCTATTCTATTCTATTCTATTCTATTCTATTGCAATGGTGGCGCAACACCTGTGGACTTCAACTCCCGGAATTCCTTGCTTGTTGAGGAATTCTGGGAGTTGAAGTTCACCAGTCTTAAAGTTGCCAAGTTGGGAGAGCCCTGATCTAACAAGACACTGAGATACTTCTTAAGTTTCGAATTCTTCAGCCCATTTCATTGCCAGCTGGAAGGATGGCTCACCTGGCAAGGTTCTCCGTGACTCTCCTCAAGGCTTCTTGTTTCTTAGCTCTGTTTTTCGCAGCTGCCTCATTGGCCATCTTAAGGCCGAGCCTCTCCCGTCGTCCAGGTTCCAGGATCTGTGGAAAGATCAGCTGATCAGATTACCGGTGCATTTTGGAGTCTGATCCGTCCAACCTTAGCTTAATCACCCTTTTCTCTCTGACTGAGAAAACCAAAAAGGATCCAGAACCATTTTTTTCCCCAAACTCTTCCACAAAGTGCTATTAAAATCAGGGCAGGTAAGAGTCAGGTCTCGCTGCCCTGACTCAACTACTTATTTCATAGCTTATCCAGACAAATTTCCCGCTCTAGTTAAAAAAAATCTCTGGGCTGCTTACTGTCCTTATAGTAATTAATTATGGTTGTAATTAATTGATTATGGTTCATGGTTTATATTATATCGGACTGGTGTAGACCAGTCCAATATCTGATTATTATTATTTTAACAGAAACGATTCTGAGCTTCAATGGTGGCACGGCCTAGACCAGGGGTGGGGAACCTTGGCTCTTTTGTGACTTGTGGACTTCAACTCCCAGAATTCCTGTGGGGAACCTTGGCTCTTTCATGACTTGTGGACTTCAACTCCCAGAATTTCTGAGCCAGAATGGCTCAGGAATTCTGGGAGTTGAGCCAAAGTTCCCCACCCCTGGCCTAGACAATGGCATCTGAACGTAGATCTTTTTAACATTTGTATTTTATTCTGTTTTGTTGGTTTTTTAAAAATCTAGGTGAAGTGATAATATATATACATTGCAAGTTCAGGTATCATATGCCATACAAATGGGGTGTTTTAGATCTTTCAATACCTTGAAAGCCGGTCCTGGCGTCCGGTCCACATAGGGTGTGTCAGAGCCTTCTAATCGCAGAGGGGTGCCTTCTATCTCACCCCAGGTCATAAGAGGGGAGTCATTCACACCTAGGAAGACACACAGGCCAATCAGTGTACTTGAATAGGGCAGCAAGCCATCGGCTTGCCATCTGAACACTACCAGTGTGTGTGACTCTCTGCAAGGAGAATCAGCTGGAAGGGACAACAGAGAAAAGGCTGAATCCTAAAAAATTAAAAGCAACCCTTTTGAGGGGCCCCGGGTGCTCTCTAAGCTGGCTTGTTTGGTTGCAGGCAAAACATTTTATTACCCAAACTAAGTAACGTCATCAGTGCTAGAAAGGGGTTTTGGGGGGAGGGGAGAAGAAAAGGACTGTGGGGTCCCTGGTGCTCTCTGAGCTTGTTTTCTTGCAGACGTTTCATGACCCAAACAAGGTAACATCATCAGTGCTAGAAAAGGATGGGGTTAGGAGGAGGACGATGACGACGACTGTGGGGTCCTTGGTGCTCTCTGAGCTTGCTTGTTTTCTTGCAGACGTGTCATTACCCAAACTAGGTAACGTCATCAATGCTAGCACTTCACCGCACTAGCACTGATGGCATAACCTAGTTCGGTAATGAAACGCCTGCAGGAAAACAAGCAAGCTCAGAGAGCACCAAGGACTCCTCATGTCAACCCTGAGCTGCAAATATTCTCCTTTATTAGTACAGTCCTTGTTTTTACACAGATGTGAAAGAAGGTGGGGGGGGGGAACAGAAAGAACCAGAGCTTATATATCAGTTCTGTCAAAGGACATCCTGTCGTTTATGTATGTACATATGTCTGTATTTAAGGGACGCGGTGGCTCAGTGGGTTAAGACGCTGAGCTTGTCGATCAGAAGGTTGGCAGTTTGGCGGGTCGAATCCCGAGTGCCGCGGAGCAGAGTGAGCGCCCGTTACTCGTCCCAGCTTCTGCCAACCTAGCAGTTCGAAAGCACGTAAAAATGCAAGTAGAAAAATAGGGACCACTACGATGGGAAGGTAACAGCGTTCCGTGTGCCTTTGGCATCTAGTCATGCCGGCCACATGACCACGGAGACGTCCTCGGACAAGCGCTGGCTCTTCGGCTTTGAAACGGAGATGAGCACCAGCCCCTAGAGTCGGAAACGACTAGCACGCGTGTGCGGGGGAACCTTTACCTTTACCTTATGTCTGTATTTAGCACATCCATGGATCAAAAGGTTATGATTTACAAATAGCCCTTGACTTACCCCTCATTCATTTAGTGACTGAGGGTGGGGGGGAAAATGACTTGTGCTGTTTCTCACACTTACCACTGCCACAACAGGGGATCAAAATTCAGCTGCTTGGCAACTGGCCTGTATTTACAACAGCTGAAGGATTGCAGGGCTGCGGGAATCGCCGTCTGCAACCTTCCCAGCCAGCTTCCAATAAGCAAACTCAATTGGGGAAGCTAAATAGCTCTTTTGCGTGTCTGTGTGTTTTTGTTAAAAAAAAAAAAAGAATAATAATAATAACAGGATAAAAAGGATTTTCTTTCTTACCGGGAGCAGGGGAGGGTGTGGCCACAAATCCGTACCCGTTCACCTTCGGAGATTCCTGGGGAATAAGCTCCTTCCCATCAGGCCCCACTTTGCCTTGTTTGTACTGGGATTAAGAGAGAAAGGAAGGATGCTTAGCATTAATTACAGGGAGCTTTAAAGGCACAGCCAGATCGGGAGAGAGAAGCTAGAATGGCTCAGACTTTTGGAAAATGAAATGAAGGAAGAGGAAGCAACTTTGGTCCCAGGTAAACTAGAATGGTCAGAAACTCTTCTTTCTTTCCTTCCTTCCCTCTTTTTTTTTCCTCTCGCCTTCTTTCCTTTTTTTCCCCTTTCCTTCCTTCCTTTTCTCCTTCCTTCCTCTGCTTATCATTTCCTCCTCTACCTCCTTCCTTCTTTCCTTCCTTGCTGCTTTTGCTTATCATTTCCTCTGCTTTTCCATCTCCTTCCTTCCTTCCTTCCTTTGCTTGCTTCTTCCTTACTTTGCTTATCATTTCTTCTCCTCCATCACCTTCCTTCTTCCCTTCCTTGCTTTTCTCCTTTGCTTACCATTTCCTCTGCTTCTCCATCTTCCTTCCTTCCTTCCTTTTCCTTCCTTCCTTCTATCCATCCATCCATCCCATTCTGCCATTATTTCTCGTTTGATTTGCTTTGATTCATTTGCCAGTTCAAGGCGAGTAGAAGCAGACACCTAATAAATGAAGTGGATGTGGGAACTGTTAACGCCCCTCACCTGAGCATTGAGGGCTGCTGCTTGCTGAAGCTGGGTCTTGCTCACTGCTTGACTGAAGGGATCCTTCAAGAAACGGGTGTTCCTGTGAGCGACCTCACGTGGCTTCTTAAACACGTCTTCCTCTTCAGGAACTCCTGAAAAGACACAGCGGCCACGGCTCCGATGAATGAGACCAATCAAACAAATGGCAGGCGTATTATTTATCTAAAAAGTCGGCACTCGTGGAGGGATGCCAGAATCTGAAATCTCCTCCCCACCCCCAAACCCATCGTAACACACCCACAATCCTTGCCCTTATCCACACGTCATAAATCACATTATCCAATTAGTTTTACGTATGAGGTTTCACTTCCCATTCTGTACACGGGCTTTTTGCAAACTTATCACAACTGCCGGGTGATTTCCTCCCTCCCAAAGGAAGCAATTAAAATAACAGGCTGTCTCTTATATTGTCAGTGCAAAAACACGTCAATGTTTGCAGCACTGACAACAGCACTTTAGACTCACCACCCTGCCAGGTGGAAACACAGCGTGAATTGCTGGCTCTTTTCTCCAACCAAAGGGCAGAAGTGAGCGAAGGGCAAGACAAAACTCCAGCCAATCAGCCACAAAGCCCAGGATCAAACGAAGCTTGTTTTTTCTCTTATCCTGACTTTATCGCTTCCTTTTCCCAGGCCGAGAGAAACAAGGCAGGTAAGATGGATCAACCCGCGCGGGAGAAAGATTAGAAAAAAGGGAGATCTATTTGCCTTGCAGGTTCAAAATATGAAAACACCAAGGATCAAAAGGAATGAAGGGGAGAAAAAAAGAGGGGATGGCCTCTGTTGGACCAACAGTCCTGCTTCTAAGAAAAGTCAAAAGCAAGGACCGGTGAATTTATTTTATGATCTGTATTCTGCCTTTGCTATTTCTGCAAAATTGCTTAAGGTGGCAAACATATCCAATACATCTTTCTTCTCCTACTTTCCCAACGACAACCCTGTGAGGTGGATTGGGCTGAGAGAGAGTGAGAGAGGGAGGGAGGGAGAGGGAGGGGGTAGGTCTGGCCCAAAGTCACCCAGCCAGCTTTCATGCGTAAGGCAGGACTAGAACTCACCGTCTCCTGGTGATTGGACCAAAGTCACCCAGCCGGCTTTCATGCCTAAGGCAGGACTAGAACTCACTATCTCCTGGTGATTGGCCCAAAGTCACCCAGCCAGCTTTCATGCCTAAGGCAGGACTAGAACTCACCGTCTCCTGGTGATTGGCCCAAAGTCACCCAGCCAGCTTTCATGCGTAAGGCAGGACTAGAGCTCACCGTCTCCTGGTGATTGACCCAAAGTCACCCAGCTGGCTTTCATGCCTAAGGCAGGACTGGAACTCACCGTCTCCTGGTGATTGACCCAAAGTCACCCAGCTGGCTTTCAGGACTAGAACTCACCATCTCCTGGTGATTGGCCCAAAGTTACCCAGCCAGCTTTCATGCCTGAGACTAGAATTCACCGTCTCCTGGTGATTGGCCCAAAGTCACCAGCCAGTTGTCATGCCTAAGGCAGGACTAGAACTCACTGTCTCCTGCTTTCCAGCGTGATGCCTTAACTACCAGACCAAACTGGTAGTTAAGTTACAAAGAGCAGGTAAACTTGGTGTGTGTGTGGGGGGGAATCTGTATTATTATCCAGCTCCCCTTTTTACAACAAAAAGACCTTGTCAGAGGGAGCACAAGCAGCCTCACCTGGTGGATAATACATCAGAGAATTCTTTGCCTTGTATTCCCACGTTTCTACTCCAGCTTTGCCGCTCCCCAGGGCTTGCTGCTCCTCCAGCGAGGGGAGAGCTAGCTGCTCCTGATGCCGCTGAAAAATGGGAGAGAAAAACACAAGTCAGCTGCAAGCGCGAATGGAAGGGAGGATGCACCCGAGGATTCTGCAATGTATCGAAGGAGTAAATTAATATTTTAGTGTTTTCAGCATTTCCAGGTTTTCCTCCACAGAAGCCAACTGCATACCCTGAAGGCAATTAGCATCAGGCAAGGAAAGCTTCGGGGCCTCCTAACCCCGCCCAGTGTGGGCTCACTTCACAAAGGTAATTGCGCACGCCTTTCGATTGGCCAAGGGCCGCAATGTTTTCCTCATGCGAAGCAAAAGGGGTGATGCAATGTGCGTGTAGCTTTCCAGGGTCTCGGAAGAAAAAAGAATATATATTTTTTCCAGCTCTTTCTCTTCACTGTTATTTGTTAGTTGGGAAGCATTCAGCTGTGTGAGCAGCTGCACAAAGAGGCCTCTGGAAACCACAGCTTGCCCTGCTATGCAGAGTGAGACGGCATTAATTTTTTTTAACCACTTAAAACTGTCCACTTTTGAAAAGGAATGGCATAGCACTACTGTCATCTTTCCAAAGTGAGGAATATGAGAAAACCCAGTCCAGAGAGACCAGCTAGTGGTGAAGGCGCTAAGCTAAAAACCAGGAGGCAGTGAGTTCTAGTCCTGCCTGAGGCATGAAAACCAGCTGGGTGACTTTGGGCCAATCACCAGGAGACGGTGAGTTCTAGTCCCATCTTAGGCATGAAAGCCGGCTGGGTGACTTTGGTCCAATCACCAGGAGACGGTGAGTTCTAGTCCTATCTTAGGCATGAAAGCTGGCTGGGTGACTTTGGTCCAATCACCAGGAGACGGTGAGTTCTATTTATTTATTTATTTATTTATTTATTTATTTATTTATTTATTTAATTTTATTTCTATACCGCCCTTCTCCCTTCTAGTCCCATCTTAGGCATGAAAACCAGCTGGGTGACTTTGGGCCAGTCCCTTTCTCTCAGGAACTTTAATAAAGGCAGAAAATATATATATATAAAAGATTTATTTTTTTTTTAAAAAAAGGCTCTTTTCTTTGACCAATCCTTCCACCCCTGGCTCCAAACCACCATACAGAGAAACTGCTCCTTGCCTGGGCAAATTCCTCTTCGGCTTCGTAAAGCCAAGAATGCTTCACTTTCTCCTTCTCTTTGGCTACTTCCATGATCTGCTCGAAGGAAGCATTATCCTCGCTGGTGTGTTTGGCCAAGAATTTATCCAGACTGGGCAGGGCATCTTTGTTTTCTTCCTCCTCGGCTTCTCCTGAAAATAAAAGAAAGTGCAACTTGGGGGAAGAAAAAAAAAGATCCAAACACACTCAGAAGCCCCGGTTCTTTGAAAGATCAGACGTTCTAAGCTGTGGTGACAAAAAAAGAAGGTGAAGTTGTAATCTACCCGCAAGAGCTAGAATTGGCAGCTCCAATTTTAACAAGATTAAAGAAAACTCTAAAGGAAAACTCTCGCAGAGAGACGCGTACCTTCATCTAGAGATTTCGGGGTGAACTTGGGCTTAGTCAGCACAGAAGAATCACCGGGGTGAACTTCGGGGGTCTCAAAGGTTGCCGGGGTAACATCTGTCCCAAGGAACACAAAATACAGATTTACCAAGCATGGAAAATCATTGCTCTGAAACTTCAAATCCCCACTGAAAAATCCTGGAACACTCAAAATCTCACTAACTGATCTAATGATGCTTTGGGGCTGAGGTTGGTGGGGGAATGACCAGGCCAAGTTTCATTTCTTGGTGAAAAATTAAGATAACCAGCCAATAAATGGGCACTTAATCATACATCTATTGTTATCCTCGTATGCCAACGTCCCTTAAAAGAAAAAATATGTGCAAAATGGGATCTGTGATAGGACACGCTATGGATCGCCATTACTCAGGATTGTTTTGTGTTTTGTTAAATTTATGTTCTGCCCTTTTTCAGGGGCCTCAAGAAATGCATTGGACATAAAGCCTGGGTCTCTCCAATCTCAATCCAGTACGTTGGCTACTATATGGCAGTAGTGTTCATTCTTCTAAATTTGACATTATTTGCTCCATCACCCCTTTAAATCAGGGCCTTCTGACTACATCCCAGCTATGCTTTATCACTGGCCATCATTTGTAGCGGCCAAGCAATTCAGAAGTAGAATGCTATACTATTAAATCTAGTCTAGACCAGTGTTGCTCAATCTCGGCAACTTTAAGATGTGTGGACTTTATGCTGGCTGGGGAATTCTGGGAGTTGAAGTCCACACATCTTAAAGTTGCCGAAGTTGAGAAACACTGGCCTACATCAGTTATCCCTGATTTTACCTTCCAGCTGTTCTGAAATTATAACTAAAAACAGCCGGGCAAGGCAGAACTCCGGGAGTTACAATGCCTACAGATCTGCCAATGTATGTAGTGTCTAGGAACTAAAAATGACTTGATGGCACAATCCATCGAATCAATCAACCGATCGGGCACTTGTATTTACAAGGTGCAGGAGTATCTCTGGCAGCTTTGCCCAAGGAGGAGCCAAACTTGATGGCTATCTGTCTCATCTTCTCCAGATCACCGCTCTCTTCAGCCTCCAGGTATTCCTTCTGGCCGCGCAGCTTCTCCACATCAGGGAAAAAATCCCTCTGGATGATTTTTTCCAGGCTCTGCAAAGCATTCAGATGTTTCCAGATAAATATTTAAAACATGAGGCATTTGGATGACACAATTTCTGAAGCCTTATCCTGTGAAAAGGAGCACGGTGGGTCGAGTGGCTGGAACGCAGGAGGTTGGCAAGCCCGTGTTTGAGACCCGGGAACTGACCATGGGGCGGGGTTGAGCTCCCGTCCTTCACTCCAGCTCCTTCTGGGCACATGAAAGGAGCCCGCAATTGGGCATCCCCAGAACAAGGGTGATGCCATCAGTTAATCTTTTCAACCTGGAAGTGCCTCAGCGCTTCTGATGCGAGCGCAAAACCCTTTGATAACAGCCGATTCGTTACATCTTGCAAGATATTCAAGAAGCCACTTTTCTAACAAAGCAAACCTCATCAAAGTAAGAGATCAGTAAAAGAGATTAAAGGAACGGAATGTGACACTTTTTGGGTAATACTTTTTTTTCTCCTCCTCCTCCGCAAACCACCCCCCCTTCCTCCACACAACGACCCTGCGTGGGAGGCCAGGGGGGAGAAGAAAAAAAAAAGAGCACAGCAGAAAAAGCCAGAGGGCAGATGGAAGATCAAGATCCTTTTTGCAAAAAGAGAGAATCCAACTTGGTCTGGCAAGATAGATAATAAAATGGAGCAAGACTCACTAAACAGGGTCTCCTGCCTGAGCAGGGGGTTGGACTAGATGACCTCCAAGATCCCTTCCAACTCATTATTATTATTTTTTATTTTATTATATATTATATTTATATTTATTAAATTTTTATACCGCCCTTCTCCCGAAGGACTCAGGGCGGTGTACAGGGCAATAAATATTAAAATACAAAGTACAAAAGTTAAAAAGAATTAAATAATTATGCCCAATATAATACAATAGTTGTTGTTGTTGTTGTTGTTGTTGTTGTTATTATCATCAAACTTCTTGCTCAGCAACATAAATTTGGGCCACGGTTGTGATCTTAAGTCGAGGAATATCTGCTTCATTAAAGCTAGGGCAACAGTAGGAAAACTATAAACTGAGTAAAAGAGAATAAAGGAACGGAATGTAACACTTTTTGGTAATACTTTCCCCCGCCCCCTCTCCTCCTCCACAAACCAGTCCCCCGCACGACGACCCTGCGAGGGAGGCCGGGGGGGGATAGAAAAGAAGAGGCCTGGGCCCCCAACCACGGCAGAAACAGCCGGAGGGCCGAGAGGCGACGGGCAGCCGGGTCCCACGAAGGCCTGCCCGGCCCCGTCCCGCTCACCTGGATGTAGGCGTCCTCGTCCAGGACCCTCTTGCGGCACTTGGGGGCCTCCTGGGGGGCCTCCTTCGGCAGAGCTAGGGCGGAAGCCTCGGCCTGCACGGGCACCAGCGCCTGGGCCGAAGCGCCGCACCCCGCCGGGGTCCCCGCAGCCTCCATCGCGGCCCGCCAAGCGTCTCCCCTGGCAACGCAGCCAGGCCTGGGCCGACCCGGGCTCTCACTTCCGGAAACACTGCCACTTCCGGAGAGACCCGGAAGCGCTTCCCCTTACGCCTCACCCCCACCCACCCCCCGCCTACGCGCCCGAAAGGCGTGGCGGTCCCAGCGTGGCCCCGCCCCCTCCTCCTCCTCCCTAGCGAAGACGTCACGCCGAGCCGTGACATAGAGGTAAGGCGAAGGGGCGGCGCTTAATCGAGTCGGGTTCTGTGCGCAGCTGCAGCGGGGCGGGAGGGTGAGAGTGGCTCGGGAGCCGCCGACCGAGTCTACTCTGCGGGGTCGTCGTTCAGCTGAGGGCAGGCTCCGACCTTCTAATTCCCGTCCCCCCCCCCCCCCGAAAAAAAGAAGCCGAGTGGATATGTAAAAAGCGGGGATGGGCGCCTCTGCCACCACTACACCTCTTTTATTTTTGATTTGATTTGATTTGATTTCTACTTCTGCCCTTGCCAAATTTGCATTTTTAGGATATGGGGATCAGCAAGCCCCTTTTGCTCTTACTACTTTGCCTACCGTGTTGCATTGTGTTATTAATATCCATATTCTGTAACTCGACAGCATCAGTTCTGATGCAAAATGGAACATCCTGCCAATGAGAAAAAAAAAAGGGTGCTTTGCAAGGTAGCAGCAAGAGCCTCGGTGGAGCAGTGGGCTAAGGCCTCCTTAAGTAAGACCAGCTGCCTGCAATTAGTGCAGGTTCGAGTCCCACCAGGCTCAAGGCTAACTCAGCCTCCCATCCTTCCGAGGTAGGTAAAATGAGGACCCAGATTGTTGGGGGCAATAAGCTGACTTTGTAATAATGCCGCTTGGGTGTGTGTGTGAAAGCCCTAATAAGCAGGCATATACATAGAATGAAGGCTACAGCTAAGCTTGTAAGCCGCCCTGAGTCTTCGGAGAAGGGCGGGATATAAATGGGATTAAAATAAAAAATAAAAAAATAAATGTCTATGAAGTCACTGAGAATCAGATAGGACCAGGGCCTTTTTTTTCTCATAAAACGCTCAGAACGGAGTTCTGACCCCTTTTTTGGATGGAACCTTGTAGGGTAGGCAAGGCGGGTTGTATGACGTGTGTGAGTTCCGGCACCTTTTTCTTTTACAAAAAAAGCACTGGATGGATAGATAGATAGATAGATAGATAGATAGATAGATAGATAGATAGAT
>JAKJMR010000451.1:360209-376731 GCA_024449315.1 Daboia siamensis | reverse complement strand
AGGAAGGAAGGAAGGAAGGAAGGAAGGAAGGAAGGAAGGAAGGAAGGAAGGAAGGAAGGAAGGAAGGAAGGAAGGTGAGTGGGTGAGAGGGAGGGAGGGAGGTAGGGAGGAAGGAAGACAAGTCAGGACAACAGAATTGGAAGGGACCTTGGAGGTCTTCTAGTCCAACCCCCTGCTCAGGCAGGAGACCCTACGCCAGACATGTCAAACACAAGGCCCGAGGGCCGGATCCGGCCCTTGAAGTGGTTTCATGCGGCCCCCGAAGCCATCCTGGAAACAGTGAGGGAACGGCCCCCGCTGCCTTGGCCCTGGCCCAGAGACCCTCCTTCCACCAAAGACCCTCAGATTTGTCCCATTCCTGCCCAGGCCCCCATGGGCACCCTTGATGCGAACGATGTAGAGCTGGCCACGCCCACCCAGTAGGCCATACGCACTCTAGCCACGCCCACTCAGTAGGCCACACCCACCCTGGCCACACCCACCCGGCCCCCTGAGGGCAACCGCAATGCTGATGCGGCCCTCAGTGAAATTGAGTTTGACACCCCTGCCCTATGCCATCCTTGCCCATCACTTAAATCAGATCTTCAAGGAATTAGAGGAAGGCAGCCATGTTGTTGGGACCGGTCGCTGAGACAAATCCAAAAACGAGAGTTGATTTCCTGTGAAGCCAACTTTGTAAAAAAAAAAAAAAAAAAAAAAAGAAGATTCTATGAGATCTGCCAAATCCTTACCGGCTCAGATCCCATAAATGTATAGGTGAATTTGGAATGTTGTCTGCGCGCGTACCGAGGAGGAGGAGAAAATGTACAGTTCTTCACGCTTGAAAACCAAAAACAAGAATCAGATCGGTCATGTGGCTTTATCACCGTCAGTAGCCACCAGAAGAGACCGGCTCCACTATGGACATCAATCAAGGACTACCTGTAATTACAGGGACATTTATTTGCTTGATTGGGCATCACTCGTTCCCTCAACCCAACAGTTTACTGTGTTAAGGGTTGAGTCTGTTGGGCTAACGTGACCTCTGCTTAATCCCATCAGGTTGGATAGTCATATCTTGAAGCCGTCATTGTTGGAGACAGAGGAGGAGCTATCCGTGCCATGCAAATACCTCTCTTTTCTTGAACATTTGCTCAACCTGCTCCAGAAGCATTTTGTCACGGCGTCTCAGGACTTATTGCTGGCAGCGCACACTGCCCCAATACATGGTCAGTACCTTGTTTTTTTTCTCCTGGGAGAAAATTCTGCAATAACCCCAAATCAGTGATTTAGTGGTCCTCCACCTTTTATCCTCTCTGACTCGGTTGGGGATAGAATTACAACTGGACAACCATCGTTCCCCATTAACCTATGACTAGTGTACAGATTATAAATAATTGGCCCTTCAATGAAAACATGGATTCCCCCTTTTTTTGGGGGGTGCCAATCAGCCCCTCATTCCAGGTTACTCCCTTTCCCATTAGCTCACTCTGCCTCCTGTGATTATACGGTGAGACACACTCATGAATATCTTCATCCATACCACCGTCAGAAGCCCTTCAAACAAGTGTCCTCTCCACTTCTTCTAGCTTTGGACCTTCTCCAGCTTTTAGGTATCTCCTTGGTCAGATTCACCTTCTGCAGTTAGGGCTACCTAAGCACCAGCACTTACCAAATCCTCTATTCAGACCTAGGTTGGATGATCTGACTTTTAGCAGCCAAGCAGGAATGAGACTATGGTTCCAGGTCTTCTGTTGGTTTCCTGCAGGGGTGATTTTGGCGGTACGGAGATGCCTGCTCGAAATACCGGACGTTGTGTCTTCTATGTTAGAAGGACAGAAGGTGCCACGCTGGTGGTTATTCTTTCAGCGTTTGGTGATGACGACGAGAGACGTCAGCAATTTACTCTTGAGCGTGTTGCAGAGCAATCGAGCACCAAGCACAGACCAGCACGGTAAGCCCAAGCCAGCAGAAGAAAAAAAATAAAATAAATGGTAATCTGGATCCTTTAAGCCAGCTTTTTTCAACTTGGAGGTTTACCTTCACGCTCAATTCTTGAGGCCTGGCTGAAATCGATCGATAAAGAATTATGCCAGCCAAACGCTTTATTTTTTTATTATTATTATTTTATTTTGGACAGTTTCATCGCCCTCCTTTGCAGATATGGGAAATGCCATCAGCAGCTTTATCCGGCTAGGGAAAGGATTGAAGGAGGAGGAGGAGGAGGATTTGACTTTCCTCTCTGAGGAACACAGCCTCATTTTGACCTGTTGTTGGGTCTCAGTTAAAGTGAGTAGTTTGTTAATACTTCAGTTTCTTGCGTCGAAGGTTTAATCTGGTCTTCGGTGGTCAAAAGGGCACTTATCTGAAGACTTCCATGTGAAATCCATGGGAAGCAACCCCAAGTTTTAAGGATGGTTTTAAGGATGGCCCAGCTTAACCTAATTTTATTTAACTTTTTTCACTTGTGGGTTTATTATTTATTATTATTAGACTTCTATACCGCCCTTCTCCTGTAGGACTCAGGGCGGTTCACAAGGTTTTTAAAAGAAACAATACCACAATTACAAAATTTAAAACAATTAAAATGATTACATTAAACCTTGAATACAAAAATCTTAGATAAAAACTAAGGAACTCGGTGCCTTCATTTCGAAACAAATGGGGAGAGCTTTTAGACTTGCAACTTTTCTTGAGGAAAAGATGCTTTTTCACGAGGAGACTGCAGTTTCTTGTTTTTCTTTGAAGACGTTTCGCTTCTCCTCCAAGAAGCTTCTTCAGCTCTGGCTGACTTCCATTGCCCACCATCCAGTCAAAGCCGAAGAAGCTTCTTGGATGAGAAGTGATGAGAAGTGAAACATCTTCAAAGGAAAACAAAGAGCATCTTTGGGTTAAGCTAAAGTCTGTAGGCAATGGACTCAAACTCTTTCATGGACTTTTCAAGATTACAACACCTCATGAACTGGAGATAAGATAACGCCATGAAGCATTAGATAGATCCAAAACCTCTGTAGCGTCGAAGAGCGGAGAATGCCCTAACTTTTTCTCACCTTTACTTTTAATTGTCAAGGAAATTGGGCTGCTCTTGGGAGGCCTTGCAGAGAAAGTACTATCTCCGCCACTCTCGGCAGGATCTGAGCCTCTCCTACCTCTTCAGATTGTAAACGTGGCTTCCAAAGTGTTCCAAGACATTTTGCTGAAGTGCCGGCATTGGGTAAGAGATCCCCTATCAATTGGTTGCCATCGATGCAATGTTGAGTTTGATTGACGATTCAAGCAACGGATGGAAACTAATCAAGGGGAGAAGCAACCTGGAATCAAGGAGGAATTTCCTGACCGTGAGAACAATTAACCAGTGGAACAACCTGCCTCCAGAAGTTGTGGATGCTCCAACGCTGGCAGTTTTTAAGAAGAGATTAGAGAACCATTTGTCTGAAATGGTACAGGGTTTCCTGCCTGAGCAGGGGGCTGGACTAGAAGGCCTCCAAGGTCCCTTCCAACTCTCGTTATTCTGTGATTCGTGATTTGGTGGAAGACAGTTAGACTTGGGCTGGAAGGATCCGATCTTTATACTTGGTTATCAAGATCACTTGAGGATTAAAGTTTAGCTTCCCGCTCTCAGCAATTTCTCCCCGAGTACAAAATGGGTTGTGGGATGAAATATGGAATCAGCTACACAAGTAGTCCTCGACTTATCAGCAGAATTGGGACTGGAACTTTCCCCCCCGTGTCCATGAATCTGATCTTTGGTGGGTGAACTTTGACAAGAACTTTGATCAACTCTCTTTCTCCCCTCCCCCACCCCCTTCTTTTCCTTTTCTGATAGGGAGCCGTGGAAGGCTGCAGTGTGGGCTTTACAAAGTTTTGTACCGCTCTCCTAAGCCACCCCAGCCCAGAGCTACAAAGCATCCCACAGAATATGCTAAGGCAGGTAGGATCTCATTTAGCCATGGCCAAGCGTGGATTTATTTATTAAGGAAATTTATATAGCCGCCCGCTCACTCTCTGTGACTCTGAGCAGCTTACAAAAAAAAGAAAAAAAAGAAAAAAGGGAACAGGGCACAATTGTTCCTCTGATTGGCTAAGGCAGGACTTGAACTCACGGGCCCTTGCTTTCCAAGCCAGTTCCTTAACCACTAAACCAAACGGGCCCTTCTTACAATCTCTTTCAAGGGTTTGGCTTTGTTAAGCAGCCGCAGAGGAAGCTCCATCACTCGCAGGGCGGCTGGTTTCCCGATGCTTTTCCTATGCATGGTGACGGGGGAAGATCCCGCCAAGTCACGGCCTCTTCTGACTCACTGCATTCAGACATTGCTTACCTTGGCCAACCAACCCATTTCCCACAGTTCAGACCAGACAGTGGATTTGCCCCAGGTAAGGACAACGCTGGATGAAGGCCAACAGTGTCATTTGGGATTAACAAAAGTCGGTAACTCTCAAGAACGAAACTTTGGCAGCTACGTAACTCTTCGTTACAGCTTGCCATTAGAGTAAGGGGAGCGGTGTTGCTTTAGAACGGGTTAGATGGAGAAACGAAACCTCTACGATTTCACTAAAGACAGTGAGAGCCTGAAACCTTTCCAAGGACACAGCATCAGGCGTGGAGAAGAAGCAGACAGTTCCCACAACAAAGTGAAATTGTTTACACGGACTACATAAGAAGGTGGGGGATTTGGCCGGAGAAATTTTTGTTTAATTCTATGAATTGGGTGTCTGGGAACCTCAGAGTCAGTTTTGCTTCAACATTACCATGCCATGTATTCAATAAACAGTAGGGTTTTCAGAAAGGGAAGGAACCTCAAGTTATATTTGGATTCTTGAGCTGGGTGTTGACATTAACTTTATTGTCTACCACTTACGTTACAAGAATCTGCCCAGCCTGCTTGCCTTCCCCTGGGAACAACCAGATAAGGCTTCATGGATTTGGGGGGAGGCCATATTCATGCCACTCGTTGCTGTGCAAGGACTCCACGCTAGGCCCTCGCTTGACCCCCTCCTTCAAGACTGACTGGCAGTCTCCCAACAACAGCAAAATCGAGCAACAGTGTCACCTTATAGGGGGAAAGAGGAAGCATATATACAGACATTTCGTAGTCTCGCGCTGATGATGTCACCTAATTGGGTAATGAAACATTTGCAAGAAAACCACCAGGCTCAGAGAGCACCGGGGAGCCCTCGGTTCTGTTAGCTTTGCCTTCAGGCATCCTGTTAAGCCATCAGGTTGTGCGAACTCAAAATCGCTGGGGTTCATCAACTCTATAGCCCAGCGAAGGTGTGAACCAGAGAACTCTGAAGAAGACAAGCCAGGACTTTGTGTGATGTCCACACCAAGTCCCCATATTCTTATCAATTCTGGCCCATGTTTGAGTTTTCTCTTTTCCTTGATCTTCTGTAGGTTTCTGCAGTCCACGTGCTTCAGACATTAGTCCGGGGTTCCAACCTTGGGCCAGCTCTACAACCACACATCACACCTCTGATGATGTTGGTGTTCAAGGCTCTAAGCTCCCCTAGTTGGGCTATGAGAAATGCAGCCAACCAACTTTTGGGTAAATCCGTTCATTGTCTTCCCTTGGAATCTTAGAGCTGTTTGATTGCCAGGATGACCTCAATCCAGATTCTTGGGTTTATTCTTCTAGGAAATCTCAAATATTATTGAACTGCTGGGCTTACATCCTAGGCACCAGAAAAGGGTGTGCAGGCAGTTCCATTTGTTGTTTTTTTTTGCTTTTTTTTTGAATACAGTTCTTTCTAACTTCCTATCTTGCTTTTCCTCCAGGTGCCTTGACCGTTCGCCTTCTCGGGCAGAAATGGAGTCCGGATGATGGCCGTGTCAAGGATGGGGTAAGCCCTGAAGCTCTTTTTGGCCGAGACGTTAGTTTGAGAAGCATCCTACTTGGAGAGCTGACCCTAGCTGTGGAAAGGTCCGTATCCGAAGGACCAAGAAGAGGGAAATTCCACCTCTGTCCTTCCCTGTATGCTGTCCTCACTTTTCTGGCCAAGTTGCAGCCCAGCAGAGACACCCAGGACAGGTGAGTTGAGAAGTGGTGGAAGACTCTTTGGTGGGACCTCAAAATCCAGATGACATCCCTACGGTGGAAATGAGTCTCAATGTCATCTAAATTTGGAAAAACTATGAAGACTGTTGAGATTAAAGCCATTCATTGTGCAGGAGAACCATCTCAACAATAGCACTGGCTAGCTAACATCAATAGCCCTGGTGACGTTACCTAGTTTGGGTAATGTAACATCTGGAAGAGAACAACCAAGCTCAGAGAGCACCAAGGACCCCATAGTCCTCCTTTTCCTTCCAGATTGCTTCTCTCCTTGGTGAGTTTCTACCCGTTGCTTCTTGTCCTGCCTTCAGGTGCTTTGGAGAACAGCTTGACCCCCTCTTCTTTGGGGCAGCCCCTGAGATATTGGAACCCTGCTATCATGTCCCCCCTGGGCCTTCTCTTCATTAAACTATGACATAATTTCCCTCCTCTTTTGCTCGTTTTATTTTCTCCAGCACTCTGACCTGCTTCCTGGAACCCCTGATCCAGCTGTCAGGAAACCCCATTTATGCCGTTCGGGTGATGGCAGCCAAAGCTTTGGTGCCTTTCATCCCGGTGACTGACTATGGAAAGATCCTCTTGCGGTTGGCGTCCAGAATTCCGCAGCCAGAGGCCGCTCTGTCCCACAATGCGCTGCACGGATGCCTGCTGCAGATCCAGGCTGTGTTGAATCAAGCTTTGGGCATGAATCGGTACGTTTCTTTCCAGCAGTGCAAAAATAGGTGACGGGTAGCCCTTGACCACAATGGAGCCCGATTTCTGTCACTAAAAGAGACACTTGATTGGGTTTGCCCCATCGTACGACCTTTTGTGACCCAGTTGGTAAGCGAATCGCGGCACTTTGTTAACTTAAACAGCAGGTTGTGAAATGAATCTGGCTTCCACATTGACTTTGCTTGATACAAGAGATCACGTGAGTTCAGTCGTCATGAGTCAGCTGACCAGCATTTGAATTTTGATCTCCGTGACCATGACTCAATGGTCGTAAGTGGGAAAAACGGTCACAAATCCCCTTTTCTGGTGCTGTTGTAACTTTGAACGGTCACTAAACGGATGCAAACTCTTTGTCTACATCATTTCTAAAGAATTCTACTGCTGTCAACAAATAAATATCGGGGCATGCCGCTAAAACCTTTGATATTTTTTTTTCTCAATTTGCAGGAAACATTTTTATTTTGCAAGACACAGTTTATCCTACTAAGCTGATCTTCTGATGTTTCAACATCTGCTTTTCAGGCTGCATCCCGAGTTGCTGCGGTCTATTGCCTGTAGGATGGAAAGCCACATCTGGATGCTGATGGACACACAACAGTGTCCGTTAATCCGTGCCATTTACCTTCAGGTTTTGTGCTTGCTGCTGGGAAGCTGTGCTTCAAGTTTTGTGCAGCAGGTCTGGGAGCTGCTGTACAGGAGTCTGGCCAGTCCTAACCCTCGTTTCTCTCCTGTCCAGGTATCCACAATTGTCAGGGCTGAGAGCCAACACAATGCACCAAAAACAAACATCCCTGCTTTTGCTAAAATGCCATGCTTTTAATCAAAAAAATAAATAAATAAATAAGGTGGGACGGAAAATACTCTCAATGTGCTTCTTCATTCCTGAGGAGTGTGGGACCGCATCTCCCATCCTCCCCAACCAGCTTGCTCATTGTGAATGAGGGGGATGAAGGTTACAGGTTGAAGAAAAACAATGGCTGAAGATGGGTTATCACCTTGTGAAAAAAAAGACACGGACGTCGGACCAACAGCTTTTTTTTTTTTTTGATCCTCCTCCAGCTTGGTTCTTCCATCTTCTGCCAATGGGCTATCAACTTCCTCTGCTACGAGGCCACAAGACAGGAATCTCCTGAAAGAATCGGGGATCTTAGCTTGCTTCTGCAAAAGGGAAATCCTGATGTGCAAGCCGCTGTTCTAACTTGGTTGTGGGACAACGAAGAAATGAGAGGTCTAGAGTCTAACGAGGAACTGCAGTTGACATTCATGGTGAGATCTGGTTTTATCCAAGAAGGGACACATGGAATCAGAGATGTTGTATCTCAACCATACATGTTCTGCAAAATGCTGAGGTCCTGAAGTCTTCTAAGAAAATGTAGAGAGGACTGCAAAAGACTAATGGGTCAAACTGATATCTGCAAATGTTAGGACAGGGGTCTTCTAACTTGGCAACTTTAAGACTCCTGAACTTCAACTCCCAGAATTCTCCAGCCAGCCTTAGCTGGCTGAGGAAATCCAGGAGTTGAAGTCCACAAGTCTTAAAGTTGGCAACTTTGAAGACCCCTGTGTTAGGCATTAGTCAGAAGTTCTCCAGAAGACCTTCTGGTTCCAGTATTGACCAGTTTGATCAAGGTTCCTTTAAAATTCCAGGAGTCAAAAGGGCCACATTCATAATGGATGGGGTCCCACATTGCCATCATGTGATCAATTTAGTTTAGGGTTTGATGTTATGTGTGAACCTAGGTATTGTGGCTTGCAAGCCATAGGGTAGTATGAAAGGTCAACCAGATCTTTCAACAAACCATGGCTTAGCATGATACATAAAACGAAGAAGATCATTCTTTCTCTTTCCCCTTTGAGGAGCACTTTATATTCTCAATTCTGTTACGTGGGCATTTATTTTGGACACAAAATATATTTCCTTTTCTTTGCCTTAGGAAAAATTCAAGGAGGTCCTGAGAAACACAGGGGACCCCACAGTCCTGAAGCTGTACTTACAAGTTTTTCTCTACCTGTTTGGCAACCTTGCTCAAAGACAGCCTTTTCCAGAGAAATTAGCTTCGGAGTGTGGTGAAATCCTGTTCTCTGTGGTAGAGAGTGACCACGAAGGTCCAGGACTCCGCGATCGTGCGCTCTGTGCGGCCACATTGTTCCTGAGTCAACAGTAAGTAGTAGCTTGAGGCCAAGAACCAACAATTGATCAACAATTGAAGGAACTAGGTATGTCTAGGCTAACAAAGAGAAGGACTAGGGGTGGTGTGACAGTAGACCTCTAGTACTTGAGGGGGTCAACCTGCTCTTCAAAGCACCTGTAGTGAGGACAGCAAGTAATGGATGGAAATTTATCAAGGAGAGATCCAAGAACTAAAGAGAAATTCCCTGACAGTGAGAACAACTAATCGGTGGAACGACTTGCCACCAGAAGTTGTGGGTGCTCCATCACTGGAGGTTTTTAAGAAGAGACTGGGTAGCCCTTTGTCTGAAATGGCATAGGGTCTCCTCAGTGGTGGGATTCAAATATGAAAACAACCGGTTCTCTTCGTGGATGCTGCTTCCAGAAGTCCATTCTGGGGCTGGGCAACAAAAAATTAGCTACCAGTTCTGACAAACTGGTGCGACCGGGTTGAATCCTACCACTGGGTCTCCTGCTTGAGCAGGGGTTTGGACTAGAAGACCTCCCTTCCAACTCTATTATTCTATGTTCTAAAATTTCTTGCAAGCAGGGTTGTCCCATTAGGTGTGGTCAAAAACATCAAAACGGGGTCTAGGGTAACACAATCCAAGATTTGCTTCGATCATCCTATCACAATCACTATTTCAATATTTTTTTAACCCGATAAAACCGTGATAACGAGAGAGCTTTATATGCAATGCCCATAAACATTGGGCAGGGCTTCATCCAGGCTCCACCTATGTTCTTCTCCAATGGAGTCTTCCCAGGCAATTCTGGGAGTTGAAGTCCATGCATCTTAACCTCGCCAAGGTTGAGGAACACTAATGGTCTAAGGCAGGAGTAGGCAACCTCGGCTCTTTTATGACTCATGGACTTTATGAGTCAGCTGTGCTGACTCAGGAATTCTGGGAGTTGAAGCCCACGAGTCGTAAAAGAGCCGAGGTTGCCTACCCCTGGTCTAAGGGATCATGGGGACTTGAATCTGACACAAGAGCCACTTCACCTTCCTATAACTAAAAAGAGGATCAGGTGGGATTCCAAAGAAGCAGATCCACAGCCATTCTTGCAGTGTAACTGTCTTCTCTTTTGGGACAGCCCCGAAGGTGACCCTTTGTGGGAACGCTGGATTGCAACGATAGAGTGGTGGAGCGATTCCCTGTCAGACCAGTTGCTCAGGATGGCTGCAGCCAAAGCCGTCAAAATGGGTGGCCCGGCATGGATTTGGAGAGTCCGGAAAACGTCCAACCTGCTCCTTCGTTCCCAGGTTCTGCGGTATGTGCTTTTGCACACAGCACCAGCACTCACACCCAGCACTTCAGAACAGTTGCTGCCCCCCCCCCCCCAAATTCTGCAACCAGAATATAACCAATTGCAATTCTGCCACTTTTCCCCTGAATTGTCCCACCAGAGTTGGGAGACTGGATCATTTCCCCAATGCTCCGACTTGCAAATGTTTTGGGGCATTATGGGTAACTAAGTAAGAACTAGAGGGGCGGGATTAAAATCTGCCGACCTGTATAGTGTATCTTTTCCAGTAATGGGAGTGTCACCTCCCTCCGCCTTGCAATTCAGTGAGCTTATCGCAGCGGTATCAAAGTCAGGAAGAGAATAAAATGGAAGACAAAATATTAAAAGGAAAGAGGGAAATTGCCAAGATTCGCTAGAGAAATTAAGCATTATCCCATGGTTTTGAGGTTATTCACCTCCACAGCTCAACCTTATTATGATGTCCTTCATTTAAAGCAGGGGTGTCAAACTGAATTCCATTGAGGGCCGCATCAGCATTGCAGTTGCCCTCAGGTTGGGTGTGGCCAGGGTGGGCGTGGCCTACTGGGTGGGCGTGGCTAGAGTGCATATGGCCTACTGGGTGGGCGTGGCCAGCTCTACATCGTTCACATCAAGGGTGCCTATGGGGACCTGGGCAGGAGTGGGACAGATCTGGGAGTCTCTGGCAGAAGGAGGGTCTCTGGGCCAGGGCCAAGGCAGTGTGGGCCGTTCCCTCACTGTTTCCAGGATGGCTTCAGGGGCCACATGAAACCACTTCGTGGGTCAGATCCAGCCCCCAGGCCTTGTGTTTGACATGTCTGATTTAAAGGTATCTCATCCCATCTTCCCCTCAACGTTCTTCCTTGCCACCACTATTTTTTTCCTCATGAACAACACTGGGATTATGGGGTTCACCTTCACCTCTCTTCCTTGCCCACCAACACCCCAAGACTCATCTGAATTTCTTTCCTTCTCACCCCTTCTTCAGGCTGATCAAGGCGGCAATTCATCTCCTCCAAGACGAAGACCAACATGTGCGTCGTGAAGCCGCTTCCTTCGTCAGCTCTTTGGTGCAGAGCCCATCGACCATCCAGCAGGTTCAACCTCACCACAGTTGCTTCCAGCTCCAGAGCTCCAAGGCTCTGTTCAGCCTGCTGCAGTTCCTGCTCGAAAACTTTGGAGACCATCCTTCCACTTTTGCATCACTGATGCACCATCTCCCCATGGTAAACCTGAGTGAAACCTTGATGGAGCTGGAAAGCCAGGGGTAAGCAAAGAAAGGAACGTAGGCAACCAAGGCAGGGACTCTTTTTTGACCAAGTGCGACGCCAGCCAAATGGGTACATCCCCAACTCCAGTTAGGAGCACTGGGATCTGCTAGACCCAACCAACGGCCAATGGTAGGTTGTTGGGTCTAACTAGTTGAGTCATTGAATCCCGACCGATCCCTCTTCTCCGGGCTTTGAAGCAGATCAAACTTCAGCTCAAACCTGGTTCCATCACAAGGCTTTAATTGGGAAGTCCTAATTAGAGCGCTGCAGTCAAGCTTTCCTCCGATCCTGGTGCCCTTGAGATCGTGTGAGATGATCAAAATCGGGGAATTATGGGAATTGGGAGTCCAACAGGCTCCGGGTTGGGAGATGTTGCTGCAGATCAATTCATTCATTATGAGGTCAACCTCTCTCTCTTTCTCTGTTTGTTTGCCCAACATGTCTCCTCATTAATCCATGTGGGCTGAGTTCACACAACACATTAAGCTAAAGTGTGGCGAACTGTTTATGGTTCAGATTTTAGGTGAATGTCATTGTTCTCTTTCCAGAGCGATCAATCTCTACAAAGAGGACGAACCCAACGTTTACACCGAGCCGGCAGTCTTCTCCCAGATGTTATTACCCTTTCTACTCCAGCTGGTTGACAAGGCGTCCACCTCTCAAAAACTTTGGGAGTCAATGCAATCCTGGCTAGAAGCCACAGGAGCTGGAATCATCTCCACCGTGCAATTCTGTAGACAGTGGTGGAGTCAAGGTAGGTTGGACACAGCTTCAAGACCAGGGTGCGTTCAACAGCTTAAGAACCACACTCCCAAAGTGGGTAAAACAAGGGCCCAGTTTGGAAGGGATTTGAAGGGTGTGAAATCAGAGTGCCAATTTGGTCTATGGTTAAGGCACCAGGCCAGAAACCAGGAGACGCTGAGTTATAGTCCTGCCTTACGTATGAAAGCTGGCTGGGTGACTTTGGGCCAATTACTAATCAGAACGTGAATTCTAGTTCCGCCTTGGGCAGGAAAGCTGTCTGAAGGATTTTGGATCAGTACTTCTCTTTCACCTCACAGGGTTGCTGCTGTGGGGAAAACAGGATGAAGGTGTTGGCTACATTCACCACCTTATTTGTAAAAAAATAATAAAGGCAGGATTTTTTTTTTAAAGGTGTCCTGGTTATCTGGCCAAGGTTTAGCGCAGGAGTCTTCAAAGGTGGCTCTTTTATGACTTGTGGACTTCAACTCCCAGAATTTCTCAGCCTGGCACGCTGGCTGAGGAATTCTGGGATTTGAAGTCCACAAGTCATCAAAGGGCCATGTTTGAAGACCCCTAGTTTAGTGTGTTGAGCAAACACAGCCAGGGACCTTGAACTGACCCAGTTTATCCCTGGCGTGCAAAGACCTGGTCAAGATGGTGGCCTCTCTGCTTACCTAAACTTTCTGGATCTCATCACAAGCCGGAGACAAATTCCTTGTGTGTCCAATCACGCCTGGCCACTAAAGAATTCTATTCTGTTTGTGTGTTTCAGAGGACATGCCTTGCCTGCATCTTAAAGCCCTGTCCTGTCCTAAAGTGCATTCTGCTATCACGGCGCTGCTGGTTAAAGCCATCCTTGTGGCCCACATCCTGAAGAACTTGGAAACTGAGAAGCAGACCAACTGGATCCCAGGAATCAGCATCTCTTCCCAGGAGCTGAGTAGCACCATCCAGTCCTTACAGGACCTGCTCCGTCAGCGTGGAATAGCTATTACGCTTAAGACGGAACAGCAGCAAGCATGACCGCAGGAAACTAGTCAAGCCTAAAGGACTTTTAATAAAACTTTTTTTTTTTAAAAAAAGAAAGTAATGGGTATAATCCCAAAATTAATCCATTCCTTATAGGAATAGCAGAACGACAGAGTCGGAAGGGACCTTGGAGGTCTTCTAGCCCAACCCCCTGCTCAGGCAGGAGACCTTACACACCGTTCTGGACAAATGGTAGTCCTCATTTAATGACCGTTCAAAGTTCACATAGCCCTGGGAAAGTGACTTTCGACTAGTCCTTGCAGTTATGACCATGTCTCTGCGGTCGTAGGATTAAAATTTAGAATCGATTAACCGAGTCGGAGAATAACAGAGAATAACTCTGTTATTCTATTTTAGTCCACGGGTAGGCAACCTTGGCTCTTTTATGACTCGTGGTTCAACTCCCAGAATTCCTGAGTCAGCATGGCTCAGCTTGGAAACCTCTCCCTTTCCCCTCAGCATGGCTGGCTCAGGAATTCTGGGAGTTGAAGTCCACGAGTCATGAGGGGTTCATAGTTCTCTCATGCTGGCTCAGGAATTCTGGGAGTTGAAGGTTGCCTACCCCTGATCTAGTCCAAAACCCACCCACCCCCGTCCAAGCAGGGGGGATTTGCTTAATGACCGCGGCAAAGATGGTCTCAAAATCAGGTCTGACTCACTCCTGGGGGAAAGAGTTCTTTTGAGAGAAACCATACTGTCAACTAAATAAATAGCAAAAAAAAAATAAAATAAATAAGCTTGCCCACCGGAACAAACAAGCAGCACTTTAGCCCTGCTGTGAAGTCTACGTCGCCTTGATTAATTTTCCATTTGCTCTTAGCCTGTGTTCTCTTGCTGAGCTGATTGATTTGAAGGAGATAACAGCTTTATTTTTAAACTGGCTTTTGTTACTGCTGACAGAGGTAGCTAGGATTTTTTTTTTTTAAAAAAGGGACGCATATAAAATGAAAAAAACAATCATGGAACCCAACCCTCCATAATATGCAGAAAAAGCAATCAAGGCGTTCGTGAGCTAGCCATCTAGCCTTCCCCCCCCCCCCCCCCCCAATATATATATATCCAGATCTGGAAGACCGTCAACCTCCAGAGGTGATCCATCGAGTTGTTGTCGTTGACTTAGGGATCGCATAGATTTTCTCCGCGTCCCTGGCCTGGTCCTTCAGCTCTTCCAAAGGTGCACCAACCAACTTTGTACTGTAGCTGAGCCTCTCCACCTTATTATTGGCCATCCTCCTCAAGAAACAATGGATGGAAACTAATCAAAGAGACACCCAGCCTAGAACTAAGGAGGAATTTTCTAGACAGTCAGAACAATCAACCAGTGGAATGGCTCGCCTCCAGAACTTGTGGGTGCTCCATCACTGGAGGTTTTTTTTTTAAAAAAAAGAGATTGGACAACCATTTGTCTGAGTTGATCAAAATTCAAAAACTGGCGTGGTTTAAATGAAGTCAAGAGACAAGTGACTTAATAAGCAGGCAACGTTGGTTTTTATTGTCGGCATCCGTGCCAGAGAGCTGAGGAATTCCAAAACCAGGCTAGTCTTAGGCTGCCAGGGCACGCAGCGAGACGTTTTAAAACATTTCATTTCAATCCCCCATCTAAGAAACACCGGATCCTGTAAAAACGCAAGCAATAATCCCTACCTTGGTCACCTCTGCATTAATTTTATCCTACCGATCAGGGTTGTCCCAACCTTGGCCATTTTTAAGAACTGTGGGCTTCAACTCCCAGCATGGCTGGCTGAGGAATTCTGGGCGTTGAGGTCCTCAAGTCTTCAAAATTTGTTAAGGTTGGACACCCCTGATATAGACAGTGTAAGAAGGAATTTCGAGAATTAACAGCTCACAGGAAGGGAAGTTCATTTACACTGACATTCAGAAAAGGAGAAAGGAAGGATCGGTTATAATTTCCATCTGGACCACAAATGCGAGTTATCCCTTAGTGCTACCTCCTTGTGTCTCTGGCACCCAAATTCTTCTGGACCAGCTGAGTCCATCAGCACCAGCCAACCGGATGTGCCTTGACTTTTGTCCATCCTCTAAACCCCACCACAAAGCACAGGTTGTATTTAGCTCACCTACAGCAGCAGGCAGGTTATAATTATGGCAAGCAGGTGAGGAGAAGACCATCCCCAAGAATGAAAGAGACACAAGATGCAAAACAACAACAACAACAAACCTTTGGCACTGATTAGTGGAAATGTCCTGACTTGGCACCAGGGCAGAAGAGACAAAGGGGCTGCCTTCCCCTTCTTAATACAGTACAAGAATCGGTCAACCAGTGTCACCTTTGCCAGATCCTTGTACAAGGATGTCTGGTTCTCAAACTAAGGCAGTGTCTAAGGAGGAGAACAAAAAAAAACCCTTTGAAAAGGATGAATGGGGAGGTCTTCTCTCCACCAGATGTCCCAAGGAGAAGAAGAATCGTTGTCAATGGCTCCCTTTCACCCAGAACATGAAGAACGCAGATCCATCAAGTCTACGGAATGAGTCAATGGGCACAGTAAGGCAGGTTCTGTCCAGCCAACATGAAGGGAACGTCCTTGTAGGTTCCAGATAAAGACCGAAGGAAAAAGAAGTCCCCGATATATATTAAAACACACACACACACACACACAATACATTCAGCTGAACATAAAACCCAAAGTGACAAGCACAAAGGGCGGGGAGGCACGTAAAATCCAAAGGTTGGGGGGGTGGGGAAGAGAAGACTGCAATTTCCAGATGAGCTGATCCTACTTGCCAAGGCTTAGCAACTTCATTGTAGATGATCAGTGGTCACTACTATTTCTCTAGGGAGAAGAGATGTGAATGTCCATGTATCTTGCCTGCATTTGGGTTATGTGAATGGATCTAGGACAGGGGGTGGACAACCTTGGCTCTTTTATGACTCGTGGACTTCAACTCCCAGAATTGGAGTTGGCTGGCTCAGGAATTCTGGGAGTTGAAGTCCACGAGTCATAAAAGAGCCAAGGTTGCCTATCCCTGATCTAGGAGAAGGCCTACATGGAGAATGTTATCCTGCTCTGGAGAGACCTTTCTATGCTAGACGCCTAGGAGGCCCCAGGGGCTTAGAGGTGGACTTGATCATGAAGAACTGCAAGTTGCCAAAAGAAAACCAGGGAAAGGATAATTTCTGGAATGTGTTCAGTGTTTTGGTTACTACTTCTTGAAGCCCAGAAGTGAATGGATGCCACCAGAGCAGTGGGATGTAAAGAAAGATATGGACCACATCCATCTCCTTTGGGTGGAGATACTTTTTATGGAGTCTTCCGTAAGTCTCGGGATATTGTCTT
>JAKJMR010000451.1:315412-338323 GCA_024449315.1 Daboia siamensis | reverse complement strand
GACCTTTTTGGGAACTGCCATGGCTGGCACAAAAACATCTAACAAAATCAAATGCACGGGTATAGTATAGGTGGTACCTTGCTCAATAGCAGTAACTGTGAGAGGGATCTCGGAGTCTTAGTAGACAATCACTTCAATATGAGCCAGCAGTGTGCTGCAGCTGCCAAAAAAGCCAACACAGTGCTAGGCTGCATTAACAGAGGGATAGAATCAAGATCACGTGAAGGGTTAATACCACTTTAAAAGGCCTTGGGAAGGCCACACTTGGAATACTGCATCCACTTTTGGTCACCACGATGTAAAAAAGATGTTGAGACTCTAGAAAGGGTACAGAGAAGAGCAACAAAGATGATTAGGGGGCTGGAGGCCAATACATATAGGGAACGGTTGCTGGAATTGGGTATGTGTAGTTTAACGAAGAGAAGAGTGAGGGGTGACAGGACAGCAGTGTTCCAATATCTCAGGGGCTGCCACAAAGAAGAGGGAGTCAAGCTATTCTCCAAAGCGCCCGAAGGCAGGACAAGAAGCGACGGATGGAAACTAATCAAGGAGAGAAGCAACCTAGAACTAAGGAGAAACTTCCTGACAGTCAGAACAATTAACCAGTGGAACAACCTGCCTCCAGAAGTTGTGGGTGCTCCATCATTGGAAGTTTTTAAGAAGAGACTGGACAGCCATTTGTCTGAAATGGTATAAGGTTTCCTGCCTGAGCAGGGGGTTGGACTAGATGACCTCCAAGGTCCCTTCCAACTTTATTATTATTATTATTATTATAGAAGTTCCTTGCTAACACTGCCCTAAAGGCAGGAGACCTTATACCATCCCATTCAAGTGGCTGTCCTATCTCTTCTTGAAAACCTCCAGTGATGGAGCACCCACAACTTCTGGAGGCAAGGCGGCCGGTCCACTGGTTAATCGTTCTGACTGTATGAAATTTCTCCTGGGTTCCAGGTTGCTTCTCTCCTTGATGAGTTTCCATCTGTTGCTTCTTGTCCTGCCTTCAGGTGCTTTGGAGAATAGCTTGACTCCCTCTTCTTTGGGGAAGCCCCTGAGATACTGGAAGGCTGCTATCCTGTCCCCCCTCGTCCTTCTCTTCATTAAACTGAACATCCCCAATTCCTGCAACTGTTCTTCGTATGATTTTAGTCTCCAGCCCCTTGATTATCTTTGTTGCTCTTCTCTGCACTCTTTCCAGAGTCTCAACGTCTCACTTTGTGATCCATTTAACCGACCCTAATTAAAGACCAGCCCCTCATTTCCAATACAAATAGTGCCAACGTTACCACGGCACTAAACTAATCGTTCTAGCACTGCAAGTCGATTTAAAGGAGACGCCGGAGAAACAGCCTCCCTCCCCCTTCCCCCCCCCACACACAGACGCTTTCTGACGGCAAACCCCAGGGACTAGGAACTTGGAACTCTTCGTTAACAAGCCAACCATCTCCGACCACAAAAAGGAGGGCCGATGCCAGGCCCCACCAATCCCAAAGCGGCAGCCGCAGCAGCAGCCGATGGCGAGAGGCGAAAGGGCGGAGTTGCTGAATCGCTCCGCTTTGCAGCTTACTACCGGTTGCAAAACGAAGGAGAAAAGAGAAAGGGGGAGGGGGGGGAAGAAAAGGGACTGGGGCGGAAGTAGCGCTTTGCGTGGGGAGATGGGGGGGGGAGAAGGATTTCCCCCTCTCCAGCGAAACACCAAGGCTGAGTCAATTAAAGGTGGCACCAGCCAAGAGTTTCCACGCGTTTTGGGGTGTTTTTTTTTTTTTTTGCAACCAGAAAACTTCCACCCCGGGCCACGGAGGGAAGGGAGGGGAGGGAAGGGGGGGGGGGAGAAGCAGCAAAGCAGCAGCCACACCCGGCCGCGCGTGCATGCATGCATGCCCGCCTCCATCCACGCGCGCATGTATGCATGCATGCCCGCCACCTTTTTGCTTTGCAAAGCAAGGCACGCCAAGGCGGCCGCGCAATGCAATCCTCACCTGCCAGGATCGCCTTGCCCGGGTGCGTCAGCTTGGCTTTGCCGGCCGGGGCTGCGGCGGCCAGGCAGCGGGGTCTGGCGAAGGGGCTGACGAAGCCGGCGGCCGGTGGGGCGGAAGACATCGCGGCGCAAGGCGGCAGCGGCTGATGCCAACGAAGCGGCCCGCGGCTCGGATATAGATCTCCCGGGGGCGTGATCGCCGCCGCCCCCTTTCCTCCCGCCCCACGGGCAGGCGGGGCTCTGCGTTGCTTGGGAGGCGGGGGCAGCCGGGGGGGGGGAGGAGGAAGAGAGAGAGGGAGGTGGGGACCGGCTGGCTGCATGGAGCCGAATGGGTGCCGTCGCCCCCCCCCTCTTGGCGCAGCGTGCACGGGAGTGGCGGGGGGCTGCATTCACACGATCCCCCGCTTTGCACAGCCCGCTGGGTGTGTGTGGCGGGATGGCATCCACGCGACCCCCCCGCTTTGCAGAGCCCGCTGAGCCGGGGTTGCATTCACGCGACCCCCGCTTTGCACAGCCCTCTGGGGGGGGGCGTGGTTGCATTCACGCGACCCCCGCTTTGCACAGCCCTCTGGGGGCGGGGTTGCATTCACGCGATCCCCCGCTTTGCAGAGCCCGCTGAGGTGGGGTTGCATTCACGCGACTCCCGCTTTGCACAGCCCTCTGGGGGGGGCGGGGTTGCATTCACGCGATCCCCCGCTTTGCACAGCCCTCTGGGGGGTGGGGTGGCGGGGTTGCATTCACACGACCCCCCGCTTTGCACAGCCCGCTGGGGGGGGCGCGGGGTTGCATTCACGCGACCCCCCCGCTTTGCACGAACGGGAAAGTTGGCGGCGTGGATGCCAGCCTGTTCCCGGCTTTGTCTGGGCTTTCTCGTGCCCGGGGAAGCTCTTACGTGGACAGTGTCTCTTTGCATCTCGAGACTACCGAATGGGGTTGAGGGGGGGTGTAACAAGGGGTTAAAAGGAAGGAGGGCGGGCTCTGCTGTTTGCTTCCGCGCCGCTGCAAGGCGAGCATACCTGTGCGCGGGACAGGTGCATCCCCTGGTGGTGAGGAAGGGGATTTCAGGGCCGTTTCAAGGCGTGCGGCCCCCTAACGGTTCGAAAGAGAATGGCACCGGCAACATTGGTTTCACTTTCTTAACCTGTTCGCCGGGGATGCTGGGAAGACTAGATCTCTGGGGAAGCCTCTGATGCTAGGGAAGGTATAAGGACTTTTGGAAGAGAGGAGCGAACAATCGGGCAAAATCACCCTACGGAGAAAACGAAAGCTTCAACTCCTTGAGAGGTCCGCGATGCTGGAAAAGGAGGAAGGAAACTGAAGAAGAGGAAGATCAGTAAGCGAGGTTGCAGTGATGTTGTGGGCACCGTTGGAGGACCTGAAGGACCAGCTTGGAGAAAATCTTATGTGGCCACCAAGAGCTGCCCCTGACTTGAGGGCATCAACCATCAATGGAGACTCCTACCTAAAAATGAGAGCAGACCCTACTCCTTCGAGCACTGATGGTGCTACCTAGTTGGTTAATGAAATATCTGCAAGAAAGCCCACCAAGCTCAGAGCACCAAGGACCCCAACCCTCCTCAGATCTTTTCTTCTCATCCTCCGTTGGGAACGTATGGAAGGTCAGATACAGGCCTGTCCTACATACCCTGTTAAGCAGCTGCATGGGACACGCAGCACCCCTACGGAACCCAAGTACAATTCAGTAAAGTCATCTTCAGCTTGGTGACCTTGAGAAGGCGATGGGACAATTTCCAACCTCCATGGGGAAGAGGTGGCTTCCATGGGAAGGCTCAACTTTTGAGAATCCATAATGATGGGAAAAGTGGAAGGGAAAAAGAACAGAATGACCAATAGCAAGATGGACGGGGTGGGGGGGGGGCTGCAGAGTTGGAAGAGCTGAAGGACCACGTAGACCAAACATGTCAAACTCGCGATGTCACATGACGTCAAGCAACGTATCGGGAGACTTTTGTTATTGCCGGAAACGTGGCTTCTGGATGATGCGTCTGGCCCGCGGGCCGGCATTTTGACACCCCTGACGTAGACAATCGGGGGAGAAAAATCTATGGTTGTGTAAAGTCAACAGTGCCTTGACAGAACTTCGATTAACGTTCTCCGGGAGCTGTGGATCTTCCGGCACCCTTTTGAGGGATTAGGAGATGGGCCCAATTTTCACTCTCTTCCTTTGGAGAGACTTTGAAGGTCTTCTAGTCCAACCCTATACTATTGCAGACAATTTGCTGGAATTCCAGATTTCTGATCCACCTCCACTCTTCCGTTATCACGACAACCACTGATTCCCACTTACCCTCTATGTCAGGGATCTTCAAACTTGGCCCTTTGATGACTTGTGGACTTCAACTCCCAGAATTCCCCAGCCAGGCATGCGGTTGAAAGACCCCTGCTCCATGTGAATGCTGGTTTGCTACATCTGACACTCTTCAGAAGATCAGCCTTAGAAAAACTCCCCTCTTCTCCCAGGAAAGTCTACAGATAGTCCTTGATTTACATCCGTTTCTTTAGCGACCGTTCAAAGTTACTAGGGGAGGGGGGGGGGGGGGAAAAAGGGATACGATTGTGTTTTTCACACTTGTGACTTTTGCAAAAATCCCACAGCCAGATGATTAAAAATTTGGATGTCCGGCAACTGGCATGTACAGGTAAGCCTTAACAATAATTCATTTAGTGACCGTTCAGTTACAGCGGCACTGAAAAAAGTGACTTACGACCCGTCTTTCCCACTTATGACCGCTGTAGCATCCTCATGATCATGTGGTTTACAGATGCTTGGCAACTGACTCACATTTTTATGAGTTGCCGTATCCCCGGGGGGGGGGGGAACATGTGACCCCCTTTTGCGACCTTCTCACAAGCAAAGTCAGAAGCCAGATTCACTTCGCAATTTTGAAGACTACCTGTATTTATGATAGTTGCCGTGTCCAGGGGTCACGTCACCACTTTTTGTGACCTCCTGACGAATCAAGTCAATGGGGAAGCCAAATAGCTGTGCAAGGAAAGTCATAAGATGGGGCAAAACTCAGGTAACGGTCTTGCTTAGTGACAGAACTTTTGGTCTCAGCAATGGTCGTAAACCAAGGGCTAGCTACGCTGAAAAAGGGGAGAGAGAAGAGTTTTTAAAGGTTATTTTCCTTAACCTCGCATTGTTCAACTTTGCCCAGGCTCGGTCTACTGCATGCACCATTTTCTTTTCCAGTTTTTTTGCTGTGCCCCCAACGAAATGGAGTTCCTGATGTTGGTTCACGGGCTGGCACAAGTCTTTCTCGGCTCTGGAACCAACGTTGGAATTGCAACCAAACCGGTTTTTTTTTTCCTGTTGCAAAAACAGCTTTGCTTGCAGCAGGAAGCTCACGCAGACACGGCTTTTCAGCTTGGTCCTATGCCACATTAGCACAATTTAAGAACAACCTTGTCCTTAAAAAAAAATAAGCTGCAGAAAAAAGAAAGAAATTACATCCAGCTAACTCATTCTCTCTCATTTTCTTGGCAAAAATTTCAGAAGCCGTTCGCCATTGCTCTTTCCTTGGGCTGAGACTGGCCCAAGGCCAGCCAGTTGGCTTTGTGCCTGAAGCAGCATTAGAACTCAAGAGTCTCCTGATGTTTAGCTTGATGTCTTAATCATTAAATTGGCTCTAATTAGAACAAAGAGACAGCCCAAGTACTATCAAAAAGATTCCATCTGCTTCAGCTCAGTTCACAAAATGTATAAAGCCATGTCCTCTTTTTATTAACAATGGACTGGATTCACGTGACATGCTAGTCTGCAACCCAGCAAACCATCTTGGCTGGGTGCAATGTCTACCGAGACAGACCCTCAGAATTTTTCGATGCTTACAGCAAGCTCTGATACAGTTAGCCATGATGGCTCAGACTGCAGTGCTCCCAACCACTTTTAAGCTGGCCTATCCAGAGCCTCTGCTATCACAGCCAAATGGGGGGGGGGGGGGGGTTTTTGAGAGATTTAATGCGAGTTTGGCCAAATGCAAATACTGCTTTACTTGTGGTTTTCAAACAGGAAGCTTTTAATTACAGGGCACCTGCTCCCGAACAAGAAAGCAGTAACTCAAGGTGTACTAGTCCCGATTCTTTGTGAAATATAAGAAATTCAAGCAGTTTGTTTTCACGACATCTGAAGCTAAGATCCAAGGCTAGCCCAAGATTGGTAAATGCTACATTAAAGGTAAAGGTTCCCCCGCACACATGCGTGCTAGTCGTTTCCGACTCTAGGGGCCGGTGCTCATCTCCGTTTCAAAGCCGAAGAGCCAGCGCTTGTCCGAGGACGTCTCCGTGGTCATGTGGCCGGCATGACTAGACGCCAAAGGCGCACGGAGCGCTGTTACCTTCCCACCGGAGTGGTCCCTATTTTTCTACTTGCATTTTTACGTGCTTTCGAACTGCTAGGTTGGCAGGAGCTGGGACGAGTAACAGGTGCTCGCTCTGCTATGCGGCACTCGGGATTCGACCCGCCAAACTGCCGACCTTCAGATCGACAAGCTCAGCGTCCTAACCCACTGAGCCACCGCGTCCCTCGAAAATGCTACATTAGGAGGCAAAAAAAAAAAAAAAGCATTTTTTCCCCTCCTCCTTCTTCTTAGGACAAACTACAATTGCATTGGTTGCTAAATTTATTATCTTGCCGGCTGCTGAAATCCCTTGAGGTCCTACCATCGTGAACCACACACAGCAAGACACTGGTTTGGTTTATGTTTATAATTGAACTTTCATAATATTCATGATTAGCACAAAATCCATAGCCATAAATTATACATGGTTATCTTAATTTGGTTTTGTGTTTTTCTCTTTTAGGTACATAAAATGTTAACGACATAAGTTCTCTGACGAAGTGGCACCAAAGTTAGCAGGGTCTGGTCGCCGTTCTCTTATCGGGGAGAAGAATGCAAGAATGCAGTTGGCTTCATCAGACAGAATTCCGGCAAAGTCGAGAGAAAAATAAAAAGAAGAAAAAAAAAGAGCTACTGGTGGGGTCAGTTCAGGATACCCGGCAGACTTAAAAGAGACTCTGTTCAAATACAATTAAGAGGAGAAGCTTTCAGGGTTGAGATACGAATGAGCAAAATCTTACGATATTCCTTAGTGTCGGTGCGATCTTGGCTGAACCGTGCATTTTTCCGATGTCTGTGGCTCCCCCAGGAACATGGATGCACTGATGTTGGCTTGCAAACCTAGGTAGCTGCATTCGTGGTCTTTCTCCCCCCCCCCCCCCCTTTTAAATACCAGTAAATACCTTTTGTTGTGCCCGCCCTACATTACTGCGGAAAAAAAACGGGGAAATAATCTGCGCCGAGATAGGATCCAATTTATTCTCCAATCAAAAGAGTTTCAAAAACTTACTTCAAGAAGCAATTTCCCCTCGTTTCTCTTTCTCTCCCCGTGGCCTACTATCCAATCTTAAGACTCTTTCCCATTCTACGTACTTAAAAATTCCCTTTTTTTTTGGAAGGCGGGGGGCAGGTATTCGAAACAAACCAAAGGAAAAGAGGAAGAAGAGAAGGGGGAGGAGTGTTACATATGATTTTAAAAACACGACCCTCCCATCCGGGAAATTCCCAAAGCTAATTCCGCCTTATTCGCACGGCTGCATCGTTTCGTTAAAAGAGTGCCTTTTTTAAGCATTAACCCCTGGGTGCCGTCCAGAAACAACCGGATTAGCAAAACAACAACAGATCTGGCGGAAGAAATCAGAGAAGCGACAGCAACGTCCTTTCATTTCCTGGACATCTTCTTGCCCGTTCCCACCCCTACTGCCCCTGGCTCGAAGAAGTTATTGCTGTCCTAACGGAGCAGAGATGTGGCGTTAAAGGTTTGGATGGCACGCGGGAGTGGGGGGGAGGGGGGCTTCAGGTGGTGGGTACCAAAAATAAAACGAGGGGGGCAAGGGGGGCTGCCTCGTGGAAATTGAAATGCAACAGGACTTAGCAATAAATAACAGCAACCTTTAGAGGTCTCTGAGCCACGGAGGGCACAGGAAGGCAGTTGAAGCCAACGGAGAGAGTTGTGTTCTGGTTTGCCTTCGGAGACAAAAAAAAGAAAAAAAAAGAAAAGAAAAAAAAAAGAGGAAGATGGGACGGAAAGAGTAGAAGAGGTGTGACCAGTGACAAGGTCGGTCGCAGTGCAAGTTACATGTTGTATCCGTAAACCGGCGGCTGGCCGAATCCTGGCGCCGTTGGGTATCCGTAGGGAAAGTTGCCCTGGGGAGGAACGGTGTTGGGGCCGGCTGTGAGCATCAGCTGCTGGCCTGTGAGAAGGCAGAGAGGTTGGTTAGACAACGAAAAGCCGTCTCAGCTGGACAGACCGTTGTGTAGGTGGGGTCCGGAGGCTAAATCATAGGCTAAATTATTGAAGAGAAGGATTTGGGGGGGGGGGGAGAAGAGAGGACTTCATAACTGTCTTCTAATACTTGAGGGGGTGTCCCAGAGAAGACAGGGGAGTGACCCCTTCTCCAGAGCAACAGGAGGTAGGACCAGAGGCAATGGGTGGAAGCTTGGTAAAGAGAGACCCAATCTAGAACTAAGGAGCAATTCCTGGAGAGTGAGAACAATCAATCAGTGGAATTGCTGGCCGCCTGGGGCTGTGGATGCTCCATCACTGAAGGTTGTCAAAAATAGGCTGGACAACCATTTGACCGGGATGGTAGAAGGCTCTACCTGGAGCGAAGGGTTGGACTAGAAGACCTCCAAGGTCCCTTCCAGCCCTAGGGTTCTAGGTTCTAGGTATTCCAAGAGAGGCTGACTAAAGGAATCTAGCTGAACCACTGGAGACAAGCCCATTATGGATTCTAGGTGTGTGTTCTGGAGGCCGGGTGGCCAAGCCAGCATCTGAAGGGGAATGTAACTTTCCAGTTTTGACCCCCAAACCAAAGCCCCTGCTAAACTCTTTAACGCTGACTTATCCTTCCTCCACTCTTACATTTTGCCTACTCACTCAGGAGCCCAAGCCGCAATGGGGTTGCAGCTTGATTGGATCCTGCTTCATGATCCACTGCTCATCCATTCCAACCAATTCACAGCGTGGCTTGGCTTGCTGGATGAAGGAAGCCGATGACCCAAGACTTCCAACCGAACTGGGCACACGGCTTTCCCCAACCCCGGCTTCTCCATCCTTTGAGAAGTGAGGAGGTCAAGGATGGAATTCCTTGTGTGTTGAGTGAGAACCGGCGTTGAGGCCGATTTGTCTGTGGAGATTCTCCATCCTCCAGGGCAGGGTGGTCCCCGAAGTGCTTTTTCAGGAGGCAACTGGTCTTTCTTGAAAACCTTTCGCTTCTCACCCAAGAAGCTTCTTCAGTTCTTCTTCAGCTTTTGGATGAGAAGCGAAAGGTTTTCAAGGGAAAAAAGGAAAAAGAAAAAGTTAGCCCAGTAGCCTTTTGGAAAAGCTTGGAAGGAATGACTAGAGAAGCACAGGGGGGGAAACTACTCTGGAGTTCCAGTACCTCGCTCTTTGCAGTTAGCAGAGTAGCCAGTAAGGTTCGCTTTTTGGGTGTCTAAGGTGACAGCTACTACAGACAGAAATCTAGATTGAGGCAATCTTTTAATGTTAAGGTAAAGTGCAGAACATCTGCAGGATCAAACTGCAGTTAGGTCTGTTAGTTCTTCGTCCCCAGCCTAAGCAGAGAATTAATTTTGCCACACGTCAAACACATACCAGGGGGGGGGGGGGAGGGTTAAGAAGTGACATGCCTCATGCAGGGAATTCCCCTGTAAAAATCATGCCTGCAGGCAGACTGACCTCACCACCAGGAGCTTCCTTTAATGGAGACCTAGAAGGCAATGGGTCAGTAAAATCTACCTTCTGCCAGACTGATTTTACGTCGGTGAAGAAGCACGGTTTCATCTCCTCAAGCAAAAAATCTCTCTCTCTCTCTCACACACACACACATCCACCCACCCAGATTTCATTTCCTAACTTATTACTCCTTCCGGAAGGAAAGTTCCCTCCCCAACCAATTCATGAGACCCGCTCTGGTGTTGCGGGGAAGGGGCTGAAATGAAGGAGCAGTGAGACCCCACGTGTGTGTGTGTGTGTGTGTGTATGTGTTTATACAGTGTGTGTGTGTGTGTGTGTGTGTAAAAAGGTAAAGGTTCCCCCGCACACTAAGGCCAGGGAACATGTTCAAAACAAACAAACAAAAAAAAACTCTTGAGGTTGTAAACCCCGAGCAACATCACCAGACTTATTCGAAGTAAGCCAGAACTGTGCTTAAAACCTTAGGGAACCTCATGGAAAAAGAAACCAAGCTAGCTAATTTTTTTTTAAAAAAAAATTCTGGAATGCTTATTTGTAATCCTACACCGGGTAGGAATTAGGAGAAGGGAGCACAAGAGGCAGAAGAGTTTTAAGGTTAAAATAAGTCATCTAAAGCCATCACGGAAGGCCCTGGAAAGAATTTGTTTGTTTTTTTTAAAAAAAGTATATTTCCACCTACCGTATACAATAGGAGTAGGTTCTGCTACCTGCGCCTCTTCTTTCCTTAGGCTTTCCGAAGCGTCGAGTTTATCCACCTGAGTTACAAAAGGAAACGGGAGACGTTGAAGAAAGACCAAGGGGCAGCCAGAGTTTGGTGGCCATCCTTACCTTACCTTTCTCCGGGTTAGGTAATTCCAAACTCTTAAGGCAGATTCCGTTTCAGCTGCCACCTGCCAAGCGGCTTCTGTTTTAGAGGTCTCGGGGGATGGGACAACCTGGTTGAACCCGTGGCCCGTTTGGAAGGCAACTGCTAAGAGGGGTCATTGGCTTACCATCTTGACCGACTGGCAAACAAGGGTGGGATGGGATTGCCAAGGGGGCAGGATTAACCAGAGGGGCGGCAGCTTTGATTCGCTTTCAAAGCTTTCGGCGGATCCCAAGATACGAATCGCAGGTATCACCCTAGTCCTGCCAGAGGGAAAATTTAGGTGGTGGTGGTGGTGGTGGTGGTGGTGGTGTGTGTGTGTGTGTGTGCACTCTTATAAGGTGGAGAGCAGGTGGGTGCTTTCACTGAATAGCAGCTGGGCAGACTAAACCTGCTCCTAGGCACCAGTCTGACTGGGTGACGCGCACGGCGGATCCCAAACCAATTGTTGTTCCAACAGGAAAACGGGCAAGCTTTCCTCTTGAGCCCTTCCTCGTGGGAAGAGCGCAGGTTGTGGAAAAAGAATCCGGGATGCAGGAGAAGAGCAGGCAGAAAACCAGGGGCGGAGTCAAGAGAGTCATCAGCCTAGAATCAGGACGTTCTCACAAACAGTTTAATCTCTCTTTAATCCCACTGACCTTTATCGACCGCCAATTTAGGTAGGCATTCTCACCGCATGGCCAAAAGCGTCCCAGGCTTCGTTAATAGGAAGAATGTCCTTTGGGATCTAACTCGTTAGGTAGATGCTCGAGGGATGGAAGTTAAAACAACTTGCACTAACAGGAGGGGAAGTTTTATTACTAGTTCCATGTGCTAAATTAGTTCTTATTTTAATACCAGACTGATGGTGCATGCTGTTTCCTGAAGACCAACGGCTTAGTAGACACTTACCACTTGCAAAATCCAACCGGACTTCAACCTGGAGAGGACCATAACGGAAACTCCCCCTTTTCGTTTAGTGAACAGATTGGGTGGCTATACAGATAGTCCTCGAGTGTTGTTTCATTTAGTGACCGTTGGAAGTTACAACAGCACTGGGGAAAAAAAAGTGTCTTTTGACCGTTTTTCCACACCTACAGCTGGGGCAGCATCCCCATGGTCATGTGATCAAAATTGAGACGCTCGGCAACTGGCTGGTACGTATGACGGTTGCAGGAACCTAGGCTCCTGTGAACACTTTTTGCAAGCTTCTGACAGGCAAAATCAAGGGGGAAGCCAGATTCACTTGACCGCCTTGTTACTAATTTAACAACTGTGCCCAGGAAGGTGATAAAATGGGTCAAAACTCACTTAACAACCGTCTCGCTTAGCAACAAAAAAATTTGGGCTCAATTGTGATCCTAAGTCAAGGACTACCTGTATTCCATTTATTCCGCACTATTTTCTTTTAGTACTTTCCATAGAATAAGTAGGGTTTTTTTCCTAACAGGCAGGAGTACTTTAGGATAGAAAAGCTGACCGCTGCATTAAGAATCCTCCCAAGAAAGATCCAGTCTATCAGATATATATTAAACGTGTGCTATCTTGCTGAACGTTTTTGTTAGTCTTCAGTGGAAACTAAACGTTCTTACAAATAAGTAAACATTTTGGGTTTTCTTTCCCAGCGATGCAGATGCGAGTCCGGCTGGATTTTCCCAAGTTCTTTATGAAGTGATACGTACTATGACATTAGTTAGATGAAGCTAGATTATTCTGCTTTTCGCTGCAGACTATAGCGAGACAGCTGCATCTTTAGATCTAATTTTGAACGACACCAATTAAAAACAACAACACAAGAGCGTAAAACTAGAGAGAGCGTCACCTTATTAAACAGACCATCAACCTGCAAAGAAAATTAAAAAGAGGGGAATATTTAAAATCAAAAGAAAAAAAAAAAAAGGTCACAAAATCAAGTTCAAGACAAATGCAAAAAGAAAAGGTGACATTGGGGGGAGAAATGGAAAAATATCACGGAGTTAGGAAAGAGAAGCAGAGAGAGAGAGAGAGAGACAATATCTGAGATGCTGCAAAAGCTACATTTTACTCAAGGTTGAATGTTGTTTTATAGACATGATGACGATGATGATGATGATAATAATAATAAGCTGATTTATATTGGTGGACAGTGCATTAAAAAGAGCCTTGGTGGAGCAGTGGGCTAATGCCTCCTTAAGTAACACCAGCAGCCTGCAATTAGTGCAGGTTCGAGTCCCACCAGGCTCAAGGTTGACTCAGCCTTCCATCCTTCCGAGGTAGGTAAAATGAGGACCCAGATTGTTGGGGGCAATAAGCTGACTTTGTAAAAATGCCGCTTGGGAGGGGGGGCGAAAGCCCTAATAAGCATGCATATACATAGAATGAAGGCTATTGCTAAGCACATTGATTTGTGCTTCTTAGATTGTAAGCCGCCCTGAGTCTTCGGAGAAGGGCGGGATATAAATGGGATTAAAAAAAAAAATGCCTCTGTGCTTTGGCAATTCCAAATGCTTCAGCTGCACTAACAAATCTGAAAATTCCAACAACAGAGTCATCGAAATGGAAAGGAAATTAGGGAAAAATGAGTTTGGTGTGATGATGAAACCACGTTTTGGAATAACAGGATGCTTATCGCAGATGGAAATGCTGCGTTTCTGGGCCGAGATGCAATGTTATTATAGGCAATCCTCTACTTACAACAGTTTGCTTAGTGACTGAAAAAAGTGACTTAGGACCATTTTTCACACTTACAGCCATTGCCCGATTCAAAATTCGGATGCTTGGCAACTGACTCATATTTACGATGGCTGCAGAGTCCCGGGGAGGGTCAAGCGATCCCCTCGGGCGACATTCGGACAAGCCAAGTCCAAAGGGAAGCCAGATTCACTTCACCACCATGCTTAACACCTGCGATGATTCGCTTAACAACGGTGGCAAGAAAAGTCGTAAAATGGGGCAAAGCTCACTTAACAAACTGTCTTTGGGCAGTCTGGGCTCTACTGGGGTCGCAAGCTGAGGACTACCTGTATTTTTTAAGCCACAGAGAGCTTCTCCATTTTTATTTTTTTTTACAAAATAAACCCAATAGCATCAGGGAACGAATGCAGCCAGCCTAGTTGCTGTTGAAATAACGCCTGCCAGGCTGCGATCAATATTCAATTACAGGCATTAACCGATCCACGTCCCCAAAGAGCGATGCCACTTAAACATCGATCAACAGCTTTGATTAAGCAAATGATGCCATGGGTACAGACGTTCCCCTGGCACTCGAGATGCCTTTTAAGTCATTCAGCAAGTTTTTGACAAGTTTAAAAAAATACAAAAACTGCTTGGAGCAGAGCAAGACCCCTTTGCGCAAAGAAGCCGTACTTACTTTGGTCAGGTACTCCCTCATCACCTGAATGAAGTAAGGCATCGCAAAGTCCGTAATGTTGTGTCGCCATGCCAACTCCAGGACCACGTCGGGATGCAGCAAGTCGTAACACGTGAAGAGAGAAGCCGCAAAACACTCCTTCTTGTCTTCCTCCAGGAACCACTGAAGGAGTTTCTCCGCCAGTTCGGCGTCTTTGGATTCGGCCGCGTATTGCATGGCGTCCTACAGAAAAAGCAACGTGGCACCTTAGAATGGGTGTTAGTTATTTTTATTATGAAATAGCTGTCAACCATCCCATTGGCACAGGGAGCAGAAGAAACTATTGGGAACTAATTTTACCAACAGTGTAACTTTACTGACAGGTCTGTACAGTCACAGTAGAAAGCAAAGCCAGGAGAGAAGCAACCTGGAACTAAGGAGAAATTTCCTGACAGCCAGAACAATTAATCAGTGGAACGACTTGCCTTCAGAAGTTGTGGGTGCTCCAAAACTGGAGGCTTTTAAGAAGAGGTTGGACAAAAAATGCGAACTGACCTTATAAAGCCGATCTTTCTTGCACAGCTCCACACTCTGCTTCCACCGATTATTGCCTTTGTACAAGTAAGCGGCGATCCGTCTGAACTCAATTAACTTGTGCTTTTCCAGACGCTGAGCCAAGGTGATATTATCGAAGTTATCGTAAGCGTCAATAGATGCTCGTAAGCCCTGTTGGGAGACGGGAAAAAAGAAGGCCCGGGCAGGTGTTAGGGACCTTGCTGAAAAGGACATCCAAGATGCTTTTTCAGCTCTGACTGGGTGACGGGGGGAATGTTCATTCCTCACCATCCAATCAAGCTGAAGAAGCTTCTTGGATGAGAAGTGAAACGTCTTCGGGAGGGCGGGGGGAACACAAGCAAGTCCAGTTGCCTCTTGGAAAAGCACCTGGGGCACAACCTGGAGGACGGAGAATCTCCCATCGGCACTTCTGCTTGAAACTGTTCAGAAGGAGATCTGTTTCTGCGCATCTGACACTTTGGGGAAAGATAGATCTGGCCCAAAACGGTTTGAATTGATGCCTTCTGGGGCTGCTGAAATTACACTTCCCAGAATTCCATGGTGCTCAGTCATTAGAAAGCAGTTTTGCAGGCTAAGTCACTGCTTGCTGCCAGGAGTTGACTCAACCTTCCAAGGTTGGTAAAAATGAGGACCCAGATTTTGGGAGGCAATGTGCCGCTTAGAGAAGGATGTAAAGCACTGTGAAGTACCAATGCTCCTTCCTTCCCACCCTCCCACCCTCCCTCTCCCTTTCTGCACAGTGGCTAGAAGGCAGCATTGCAGGCTAACTCACTGCCCTCAGCAATCCGTTCGATCCTGACCAGCTCAAGGTTGACTCAGCCTTCCATCCTTCCGAGATGGGTAAAATGAGGATCCAGATTGTCGGGGGAAATAGGCTGACTCTGTAAACCGCTTAGAGAGGGCTGTAAAAGCCCTGTGAAGCGGAATATAAATCTAAGTGCTGTTGCTATTGGTATTCCATGCAGAATGGAACCGTGAATTCTGCAAAAGGTAATTCCAACATTTTTAGACGGCTCCTATTGGTTGAGGAAGTGTTGACCCATCGATGGGGTCCCCCGAGAACAGAGGAGCTATTTCCTATACTGAATCATCACGTATGCTGGAGCAAGCTGCGAATCACGCGACGTCCATATGGTATTCACACTGTTGTAGGTGTACAAATCTGCTTCCAAAACTCACTTGGTAATCTTCCTCCTCTGTGAGAAGGTTGTTCAGTGCCTCGTTGACCCCTTTGTTATTGTGATTCTGGACTGAGCGCAAATAAGGTTTCACAAGAGGTAGCTGATTAACCTACAGAAGAAAGCAAACATTTAAGACAGGAAAGAAGGAAAGAAGGAAGGAAGGAAGGAAGGAAGGAAGGAAGGAGAGAAAGAGGGAGAGACAGAAATATTTGGTGAGTGCTTATCAAAATTTATCATTCAAACAGCTGTAAAAATGGAAGCTTGCCTTCTCCCCAAAAGAATCTTTCAGGATAAAATGCATGGAAAACAGCTGGAAAAATAACTCCTCAAAACACTCGGTTCCACTTAGACAAATGGAAACAATACATATGGAAACTGAAAACCTTCCTTTTGCCTTAGACCAGGGGTGCCCAGCCTCTGGGCCACAAACTGGTTGGGAACTAGGCTGCACAGCTGGAAGGACAGCGGCAGGCGAGTCAAACCAAAACCATCCTCCCCCCCCCTCCCTCCCTCCCTCCAATCCATGGAAAAATTATCTGCCACGAAACCGGTACTGGCCAGTTCATTCCAGGAGTGGGTCTTTTTTAAGTCACCTTGGAGAAAAAGCTGACTGTCCTGGTGTGATCCAGCCGTGGGGATAATACGAGGAGGAGATCGTTGATCAGCAACGGTTTGTAATCCAAATAAAATTGCAGGGCTCGGTAATACAACTCTACATTGGCAACCTGCGAGGGTAAGAATGGGTTAAGAAAACTGTTAGCCTCTTAAATGGTACATTAAATTTAACTACCCAACGTTGAAGAACTATTCTATTCCTATTCTATTCTTTCATATTCTATTCTATTTCATATTCTATTCTATTCTATTCTATTTCATATTCTATTCTATTCTGTTCTATTCTATTTCATATTCTATTCTATTCTATTCCATTCCATTCTATTCTATTCTCAATTCTTTTCTATTCTATTTCATATTCTATTCTATTTCATATTCTATTCTATTCTATTCTATTCTATTCTATTCTATTCCATTCCACTCCACTCCACTCCACTCCACTCCACTCCACTCCATTCCTTGTCACTTTATAGGCATTCACCTTGGCAATGATGTCCTTGAACTGTCCTTCCTTCCAAGCATCCGTCGGATGGTTCATCATGGTGATTATTGCATTGTCATATTCTTCGTATTTATCGTAGAGGAAGACAAGCTCTCCCCATAGGTGGGCGTGTTCTGCTGCTCGGAGGACCTTGAAGACATGGGGTGGGGGAGGGTTTGGAAGTCAACAGTGAAAAGGAAGAACAAGAGTCCAAGGCACGATCAAGTTACCGGTACCCAAACTATTTGACTTTGGGTGGTAATTTTATGAAGCTAGCTGGAAAACGGAACCATACCAGTTATTTATGTGACTTCAGGAATATAAGATCAGATACCTTTGGGATATTGACTCTGGACCAGAAGAGCTCCAGATGTTCTTTCATCTTCTGGGGCTTATATTTGGAATATAAAATAGCAAGTTCGGTGAACATCCCCATGTGGGCCCGTTCCAGACCAAGAGCGGCTTCCAAGAGACCAATCAATTCCTCAAAGTAACCGCGGCCCTGCAAGTCAAGAGCACAAGCCGGTTAAAGCAGCTTAGACCACCTTTGCAGCTAAACAAGATCAGTAGATAATCCCACAAACTTCCATGCCAGCATGTGAATACGTAAGAAACCAGACCATCAAGAACCAATCAACGAGAACCAATCAGCTGCTCAGAATTTAAATTTAAAAGAGCTCCAAACGAGCAACCAATCACAGACCACACTGGCACACAAGCCTTATATAAACTATAAGAGGAATAGGAGAATAAAATCCTGCTGATAAGGTTATCTAATCCGGTAACGAAATGTTCTGAAAACTTAATATGGAGAGCAAACCAGAGCCAAAATCTAAAGCTGGAACTGCAAGTATTTTCTATTATTTCAAAAATCCCCTGAAACTTCGGAAGGAAACTTCTTAAGAGGCATCTCTGATTAAAAGAGAAGACATTCCAAACATTTTTTAAAAAACTTCATTCATCAGGCAAAAAATCTAAATTTGAACCATCCAAGTAAGAAAATTAAAGTGTCACAAGAGGCACATTAGTGCATTTACACACGCCCCCTTAAAAAGGTAAAGGTAAAGGTTCCCCCGCACATGCGTGCTAGTCGTTTCCGACTCTAGGGGCCGGTGCTCATCTCCGTTTCAAAGCCGAAGAGCCAGCGCTTGTCCGAGGACGTCTCCGTGGTCATGTGGCCGGCATGACTAGACGCCAAAGGCGCACAGAACGCTGTTACCTTCCCACCGTAGCGGTCCCTATTTTTCTACTTGCATTTTTACGTGCTTTCGAACTGCTAGGTTGGCAGAAGCTGGGACGAGTAACAGGCGCTCACTCTGTTACGCGGCACTCGAGATTCGACCCGCCAAACTGTCGACCTGCAGATCGACAAGCTCAGCGTCCTAACCCACTGAGCACCACGTCACAAGTGTCACAAGAGAGGCACATTAGTGCATTTACACACGCCCCCTTAGGGACCTCTGAAATAGGGAATTTAGATCCAGAGAAGTTAAGTTAGGATGAAAATTATGAAAGTTGATGGCACAGACAACTGAATCAGGTAAAATATTCCAAACTTTTGAGAACTCTGTTACAAAAATTGTTTTTTTTTTTACAATCAAGTTTAGAACTCAATGTGCATTAAGTTTAAAGTGGTTGTGCGATTAAACGATTAAAACTAATTGTATTTGGATAAAATAAGCAATAGAGGCTTATTCATCACGGAGATGAAAAACTGATTATGTCAAATTTCATTCTAAAATTTAAATAAAATTTCAGCTAAACGTATGCAACCTCCAGGAACTGTTCTCAGCTTCTAGGGTTTGGTGGGAAAATTTTTGTGTTTTTTAAATGCTACTGTCTTAAAAGGATGCTAGTGTGGGATTCATTTGGCCCACAAATACTAGGGCTGTTTATAACTTTAGCGGTTCAGTGGGAGGAAATGTGTCAGAAATATCTTTGGTAACTTTTGTGCTAACCTGATAGTAGCTTATCAGTTCTTCAAGTTCATCCGCGTGGATTACGATGTGCAAGCCGCATATCTGCGCAAGCCGGAATTCCTTTCCGTTCACACAGGCAAAACACACCTGCAACCAAAGACAGGCTTAGCAAAAGTGAACAATTGAATCTACTGATTTGCACAGTTGTCATCCAGAGGTTCAGGCTGGTGTTGGCATTTCTGTCCCCTTATCCCAAGGATCTGGGACAAGCAGGTATTGTCTGACGGTGTTACAGGTCTCCTCGCAGGATGTCAGCTGTTCCCAGTAAAGCTGCCTTTTTGCAATTGACCCGTGGGGATTTTGTCAATGCCAATAATCAGGGTTCATTGCAATCATCCAGATGTTCGAACAGGATTTGGCCTTTCCCCCCACCTAACGAGTCCTTCCCAAGGACATGGGATAAACACATGTGGATGTTTGATGGTGTTACAGGCTACAGGATGTCAGCTATTCCAGAAAACTGCATTTCCTTCCATTTTCTGGCCAAGAAACCCCCCGCCACCCATTGCGGACAAGGGACTCGCTTTACGATTACTGTAATTGCTGACTGACTGCTGCAAAAGGGATTGTAAAATCGGATGATGATGATCCGTTTAAGCAACTTGATCCCAGGCTGAGTTACGATCTTAAGTCAAAATGTCTTTCCCCTTGAAGAATGCCAAGCAACTCACCTCTTTCCATGTCCTGGTGCTGTTCGCTTTGCGGGCGCTATCCACAGCTACTTGGTACTCCCCCAGGTGCACCAAGGTGGAAGCCAGGCGCGCAAAATTCGACACGTTATTGTAGAGTAGCTTGGCCGCATCGTACATCCCTTCCTCGTAGCAGCGATCACCAACCTGAAGACAAGAGGACAAAACTGACCAATGGCAAAGAAACAGAATGTGAACACCAGCATCAGTGTGCTAAGCAACAAACCATGATTTAGTTTTTGCTGTTCTTCTCAGGGTTGGCCCCACCTAGTGACAAATTCTGCTTGCTTGGCCGTGCACTTGTCTAGCTCACACAGGAAAACTACCGATGCAACCCAGTTTTGTTCAATTTTTGCCTTCTGTGGTTTTCTAGTTGTTAAAATGTTTTAATGATCTGCAAATTGCCCGGACTCTCTGGAAATCAAGAGGACTGACACATTTAATCCAAATTATTGTCCTCATTCATCACTACACCATGTCATTTCTTAGGAATTATGTTTAATTTAATTGTGCTAAAAGTTTTAACCTTCAAATAAAATTTAATATTGTAAGCCACCCAGTTAACCTGTGGTAAGGTAAGCCGCCGATTGACTGAATAAATAAATAAATAAAAATACCTGTTGTATGTGTGCATTGTTAGGGCCACTAACAAATTCTTCTAGCTCCGAAAGTCGGTTTGTTTTGGCTAAGGCAAAAATCAGTTCGGTCTCAACGTAAGACTCTCTGGCCTTCTTCTGAGCCATCTGTAAAAATTTGACCAGGTCCTCCCAGTTATCTTGAAGGGACACAAAAAAGAGAGAACAAATAATTTATTTTACAATGACATTTTCAGGATGTCAGGCATTTGCAAAAAACCAGCAATGGAATGAACGGAAGAATACCGTACGTAGCAATGGGAGGTTTACCGATATGCTGACAAACGGATCCCATACAGAAAAATATTTTAGGAAACGATTTCTCTGGTATCTTTATGTTTCAAGCTGATTTAAACAACTGTGTACATTGCCACGTTTAATGACAGACTTACACAGATTTAGTGTCATGCAGATTTTTTATTGGCCAGCTTCTACATCAGGGGTTCCCAACTGGGGGGGGGGGGGGGGAGACGATATTCCAGGGGATGTGAAAACTTGGGTTTTCAAAATTATAGTGTATATGCATAATTCATTGCTGAACTTTTGTAATGGGTGCAAGAATATATCAGAAGCGTTCTAGGGGCATAAAAAAGGTTGGGAGCTGCTGCTTCTGCATGATCACATTTTTAAACAAACCAATGCAAGTTAACTTAAAACTAATATGCACGTTAAAAATGTTTTGCATTTCTGAATTATATTTTGCATTTCTGAATAACTGTGTATTTTAAACAGATATATCTATCAAAATATGGAGGCAGAGGTAATATGCATGCTATAAGTGCAGAGAGAAAAAAAGAATAGAAAAGTAATGTATATTCTTAACACAGAGGTTTTGAAAAACAAGAGACCAAAACGGAGTAGAATCCATTATTATCAAATGCCAGCTGACCGAAGAAATGGGCAATTTTTTTCTGATATTCCGGTGGAAATAAAAAAAAAAATTGGCTTACCATTTCTGTTGGCTGCCTGCACAACCTCCATATAGGCAGACGGATCATCAGCTTTGATGTAAGAATCTATGGCTTCCTTAACCAAGTCTTTCTGAAGCTGTGCTCTGCCCAGCTGACTCCACACGGCCGGCTCATTACACCGCTCGGCAAATTCATAGGCACGATCCAAATTGCCGATGTGTTCTATCAACACCTATCAAAGGGTGCAAGATGAGATTTCAGAAACACTGGTCCAGGTTTTTAAAAGGAGGAGCAGGCCAACAATCCCCAAAGTTGGCCACTTTTAAGACTTTGTGGACTTCCAACTCCCAAAACCCCTGGCGGAGGAATTCTGGGAGTTGAAATCCACAAGTCTTAAGCCAAAAGGTGCTTTTTTTTTTTCCCAGGAGGCAATTGGACTTCCTTGTTTTTCTTTGAAGACGTTTCGCTTCTCCTCCAGGAAGCTTCTTCAGCTCTCAGGTTCGTTGAAGCTGTCAACGAGTCATAAAGTTGCCAACTTTGGAGAACCCAGATCTAACGCAACACCAGAAAGAAAAGGGGGGAAAAATGGAGCTCTTTGAAGTCTACGGAGATTCTCAGTCATCCAGGTCATAGTTACCCCCACTCAAAAATTTGCTTTTTAACGAGTCAACTAGACTTTCTTCTTTTTCTCTGAAGACGTTGCACTCTTCATCCAAGGTTTGGCAGCTCCAAGAAGGCTCCAGACCTATTTGCACCGCTCACGTGACCCTGAGGACACAGGTAAACCTCCAACGACTCTTTAAAAGAAGGCAAACGACCAGCTCTCTGCAAGGAGTATAAATCCTTCCATTCCCCACCATCCAGTCCGAGCTGAGGAAGCTTCTTGGAGAAGGGAAACATCTTCAAGGAAAGCCAAGAAAGTCCAGTTGCCTCCTGAAAAAGCACCTTTGGGACAAGCCCGACCTGGATGACTGAGAATCTTCATTTAGCCAGGCGCTTTGGGATGAACGCCCTTCGAATGGTGCGGGAGTCTGAACGGATTTCCAGAAATCATTGCAAACTACAGGAGCCATTCGAGCTTCAGTTTGAGAGGCAGACTAACACAGACTCATCCCCAACAGCCTTGCACCTGCCTTCAACAGGGAACAGACCCAGGGCAGAAAACATCCTGCAGCCAAGAAGGCTCCCCACCCACTTGCACCACTCAGGTGACCCTAAAGACGCAGGTAAACCTCCAGGTGGCCTCAAGGAGTCTCTAAAAGGATGCAAATGACCAGCCGTCTGCAAGGAGTACCAATCCTTCCACTCCCCACCATCCAGTCAGAGCTGAGGAAGCTTCTCGGAGGAGAAGCGAAACTTCTTCAAAGAAAAAACAAGGAAATCCGGTTGCCTCCTAGGGGAAAAAAAAAAAAAAACACCTTTGGGAGAGATCTTTGGAGGTTCACAAGCTGCCAATTGCAGCCTCACCTGAATGGCAGAGGTGTTGACATCAAACTTCCTAAAGATGGCAAAGGCTTCTTCGTAGAGCTCATTGCTGATGGCAATGTTGGCGATATCCGGGGCATCGTAGTTATCCAGCCGATTGATGTACTCCATCACCCGGGTGCGGTCGGCTTTGATGGCCGTCAGGATCAAGAGGTTCTGCAGATTCCTGGCGAGTGTGCACAAGCAAACGGTTAAGCCAGCGGATTCCAGCAGTACAGGCAGTTCCCAACTTACAGGCCTGTGGCTAAGTGACTGGTTGAAATTACAACAGCACGGAAAGAAAAGGGGCTTAAGACTGTTTTTTTTTTACCCTTATAACTGTTGCAGCATCCCTAACGGTGATCAGAATTTGGATGCTTGGCAACTGGCATGTATTTAGAATAGAATAGAATAGAATAGAATAGAATAGAATAGAATAGAATAGAATAGAATA
>JAKJMR010000451.1:295941-315402 GCA_024449315.1 Daboia siamensis | reverse complement strand
TAGAATAGAATAGAATAGAATAGAATAGAATAGAATAGAATAGAATAAACAGAACAGAATAGAATAGGAATGGAAAGAATAGAATAGAGTAGAGTAGAACAGAATTAAAATAGTAGAGTAGAATAGACAGAATAGAGCAGAGCAGAATACAACATAATTAATAGAGTACAATAAAATAGACTAGACTAGACTAGGAGTTGGAAGGGACCTTGGAGGTCTTCTAGTCCAGCCCCCTGCTGAAGCAGGAGAACCTACACCATCTGAAACAGGTGAGTGTCTCATCTCCTCTTTATGACGGTTGTACTGTCCCAGGCTCACGTGATTGCCACGTGCGGCCGGATCAGCAACGTCAATGGGGAAGCCAGATTCCCTTAGCAAGGGTGTTACTAACTTCACAACTGCAGAGGTTCACTTAATGACCGTGGCAAGAAAGGCCGTAAAATGGGGCAAATGTTTCTTAACGATTGTCTTGCCTAGAAAATGGGAACTTTTGGGGCTCAACTGTGGTGCTAAATCCAGGACCCCCTGTAGTAAGGTTGGCTGTTACTTAAGAGGCCTTGCAGACAGTGCCGTACAAATACATTCACAAGAAGAAATCAGATATCGACTAAGGTCATAGAAAGGTGACCTTTGGAAGGTTTAAAAAAGGGGTCTTCCCTACCTGTGCTCGCTGAAGACCGAATTATCCAGGACGATCTTTTCGAGTAGCTCAATCAGTTCGTTGGGCAGATCAGCCGTCATGAAGGCTTTAACCGTCACAGAAACCTCTTCCGGATCTTGAGTTTCTGATAACGCCGTCTGGACAACCTGGCGTTGGTAAAACACGGATGCCGCTTAACAATCATTAAGCACTAATCCTGGCCTGGTTGAGAGCAAAAAACCCGGAAACACACTTTTAAAAGACACTGAAGAACAAAAAGTGGATGTGGGACTCGGCAATGGGGTGTTAGTATCTGGGTACAAAATTCTTCAGAAGGCCCGCTTAGCAGGCAAGTTAGTCATATAACTAACCAGCTGTTAGACAAATTGTTTTTTATTTGTTTATTTTCATCAAAAGGAAAAAAAAAACTACTTAGAAGTGAGCCAAAGTTTCTTCTACCAAAAAAGAGAAGGAAAAGTGTTGAACTGATAAAAGCGGAACTTGCTTTGCAATTGGGTGTCCTTAGAGAAATGAAAAGAATTAACAAGTCAGTGATGCTAATCTAGTTTAAAAAGGAAAGGGTGTACAGTGTAGTGGTGCTGGCCTAGAAACCAGGAGACAGTGAGTTCTAGTCCTGCCTTAAGCACAAAAGCCTACTAAGTGACTTTTGGCCAATCACCAGGCGACAGTGAGTTCTAGTCCTGCCTTAAGTACAAAAGCTAGGTGAGTGACTTTGGGCCAATCACCAGGAGTTGGTGAGTTCTAGTCCTACCTTAAGCACAAAAGCCGGCTGAGTGACTTTGGGCCAATCACCAGGAGACGGTGAGTTCTAGTCCTGCCTTAAGCACAAAAGCCAGCTGGGTGACTTTGGGCCAATCACCAGGAGATGGTGAGTTCTAGTTCTGGCTAAAGCATGAAAGCAGCTGGGTGACTATGGGCAATCCCTTTCTCTCGCCCAGCCTACCTCACGGGGTTGTTGTTCTGGGAAAAACAGGGGGAAGAAGTATGAGGCATGTTCAGTGCCTTGAATTACTTATACAAAGGTAGGATAAAAATCGAATAAACAGGGCTTTGATGTTGTCTCTAGCGAAGGACAGGGCACGGATCTTTTCTTATTCATTCCTCGGTCACAACCTATCACCTGGTTTTGTAGGTTCCAGATCTCTAGATTTACCTGATCAATGAGAGGTCTTCTGAAGGGGTTGTTTTCCTCCAACACGCTGACCCACAATTCTGGATCTTTCCTTCGTACCAAGTAACGAGCTTCGCTCTTAAACAGAGAATTCTCGTTGCACACCTGAAAAAGAAGCGACGGGGAAGGAGAAGGCTTTTGTTTAAAAAGGAGCGCGTTTAAATGGACTCTTTCCAACTTCCCACGTTGGCAGCAGCCATGTTGCAAAACATGGAGGATTGTCCCAATGATGGGTTGTTGTTTTTTTCCCCCACCAGGCAACTAGGCTTTCTTGCTTTCCTTTGAAGACCTTTTGCTTCTGATCCGAGAAACGTCTTCAGCTCTGATCAGATGGTGGGGAATGGAAGGATTTATATTCCTTCCTCCGAGTGGCCTCAACGACCCTCTAAAACAGACATGTCAAACACAAGGCCCGGGGGCCAGATCCGGCCCGCGAGGTGGTTTCATGCGGCCCGCGAAGCCATCCTGGAAACAGTGAGGGAACGGCCCCCACTGCCTTGGCACTGGCCCAGAGACCCTCCTTCTGCCAGAGACCCTCAGATCTGTCCCACTCCTGCCCAGGCCCCCATAGGCACCCTTGATGCCAATGATGTAGAGCTGGCCACGCCCACCCAGCAGGCCATATGCACTCTATCCACACCCACCCAGTAGGCCCCGCCCACCCTGGCCACACCCACCCGGCCCCCTGAGGGCAACCGCAATGCGATGCGGCCCTCAATGAAATTGAGTTTGACACCCCTGCTCTAAAAGGAGGCAAATGACCAGCTGTCTGTAAGCATTATAAATCCTCCCGTTCCCCACCGTCAGGTCAGAGCTGAAGAAGCTTCTGGGATGAGAAGCGAAACGTCTTCAAAGGAAAAACAAGGAAGTCCAGTTGCCTCCTGGGGAAAAAAAGAAAAAAAAAAAGCACCTTCCGGACAACCCTGACCTGGATGACCGAGAATCTTCATGAACAACATGGCGGATTATTATTATTTTTAGTAAAAGATAAAGGGTCCCCCGCACACGCGTGCTAGTCATTTCCGACTCTAGGGGCCGGTGCTCATCTCCGTTTCAAAGCCGAAGAGCCAGCGCTTGTCCGAGGACGTCTCTGTGGTCATGTGGCCGGCATGACTAGACGCCAAAGGCGCACGGAACGCTGTTACCTTCCCACCGTAGCGGTCCCTATTTTTCTACTTGCATTTTTACGTGCTTTCGAACTGCTAGGTGGGCAGAAGCTGGGACGCGTAACAGGCGCTCGCTTTGCTACGCGGCACTCGGGATTTGACCCGCCAAACTGCCGGCCTTCTGATCGACAATTAGGAGGCAGTGCTTATCTCGGTTTCTTAGCCAAAGGAGCCAGCGTTGTCCGAAGACATTTTCCGTGCTCATGTGACCAGCACGGCTATATCGACAAGCTCAGCGTCCTAACCCACTGAGCCACCGCGTCCCTCCATTATTATTGTTTTTATATCCTTTTACTTCACACTAGCCTCTAAAGCCTTCTGCTGCTTCATATCCAACGGCAAGGCTCACCTTTATGAGCTCGAGGTCACACTGGCCCCTTTCGTAAGCCACACAGGCCAGGTGAGGGTCTCTCTTTTCACAATATTTCCCCACCACGCGGCTGTCGTAAAAGAGATTCTCTCGCAGGAAGCGCTCGGGGTTGTTGTTGCTGTCGATGTAGATCTTAGCCAGGGCGTTGTGAGTTGCTGGCTCCTCGCAGCCTTCGTGAATCCGAGACTCCAGCCAAGGCAACAGCAACTTCAGCCTGTGAGGAAGAACACGGATCTTTAGCTGGCTCTGTGGCGGGCCCTAGCCAACGTTTTAACTGATCGATTGATTTATCTTGGTTTGTCTTTCTGCAAAGTCTCAAGAAGAGGATACCCACTGACAGAGAAGCAGCTCCAGCCGAAACCCACAGTGAACGTCTCCAGGGCAGGAAGCAACGCATCGTTTCCCCCCCGCCCCAGCGCCTGGATCATGTTGGATTTGCAACCGAGCCCAACATTTCTGTTGCCAAGCCAGAACATTCTTCGGTGACTACTGCCCCGTTTGATGATCTTTCTTGCTAGCATCGTTAAGTGAATCACTGCAGTTGTTCAGTCGGTCACACGGCTCCTACGTCAATCTGGCTTCCCCCGTGGTGATTTTGCTTCTCAGGTGGTGGCAAATGGGGATCGCGTGAGTCCGGGACCCTGCAGCCGTCGTTAAGGTACAGGCCAGTTGCCAAGCATTTAAATTTTGATCACGTGACCCTGGAGATGCTGCAACGGCCTTAAATTAAATCTCCACCTCAAGTTTCCAAATAAGAGCCCAGGATTGTTTTCATTTCTGAAATGCTTACAGTTTATTGAATACATGGCTTGGTAGAAAGTGAGGGAAAACTAACTCTAAAATCCCCAGGCATCAGACCGCAGCCTATAACAGTGACTTTCCCAGCCAAATCTCCCCAGATGTCCACCTAGCTCATGGAAACGAGTTCTCTTTCTTATGGGAACCATCTGCTATCTTCTTCACACCTGCTAGAATGCCCTTGAAAGGTTTCCAGGCTGCCCACTCTTAGCAATCCTCCGTAGAACTGGAGATTTCATTTCTCTAACTAACCTCCCCCTGCCCTTAAACTAACGGCAAGATGAAAACAGAGAGGCATGTCGTTGCCAGATTTTCACTCTTGACATCGTCCAGCGTAAAAAATGGTCGTAAGTCACTGTTTTTCGGTGCCGTTGTAACTTCAAACAGTCACTAAACCAGACATGTCAAACACAAGGCCCGGGGGCCAGATCCGGCCCGCAAAGTGGTTACATGTGGCCCGAAAAGCCATCCTGGAAACAGTGAGGGAATGGCCCCCACTGCCTTGGCCCAGAGACCCTCCTTCTGCCAGAGACCCTCAGATCTGTCCTGCCCAGGCCCCCATAGGCACCCTTGATGTGAACAATGTTAAGTCAAGCGTGAGCCATATGTGCCTTGAGGTTGTATAGGACAGGGGTTCCCCAACTCCCAGTCTGTGGACTGGCACCGGTCCATGGCATGCCTGAAACCAATCCGCGCAAACAAGCAAAGCCCCATCCACGGGATGATGGAAGTGCATGAAGCCACGCCCTCCCTCCAGTCCACAGAAAAATCTCTCTCCACAGAACCAGTCCCTGGTGCCCAAAAGGTTGGGGACCACTGATCCAGGAAAAGCTAATTTAATCACTCTTGGGAAACAAAATATTCTGAAGATCCCCCCCCCCCCGGGTCTCACCTGTTCCTTTTCTCCACTTCGGCGACCAATTCATCCGTCGAAAACTGACCTCTCACCACCATGATCAAGTTCTTGATCACATCTTCGGAGCAATCCACGTCCAGCAGTCCTCCCACGACTGCGGGAATGCGACTCGGGTTTACCTAAAGCGGGACCCATTGTTTAGTTTCAAGGCTTGCAATCCCACCATCAGACGAGTCGGGTCTAAATGATCACTTTTCAGGCTTTGAACCCCTGCAGCACCCCCAGGGTCACACGATCACGAGTCTTCAGTTCAAGCCCAGAGGAGACGAACCGTACCTTCTGAACGTATATCTCAATATACTTCTGCAAATTGTTGCGATACAAGTAAAGAACCAAGTCGTGAACAAAGTCAAATCTGTCGCAGACAATGATCAAGGGAAGCTGGTCAGTAAGCTTGGCTTCCTAGGTGGGCAGGAAAAGAAACACACAAAACATAAATCAGAGACTATTAAGACAGACAGATCCCACCTCACAAGGTTGTTGTTTGGGGGGGAATAGGAGGAGGAAGATATGTTGGATATATTCACTGCTTCAGCTTATTTATAAAAACAATATGGGTGGGATACAAACAAGCAAGCAAACAGCCTCAAAGAGTGTTTCTCAACCTCAGCAATTTGATGGGTGGACTTCAACTCCCAGAATTCTCCAGCCAGCATCCCAGGGATTCTGGGAGTTGAAGTCCACCCATCTGAAAAGTTGCCGAAGTTGAGAAACTCTGGTCTCAAAGCTGCCGTGCCCAGAAATTTACCTACCTTCAGGAAATTTTTCACTCGTTCTGGATTGTAACAGTTGCTTTCCCGGCAGATCCTTTCAACCTCTTTGATTTGGCCAGTCTTGCAGGCTGCCTGGATGTATTTAAAATGGACATCCGAGTCCTGGCTGAAGTTGACAATAGAGCCCAAGAAATAAAAGAGTCCTAGACAGGCAGAGAAACAAGCGGCTTAGTGGAGATGCAGAGATGAATAAATTCAAAGAATGAAAAGTCCTTGTGGGTTGTTGGTTTTTTTTTTGCACGTCAGAAAATTTTTCAGGAACCCTTCGATCAAATATGCTGCACCAGGCCCTTTGGGCCCAGATGGCTTTAATTTGGGCTATAAAAACTAAACCAAACATGTTGAAAATGTTTCCCAAACTCACATTAGGTATTTCAGCAGTTTGACCACAGCTTAAAACACATACTTTTGTTTTGGTTCCTTTTAAACCAAGTATAGGATATTGCTCTTCTTATAATACTGAGTAAATTAATCCTATCAGGCTAACCCTGATCTTCTAGTGATCCTCTTTAATCTGTCAATCCAGTTTTCCACTCAGGTACTTTACATTCTGACACACCAGAGAGGTTGGACTCACTTTGTGAATTTCTCTGGCTTTTAGTGTTAAAGAGTTATCAAATCAGATACGGCTTGGCATATCGTACAGTAAAACTCCAGGTGGTCCTTGAGTTATACCCATTTGTTTAGCCAAGGGGATCTTCAAACCTGGCTCTTTTATGACTTGTGGACTTCAACTTTCAGAATTCCTCAGTCAGGCACGGAGAGGGTGTGGTTATGTGTAGTGCCTGCATCCAGCGGACGGGGCTTTGCTTGTTTGCGTGGATCGGTTTCTGGCGTGCCAAGGATCAGGGTGTGTGTGTGTGTGTGTGTGTGTGTGTGTGTGTGTGTGTGTCGGGTACCCCCATCTTAGACGTACCTTCGTAGCTTTTGAAGGACTCGAAGAGTTCCACAAGAGACTGGGTGCCCAACTGTTCGTGGTACTTTGAAGCCACCTGGACACAGAGCTGCAGATTTTGTCGGATGTTGGCAGACAACATGGCCCGCAGGCACTCAACGGAGTCTTCAACTGACAGGGAGCCGAAGAAATTCACCAGCCACTGGGGGTGGGGGGGTCGGGGGGGAAGGGAGAGAGATTAAAAAACCCCCTCCAAAGTTAAATATGTAAAACAGATGCACGTATAATCTAGAACACACAACCCTTAGGAACAAGTACTAATTAAAGAACAGACCTGTTATCATAGCTTGAATATTTTAGAACCATTCAATCAGATAATACCCTAGATCAGGGGTCCCCAACACCCGGTCTGTGGCCCACTACCGGGCCACGGCATGCCAGCAACCAGTCCACACAAACAAAGCCCCTTCCGCGGGATGTAGACAGCACACAAAACCACGCACCCTCCGGTCCGTGGAAAAACCTCTCTCCACGGAACCGGTGATCCCTGGTGCCCCAAAGGTTAGGGGCCTCTGCCCTAGATGGATTCACAAGGATATTAAGCCAAAAAAAGGGAGGATTTGCTTTACTACATTTATTTTTATTTATTTCACCTCTGGATTCAGAAGGTGTGTGTGCACAACGGCACGCTTGATATCGTAAAGATCTGTGTAGTGTTCCAGAGCTCTCTGCAGCAAGCCGGCTTTTTCGCAAAGCTGGGCAATGTGGGCTCGGTCGTAATGTGTGAACATCTGATTTCCCAAAATGGCATCGGCAACCTAAAAGAAGCCAACAAAAGAAGCACGCCAGTGGCATTATACGTAGATGAACATTAATGGAACATTAAACAAACAAACAAACAAACAACCACCACAGAGAAACTGACTGGCTAGGGTCTGCGACAACTTACCGCGGTTAACTCGCTATGACCAACTCGCTGGGGGACAATGCCATGCGGGATATAACTCGACGCAATCAATATTAGTTACCACTGCTTGTTCCAACAACATTTCCATTTCTATCAATGGAAATAATGTCGAAGAAAGCGGCGGGCAACATTTTTCGCACCGAGTTATATCCCACCTGGAACCGTCCCACAGCGAGGTGTCCAATTTTGGGCCACCCGTGGAAAGTTGAAGCTGTATCTAGAAGGGGGTCAATTGTCCTGCTCAAGTGGAAACGAGATGATGCCCAATCCTGTTGCAGGAGGGGGAAGCCGTTACCTGGGGAGCATGAATGAGATTCATCTCAAGGAGACGGGTCTGAAGGTGCCCTTCAGCAGGACGATTGTTCTTCAACGCATCCAGCAAGAAGGAAGTGCACTGCTGAATCAAACTGTTCTCCATGAACACATCGACAATCTACAGAAGAACACAGCAATAGCAATAAGCGCTTAGATTTATACTCCGCTTCGTAATGCTTGACGGCCCTCTCTAAGCGGTTTACAGAGGCAGCCTTTTGCACTCAACAATCTGGGCCCTCCTTTTTACCAACTTCGAAAGGATGAAAGGCTGAGTCAACCTTGAGCTGGTGAGAATCAAACTGCTGGCAGTTGGCAGAATTAACCTGCAATACTGCCTTCTTTAGAAGGCCAGATCCTGAAGCTAAAACTCAAATACTTTGGCCACCTAATGAGAAGGAAGGACTCACTGGAGAACAGCCTCATGCTGGGAAAGGTTAAGGGCAAGAGAAGAATGGGACGACAGAGAATGAGGTAGCTGGATGGAGTCACTGAAGCAGGAGGCGTGAGCCTAAATGGACTCCAGGAGATGGTAGAGGACAGGAAGGCCTGGAGGAACGTGGTCCATGGGGTCACGATGGGTAGGACACGACTTCGCAGCTAACAACAACTGCCTTCTAACCACATAATGCCTATCTTTGCATTTTTAAAAGGTTACAATTTAAAAAGGTCACTTTCCTCTTTGGCACCCTGGAAATGGCCCAGCTTCCATTGTCGGAAGGAAATCTGATGAAACAATTCTCATTCCTTTCCATTAAGACCTCTGAGATCAGATGCTCCTATGAAAGTGCAGGCATCTTTATTACTTCGCTGCACTTTCCATCAAATATCTATCCGTTCATAACAAGAATTAGAAAAGACTCCTTGTTTGTTTGCTTCAGAGACAACGAGATACACCAAGTCGAAGTAAATTCAACAGGTCTCTGATGACACCGTATTAGATAGGCAACTTTAAGACTGGTGGACTTCAACTCCCAGAATTCCCCAGCTGTCTTGAGGAATTCTGGGAGCTGAAGTCCACCAGGCTTAAAGTTGCCAAGCTTGAAAACCCCTGTTCTAGAACCACCAGAGTCTGGAAGCGCTCTTTACCTGGTTGATGTTGGCCAAAGGCTCTTCGTCCTGAACCAACATTTGAGCAAACTGAAGTCCTTGATCTGGATTGACTCTCATTACACTTCTCAATAAGAAAATCCAATCAGGGGTATAGCCAACCTATAAAAGAAGAGATCAGGTTAGTTGCTTTTGACCAACAGTGACCGAGACGTCCACAAGAGAGAAATGCAAGGACGCCTTACAGATAATTGACCGCAATAGGGCCCAAAATTTCCATTGCTAAGGTGGTTAACTGTAAGGTTGTAACAGCTTTACAACCAATGTTTGTCACCGCTGTTCAGTTGCTAATCATGCAGCCATTAAGCAAATTCAGTTTCTACCCCTGACTTCAACGTTTGGAAGATAGCTAGGAAGGTCACAAATGCTGATCAGATGATTTTATTGTTCTCAACTGTTAGTTAAAAGTTGCGGTTTTAAATTATTTTTATATAATAGATGTTTGGGGGTTAATGAGCAATCCAAAACTTAATGAAGGATTCCACTGGCTGAAGGGTTGGGGTCTGAGATTTGACACTTAATGAAAAAAAATTGAAAACTCTTGCATTAAATCCATAATCTGGCTTGTCTAGTTTATTATAATGTGCAGGCCAAAACTGCTGTGGTCTCTAAATCACGATTTACGGGTTAGTGAACTGTGTGGCTTCAGTTACTGGGTTATTGGGCATTTTCCTATGTACAGGGAGTCCTCGATTTACAACCATTCATTTAGCGACCGTTCAAAGGAACCACGGCCCTGCAAAGGATGACTTATGAGATTTCTCATACTTATGATCGTTGCAGCGTCCCCACGGTCATGGGATCAAAATTCAAATGCTTGGCGACTGGGTCATACGCACCGTGCTGGGATCATGTGATCCCCTTTTGTGACTTTCTGACAAACTTAAGTAATGGGGAAGCTTAGTAACTGAACAACGCAGTGATTCAAACAGGGGCAAGAGAAGAATGCAAACGAGGCAAAACTCACTCAACTGCCTTGCTTAGCAGCCAAAATTTTTGCTCCCCTGCGCTCCCTATATGTCAAAATAACTCGCCAGAAGTCACGTCTGAGCCTGCAGCCCAAACAGAAACTCAGCAAGTTGAGACGGTTACACCTCCTTCTTCTAACATACCAAAATGTTCCGAGACTTTTGTCTTATCTCAGGAAAGATTTTTTTAAAAAATTTTTTTTAAAAAATGTGACGACTTGCAAGGTGAGCTCATTGCACAAGCTGGCACTTTCAGACAGGAAGAGATAAAAAAAGAAAGATAATTTTACCTTTTTGGCATAAAGAACAATTTTCTGGAACTGGCTCGTTTCTGCAAAACACTGGATGACTTTGTTTGGGACGTTCGCGCGGAGGTAAACACTCAGGGCGAGGGTTGGATCCGCAGCTTTCACCAAGTCTCCCAGCTCTTCTGAGCACTCCAGCTGAAACAGGAAGATTTCAGAAATCAGCACCCATCCAAAGGTTAAAAACGGCAGGCCAGCTCGACACACCAGGCCAACACAAATCGGCATTTCCAAGCTACTGACATTGGGCCATCCTTTCACACTCCAGCTGTGTCCAAACAACCACAACTGTTGCTGTCAGCAAGACAGGGGTGCTTGCATTTCAGTGGGCAACTCTGATGCTCAAGGAAAGGTTGCCAGCTATCACAAGCCGTGACGGCGCTGTGGTTAGAATGCAGTACTGCAGGATGATTCTGCCCGCTATCAGGAGTTCGATCCTGACCGGCTCAAGGTTGACTCAGCCTTCCAGCCTTCCGAGGTCGGTAAAATGAGGACCCAGGTTGTTGGGGGGGGGGGCAATGTGCTGACTCTGTAAACCGCTTAGAGAGGGCTGCAAAAGCACTGTAAGGCGGTATATATGTCTAAGTGCTACTGCTATCGTTAGCTGGAAAACTGTGCCAACTTCATTTAAAACAGGACACACACACAGAGAGAGAGTGTTGTGGGATCTAGTCAGGCACAGAATGGATGGTTTCTCTCCCAGAGGGCAAGGAGACAGCAGAGCTTGGAATGTCTGGTGGGCAGGAAGAGAGCAGGTTCACAGAATTTATCTATAGTTATGGCGGATGATTGCTTTAGCCTGGCAAGATTCTGTCGGTAAGTTACGAACAATATAAGAATTATTCAGAAGTAATTCCGTGTACTCTGGTTCTGACATATCCAAAGCTTTGGGTGAAGCTATTCTGCTTTCACAGCTGCATTTTATGTGTATCAAGAAGATTCAATGGATAGGGAAAAATTTAGGATATTTCGTTAAATCAGCTGAGATTCAATCTCAATGGTTTGCAATCTAATTTAGATTTTATCCCGTTCCTGCCCACTTCTTGAAGAACTGCTAGTTTGAACCCACTCTCCACTCACTCTAAGATGAAGTAGAGAGCAACAAATATGGTCGGGGCCTGGAGGCTAAAACATATAAGGAACGGTTGCTGGAATTGGGTATGTCTAGTCCAGGGGTAGGCTCTTTTATGACTGGTGGACTTCAACTCCCAGAATTCCTGAGCCAGCATGGCTAAGCATGGAAAACTCTCCCTTTCCCCTCAGATTGGCTGGCTCAGGAATTCTGGTAGTTGAAGTCCACAGGTCACAAAAGAGCCAAGGTTGCCTACCCCTGGTCTAGTCTAATGAAGAGAAGGACTAAGGGTGACATGATAGCAGGGTTCCAATATCCAAGGGGTTGCCACAAAGAAGTCAAGCTATTCTCCACAGCACCCGAAGGCAGAACAAGAAGCAATGGATGGAAACTAACCAAAGAGAGAAGCAACCTAGAACTAAGGAAATTTCCTGTTAGAACAATTAACCAGTGGAACAACCTGCCTCCAGAAGCTGTGAATGTTCCCAAAACTGGAAGTTTTAAGACGAGACTGGACAGCCATTTGTCTGAAAAGGTCTAGGGTTTGCTGCCTGAGCAGGGGTTTGGACTAGAAGACCTCCAAGGTCCCTTCCAACTTTATTATTATTACATCCAAAGTGAGAGAAGGATGAATCTCTCCAAATGGCCAACTGGAGAACTTCACCACATGTCATGGTTAGGCCTAGTGATGCATCCTTGATTGTGGCTTTATGGGTAGCAGAACCACACTAACCAACGGTGCTGGCTCACCTTATCTTCCTTCAGCCATTTTTCAAGCAGCTGCTTGCGGCCTTGCTGAAGGACAGGACGGCAGAGCTCCAGAGATTCAAATTTGTTGAGCTGTCCTTGGTCAAGGAGGATCCCGAAGTACTGTAGTAAGGGCGAAGCTTGTCCAGCTTGAGCTGGGACACTCTGAAACTTCCGGATGGTGTCACTAGTGCGCAAGATGCCCTAAGGTTGAAGTCGGGTGGTTAATGTGGTTTATGGATTGTTCCAAGGGAGGAAACAAAGAGCAATCCATCAACCCATTTTTGAATGCCAAAAACAACAAGAGAGTGGAATTAAGTCAATCAACTCGCAGGAATTAAGTAGATAAGGGGGGGGGGGGGTGTCTTCAAACTTGGCCTTTTTAAGACTTGTGGACTTCAACTCCCAGAATTCCTCAGCCAGCGTGGAAGTCCACAAGTCATAAAAGGGCCAAGCTTGAAGACCCCTGAAGTATAGATAAATGTTTTGAAGACGTAGATAGCTTCAAAAATTATTTACCTTAGGTGCGGAGGCGGCCACCTTAGCAGCATCCGCGTAGTTTCCCTGCGTAAAAAGAGTATTAAATTTTCTGGCAAAGAGTTCTTCTGCTCCAGCTAAGTTGCTTCGGATAGCCATCCGCAGACCCAAATCAGGATTCTGAAGGACGTTGGTGGCATAGTTTACAATATTGTCTTCTTCCACGCAAACAGAAAGGACCTATCAAGAGAGAGCAGGTGATGAAACGTGACAACTGCAGCCAAGATAATGAGAAACTATCCAGAATTATAGCACCTTCAAAAAAAAAAAAAAAAAAAGCAACCAGGCGTTGCAATCATATATTGGTTTGCCATTTTTGGTTTGCCAGGCTAGGGAATCCTATGTCTTGGGTGATAGAATCATAGGGCTGAAAGAGACCTTGGAGGTCTTCTAGTCCAGCCCCCTACTCAAGGCAGGAGATCTTATACCATCTTTCTCTCTCTGTATCTAATCTACCTATCTACCTACCTATCCACCTACTCTGTCTCTCTGCTGTCTCTTTCTTTCTTCTCTCTCTCTCTCTCTCTCTCTCTTTGCTATCTCTGTCTGTCTCTCTATTATTTATGAAAAATTATTTGGCTGCCCAACTTGCTCTCAGTGACTCCAGGCAGCTTACAAGGATAAAAGCTCAATACGAAAACCGTAAAAAGAAAATAACATGCAACCACACCGTTCTGACAACAATCAAAGGAGCCGTTAATGGGCTCATCCCACTCTGGAGTCCCCAGGTCAGTTGGCAAAACCAGGTCTTCAGGGTTTTGTGTCAAAGTGGGGGCCAATCTTATCTCCGCAGGGATGATGTTCCGCCACCACGAAGAAGGTATCCTTCTTCTGGATACCACTAGATCACGGGCCGGATGGGTCATGCTGAAACCGCGCCCACCCCAGCACCGGCCATGGGGGAAAACTCATGATATGTCGCAACATGTCACGTGACAGGTTTGACACCCCTGCGCTAGATGGACCTCCTTGCAAGGGAGACCCTTATGTTTCTAGCCTTCCAGCAACCGTCTTACCTGTCCCTTTTTGTTCACCCCAATAATTCCAGAGGTCGGTTCGTGAGGCGATGTCACAAATATCGTTTCAGCGCTGATTCGGTTCATGTAGATGCAGACCCCGGATTCCAAATCGTACATGTGTATGTAGCCGTATTTGGTGATCAGATAGATCACGCCGTGCTTTGTCCCAATCTGTTAAATGACGGGAGAAGAGGACGCTATTATCTCTGTCCAGAAAGACTGTGCCTTAAGCCCTAGATATTGTTTTTTAAGTTTTATTGATTTTCTAGTGGTGGCTGAGTTGACTGATAATTAAATTACATACAAATATCTTTAGTACAAGTCTCAAACTACTACATTAAGTATTTCCTCTCTTTTCCCCTTAGTATTTACTGTCTCATGCTTAAACTAGTACAATTCTTATTGTATCAATTTAAATAAAAGAAACTGTCTTACGTTTATCAATAATTTTTAGTTTATACATATCCTGGCTATTTTAACATCCAATCTTTATAGACAATCAATGTCCTAATTAGTTTTTCATTTCCCATTAATATTTAAGTTTAACATTTAACATTTATAATTTCCAAGTTTTAAAAGACCACAATTCCCTTTTATTGCAATTCATCACAAAAATCTAATATTCAGAATACACATCTTATCTATTTAAATATGTTCCATTTCTCATCCTCTTACATCAACTAGTTAATAATAGAGGATAACATTCTTGTTTTCTATTAATTTCCAAATGTCTTAAATTTAATAACCAAAATTTTCACTGTTTCTTTAGCAGAGGATCCCAGCAACATTACATCCCAAGCAAATATATAGATTTCGTGTGTTGTACATTTTAATCCAGTGTCAATAATTTTCTTTCGTGTTCCCTGCGCTTCTGGGTGGCTTGTTAAATATATGGTTGGCAGTCTTTTTATGAATAGAACATTTGAAACCTGCAATACATGTAGTCCTTGACTTACGGCCAGATTGTTAAGTGAATCTGGCTTCCCACATTCACCTTAATTGCTGGAAGCCGGCTGAGAAGGTCGCAAAAGGTGATCAAGTGGCCCTGGGACAGTGCAACCATCAATAAGGTAACCATGGGGATGCTGCAAAGGTCGTTAACTGTGATCAACTGTCATAAGCCACTTTTTTTCATTGCCGTGGCAACTTTGAGGGGTCACTAAATGAGCTGCTGTACGTCGAGCAGCTGCCTGTTGTCAGAGCGTGTGCAGTCTTCTTGTGCTGAGATAACCCAGGAGTAAAAGCAGTAAGCAGTGGTTTGTATTAAAGTGTGGTTTTTCTTACACTATCTACAACAGGGCTCTTCAAACTTGGCCCTTTGATGACTTGTGGACTTCAACTCCAGGCTGAGGAATTCTGGGAGTTGAAGTCCACAAGACATCAAAGGGCCATGTTTGAAGACCCCTGATCTACAATATCATACACCAGGTACAATACCCCAGGAACAATATACAATATACTGTACATGCAGCAGGATCCAACAAACCACAATTACAGCAGGAAATGGAAGGGAAAGAACACATCAGCAGAGCCTTCTCTTTATACAAAGACTCTTCAAGAGACACAGACCTTGCTGAATCATTTCCATCATTACATCTTGCATTACATAAGCTGGTCAGCTATTAAATACCTGCCCGGCGGAGGGGGGGTTATAAAGGGCTGGAGAGGATTTCAAATCTGTTTCCCCTCTCATTTACCTGCATGGCAACTGGGAAGTCTGTCTGAGCCTCAGGGGGGAAAAAGACATCGACCGCTTTTTTGACAAAGGGTTGGTTTCCTGCGGCGGGCTGGCCCACTTCGATGATGTGAAGCTGAAAAGAAACCATAAAAGGACAATCTGCCGTTTCGCTCAAAAAGGGGGAAAGCTGAACAGCAACTTGGCCAGGGTGTGTGTGCTAAAGTTTACGCAAAGACCCGTTTAGTTACCTTGCCTCCTGCGGGGCTGCGGACCGCAAAGCAGAACAGGGTGGAAGGTTTGGCGTTTCCTTCAACTTTGAATTCGGCAAAGGCTGCCGCGTGCCCCTCAATGGGCTGGGAGACTTTGCGGTCCACGGAATAGAGCTGCATGGCGCCCACCACGCGGTTTTGCTAGAACAAAGCCAAAACGCATCACAACAAAGGGCTGAAAGACCCATCAATGCATCCTACGCCCTTCTTCCCACAAGAGATCCCTGTCCTATGAGCCACACGATTCTCAAATCTGTTCAATCAATACGGCCCTGACCCTGGCTTCAGTGATTCAAAAACAAATTCATTTTTTCCAGTGAAGATGCTTCAATTATTCACGTATTATTAAAGCAATCAGCGAGTGGCTAATTTCTAGTATTGGCTTTAGGCGTGAAAACTATCCGGGTGACTGTGAATTCTAGTGATGCTTTAGGTAGGAAAGCCAGCTGGGCGAATTTGGGCTAATCACCAGGAGACGGCAAGTTCTAGTTCCAGCTTAGCCATGAAAGGTGGTTAGATGAGTTTGGGACAATCACCAGGAGAGTGAATTCTAGTTCCATCTTTAGGCATGAAAACCAGCTGGGTGATTTTGAGTCAATCACTAGATGGTGAATTCTAGTCCTGCCTTATGCATGAAAATTAACAGACTTTGGGCCAGTCCCCCCCCCCCCTCTCATTCTCTCTCTCTCTCTCTCTCTCTCCCCCCAGCCCAACCCACATCACAGGGAGGAAGGCTTATCATGTATGTTCAACCCTCCCGCCCCCAACTTACCTATAAAGTAAGACAAGTGGTATAAAAATCTGGTAAATAAAACAAAATTCCAGAGGTGTCCCTACCTGAGCCGAGATGCCGATTAAGAGTAACCATTTTTGATTCTCATCCGTCCTGTAGTTGATGATTTGGCAGCCCGCAAGACTGGCGTGTCGGTCAAACATCTTTTGCGGCAAAGAATCTCCTTCCATGCTCCAGTGATAGACTGCCGTCTCGGTCACTAAAGCCACCGTGTTGACCGAGATCCACTTCCAGAAAATCACTTCTTCGGCCATCGTGTGCGCTTTCATTTTGCTTTTCATCTCTATGTTAAAGATCTGGAGGGTTTTCCCCGCTGGTTGTCAACAAGACAGGAAGACAAAATAAAATAAAATTAAAAAAAAAACACAGATCTCCCAAATATTCCACCCAGATTTAATTCTCCCACATCTCTGCCCTCTTTGTACCATCTAAAGAGGGTTAAGACTGCTCCACAGCTCTTGGCAACAGATGCCGGAAAAATGAAATACTAAGAAAAAGAAAGTCACTCACTTTGGACAGCAGCTTAAAACAAGCTTGGAAGCTGTCTCAGTGCAGCTTGAAAGGAACCCGTTCATCTTACCATCTCAAGCTACTCAATGAGCAGCGCTCATGATTCAAAGCATGAATTTAGATGACCAACTCCTTATCTACTGGGAAAATACTTCAACCCCACGATCATCTACATGAGTGGACTTAAGATTCACCCCACTGCATATGGAGCCGAAGGCTTACTGATCCTGAAGTAGACATATTCAGAGCTCAAAAAAAAAGGAGAAAGTCGAGGATAACTGGTTAAGAGGAATATATAAACCATCATCCAGTATTTCCAATATCCAATCTAATCTTTGAGGGGCTGTCAATGGGAAGGGGAGGGCAACCTATTCTCCACAGGACAAGGAGTAACAGATGAAAGATTATCAAAGAGAAATCCAATTTAGAATTAAGGAGAAACTTCCTAATCAATCAGTGGAATGATTTGCCTCCAGAGGTTGTGGGTGCTCCATCACTGGAAGCTTTTAAGAAGAGATTGGTCAGCCATTTGTCCAGAAAGCTATAGGTTCTCCTGCTTGAGCAATGGTTGGGCTGGAAGACCTCCAAGGTCCCATCTAACTCTGTTATCCTATAATTCTATAATCTAAAGACAATAAGTAACGGACGTGGTGGCTCAGGACGCTGAGCTTGTCAATCAGAAGGTCGGCAGTTTGGCGGGTCGAATCCCGAGTGCCGCGTAACAGAGTGAGTGCCTGTTACTCGTCCCAGCTTCTGCCAACCTAGCACTTCGAAAGCACGTAAAAATGCAAGTAGAAAAATAGGGACCACTCCGGTGGGAAGGTAACAGTGTTCCGTGCGCCTTTGGCGTCTAGTCATGCCGGCCACATGACCACGGAGACGTCCTCGGACAAGCGCTGGCTCTTCGGCTTTGAAACGGAGATGAGCACCGGCCCCTAGAGTCGGAAACGACTAGCACGCGTGTGCGGGGGAACCTTCACCTTTACCTTAAAGACAATAAGCCTCTTTAAGTAACCAACTGTGCCCTTTTTGCAACGACTTATGAGGAATGAACACTAAGGGGGGAAAAATGTTTTGGTAATTTATCAGCAGCTTAAAATAGATTTCTTCCAATAACGTTAAAATGCCTCTTTTCACCTCGGTTTTTTCTTCCATTTCTCTCTAGGTGTAGCCCACCCACACCCCAAATGGAATGCACTTATTAAGCAACATCCATAAATCATCTCAAAACTGGTTTTAATTAGCCATCAGGTTATAAAATACCCTATTTTGTCTGCATACTTCAAGGACGAACTTCACCAATGATGTTTTGATTCAGACTGTGGCCGGTGTTGCATGACCACTTACTTCTAAGCGAAACAGCTTTGCGGTAAAATGTCACTTCCCTACGAAAAATTCTCCAATCTATAAGCTCTCTGCCTCTGTTGGTTTTCTCTCAGTTAGGACTGCAAAGCAATGGAAGGACTGGGACAGCCAGAGAAAGAGGCAGGGAAGAGCCAAACACTTGCAGATGGGGGGGAAAAAAAAGGCCTCGTGAAAAGGTATTCCCCACGGCCTTAACCCATAAAAGAAGCAGTTAGGAGTGAATTTCAAATCCCCATCCACTTCTGCACTGGGTTATTTACGAGAGGCAGCAAGTAAACCAGACCCGGATGGAAAAAAAAATGGCCTATTCTAAAAATTAACTGGGCTTTCTTAAGAGAAAAAATAATAGAAGCAGCTGCAAGTCCAAAAGTAGCGTAAAGGTAAAGGTTCCCCCGCACATGCGTGCTATCGTTTCCGACTCTAGGGGCCGGTGCTCATCTCCGTTTCAAAGCCGAAGAGCCAGCGCTTGTCCGAGGACGTCTCCGTGGTCATGTGGCCGGCATGACTAGACGCCAAAGGCGCACGGAGCGCTGTTACCTTCCCACCGGAGTGATCCCTATTTTTCTACTTGCATTTTTACGTGCTTTCGAACTGCTAGGTTGGCAGAAGCTGGGACGAGTAACAGGCGCTCACTCTGCTACGCGGCACTCGGGATTTGACCCGCCAAACTGCCGACCATCTGATCGACAAACTCAGCGTCCTAACCCACTGAGCCACTGCGTCCCTAAAAGTAGCTTAGAAGGGTTTATTCAGGAGAAAAGATTTTAAGAGGACAACTCCACCCTGATGATCAGTTGGGGGGCGGGGGAAACCCTTCACACCCTTTTTAACAGGTGCTTTTTAAATACTTTTGCTCCACAAAAATTACAAAATGAATTGGGTGGCTATATAAATTGGATGGATGGATGGATGGATGGATGGATGGATGGATGGATGGATGAATACAGACAGACAGATGATTGATAGACAAGAGAGATGATGGTGATGGATGGGGTGATAGATAGATAGATAAATAGATAGATAGATAGATAGATAGATAGATAGATAGATAGATAGATA
>JAKJMR010000451.1:275554-287676 GCA_024449315.1 Daboia siamensis | reverse complement strand
TTTCCTTCCTCTTCTTTCTCTTTCCTCCATCTCTCCTTCCTCTTTCCCACTTCCTTTGTCTTTTCCTTCCTTCCTTCCATTTTTCTCTTTCCGTCTTTTCCTTCCTCTTTTCTCTTTCCTCCATCTCTTCTCTTTCTCACTTCGTGTCTTTTCCTTCCCTCCCTTTTTCTTTCTTTCCCTGTCTTTTCCTTCCTTCCTCTTCTTTCTTTCGTTCCTTTTCTTCTCCCTTCTCCTCCTCCTCCTCCACCAGAGAGAAGCACCAAGCAATGCACCTGGGCAGGCTGGTGCCCGCAGTCACCTAATCCCTATGGTCTTCATTGCAAAAGGAGATGCGGCTGGACGCAGCCTGGTGCTTTTATGTCCCAAAGGTGGGACTTAAATTTTTTTCAAAAGGCAGCTAGACTTTTTCTCCCCCTTTGACAACCGTTTGCTTCTCATCCAAGAAGCTTCTTCGGTTCTAACTTCTTCCTGGATGAGAAGCGAAACCTTTTCAAAGGGGGAAAAAAAAAACCTTTTCAAAGTGGGGGGGGGGAACCCCAAGGAAGACCAATTGCCTTTTGAAAAACAAACAAGCAAACACAAGGTAACTTGGGTGATTGAGAATCTCCATTCTGCTCTCATGGTTTTCTCGCCACCTCTTCCCGTCAAAGCTGATGCTCTTCTAAAGGCCAAACTTGTAGCTGTGGCTTCTGGGAACTGTTGTCCCATCCCGGCCTGGAGGGTAGCAGTCTGCTCGACCCCACCCCATCGTCTGCAGGGGTTGCTCAACCAAGGTTTTGTTTTTTTAAAATTCAGCCAATGCACACCAACACCTCCCAAGTTATGATGCAGCCTGCCGTGTGTGAAAACGCCAACAACTGGGCTTCTTCAGTAAATTGCGGTTAGGGAGATGTGTGGGACCGAAATAGGCGTTATCGGATCGTCTCTGCCTCTTTTGTGAAAGCTTCCGTCGGCTGCAAAATCAATCTTTGGGAAACGTGTTATTTACCTGTAGCGTTGCTGTGAAGCTGCCGCGGATGGGTGCCAACAGCTCTCACGCGTGACTGACCTCATCCTGCATTCGCTTATCTTAGGGCTAGGTGGGTGGCTGGCTGGTTTGTTTTTGTTTATTTGCCGTATTGAGTGTATATAGGGAGTCCTTCAATTAGCAACCACAATTGTGACTGGCAACTGGGTTGTCGAGCGAAGCAGTGGCTAAAGTGAAACCACAACCGCGCTGATGATTTGACTTCCAAGCTCTCTTTGCTGGACGGGGCTGCCAAGTTTGTGAATGTGAGGACTGTTCATAAAGTTTGGTCTAGACTCTAGTGGTTAAGACGTATTGGGCTAGAAGGCAGGAGATTGGGAATTCTAGTCTCACTTTAGGCATAAAACCCAACCGGGTGAGTTTGAGCCAATCAGCAGGAGACAGTGAGTTCTAGTCCCACCTTAGGCATTAAAGCCGGCTGGGTGAGTTTGGGCCAATCAGCAGGAGACGGTGAGTTCTAGTCCCACCACAGGCATGACAATCATCTGGATGATTTGGGGCCAGTTCTTCTCTCTCAACCAAACCCACCTCACAGGGTTGTTGTTGAGAAAATAGGAGGAAGGAGTGCTAGATATAGTTGCTGTCTGGGGTTCATACAAATAATAAAGGCAGGATACCTACTTTATTCATCTATCTATCCATAGTATCTGTCTATCCATCCATCTTTTTTTACTTATTCCATCTATCCATCTCTTTCTTACCTACTTATCTATCTATTCTATCCATCTCTTCTCTTACCTACTCCATCTGTCCATCTCTTATCTACTCTATCTATCCATCACTTTCTTACCCAATCTATCCATCTACTATCTATCTGTCTCTTACTCGCTCCCTCTATCCATTTACTATCTATCTATCCATCATTCTTTCTCAGCTACTCTATCTATCCATATCTATCTAGACTCTCTCTAGGCATCCCTTACCTATCTATCCCTCTTTATTTTCTTATCTATTCATCTCTTATCTCTTTCAGACCTACGCAGTCTATCCCTCTCTATCCATCTAGGAGATAGATGCTGGCTAACACACACACACACACACACACCACGTTTTCTACAGAGAAGCCCTTGCCTTCTGCCAGGTTACCCAGAGGACACAATTCCTTGAGTATTTCCCCCTCCCGGCAACTTCCCTCCCTTTTCAATGGTCCATTGATGCAAAGGGAGCGTTTGCGGTTTGCACCCCTTGCTTGAAAGGGCATGGAGGGCCGCCAGCTCCCGTCTCCATGGCCCTGCTTTGGGAAAGGCTTGCAAGTGCCTCGTCGCCTGCCAGGACTTTGGGGCTGTCAGCGCACGCACGCATTTTGTGGCCTAGTTAGCTGGCAGAAAGGAGAGAGCCAGCCCACCAGCTCTTTCAGTAAGTAACAGCTGCAAAGGAACCAGCAAGGCCTTCATCCAACGGTTTGGGAGTATTTGTATTTATTTATTTTTAAAACGTGCAAGGCAACGCAGAGCTGGTGACAAATCCTTCTGTCGCCCACACCATCCGCGACAGGCGCAATCGGGGATCTACAGGCAGTCCTCGACTTACAAGGGTCCGATAGAGTGACTTATTAGAACGGGGCTGGAAAAAAGGGGGCTTGTGAGCGTTTTTCACACTAAGGACCGTTGCAGCCTCCCCCGGGCTCACGTGATCAGAACTCAGGCACTTGGCAACTGACATGTACTTATGACGGTTGCGGTGTCCCGGGCTCATGCGATCCCGTTTTGCAGTGACCATCCAATGAGCAGTCAAGGGAGAAGCCAGATTCATTTAACAACCACGTTACTCCTTTTAATACCTGCCGGGATTCACTTAACAACCGTGGGAAGGAAGATGGTAAAATGGGCAAAATTCACTTAAGAAAGGGTCTCGCTTACCAACAGAAATGTTGAGCTCAGTTGTGGTCCTAGGTAAAGGACTATCTATACTTCGCTCGTGCTACTCTCATTCCTCTTATGGAATAAGCAGCTAGGTTCCAAGTGCCGTGATCCTGGAGCCTTGCTACATAAATAGAGGCACAACGTGCAAGCTCAGATGATATAAGCCAGTGATGGCGAACCTTTGAGAGATCGAGTGCCCAAACTGCAACCCAAAGCCCACTTACGGATCGTCGGGTGCCAGGTGGGTGTGGCCTATTGGGTGGGTGTGGCCCACTGAGTGGGCATGGCTACGGTGATAATGGCAGACAGGGTGGGACTAAAAAATTCAATCAATTCCAACTTTGCGAGATCTTTTTTTTTTCCTGAGAGAAGTTGAAATTGAACTCTCTCTTTTTTGCACACGGCGGCAGAGGCGTAAAGCAAAAAGATTTTATAAAACGCAGCTGAAGGCCTAGCACTGGGATGACGGCGTGCGTGCCCACAGAGAGGGCTCTGCATGCCACCTGTGGCACGTTCGCCACCACGGATATAAGCAGAATAGTGGAATTGAAGACAAAAACCACGTTGGGGGTTTTCTTTTCCTTCTAATTTCCTTGCAGATTTCACAAACCATCTAATTTTTTTTTGACCATGACATTTAAAAAAAAATATATACCTTGACCGGATGGAAACCAGTCAAGTAATTGAGAAATCTATTTTCTGATGGAATTGAAAGCTTCTGCTGTATCGTAACATTGCCTTTGATGATGATGATTACTATTATTGGGGGGGGGGTGTCAGGAGATTTATACAATCTGCTACCATTCAACCGATTTTTTGATGTAGAACGAAGAAATCCAGTTTGTGTATGATGAATACACACAATATATAAATACGCACAAAGAGGAATTTAAAAAAAAAAAAACAAGATTTCAATGCTGCCTAATATTGTTCCAGAAGGGAAAAATCTGTTTTGTTTGCCATGGAATTTCTACCAATACCAAACAATTTTTCTCCCATCCTGCCTCATCCCCATCTTATATATTATTTGCTCTCTGCTGATAAGACTCTACAAGCAGAACAATCCTAGTGGGTGGGTATGAACCATAACATATATTTAATTTTGAAAGTAAGTCCATTGAAGAGGTCAATAAAGTGCAATACCCCAATACATGGTCTTGACTTTCTCAGTGACATCAGAAAAGAAGAGGAATAGTGAAACGACGTTTAAGGTGTAGCTAACACGAGAGCTATAGGGACGCGGTGGCTCAGTGGGTTAAGACGCTGAGCTTGTCGATCAGAAGGTTGGCAGTTTGGCAGGTCGAATCCCGAGTGCCGCGTAGCAGAGTGAGCGCCTGTTACTCGTCCCAGCTTCTGCCAACCTAGCAGTTCGAAAGCACGTAAAAATGCAAGTAGAAAAATAGGGACCACTCCGGTGGGAAGGTAACAGCATTCCGTGCACCTTTGGCGTCTAGTCATGCCGGCCACATGACCACGGAGAAGTCCTCGGACAAGTGCTGGCTCTTCGGCTTTGAAACAGAGATGAGCACCGGCCCCTAGAGTCAGAAACGACTAGCACGCATGTGCGGGGGAACAGTTACCTTTACCTTTAACACGAGAGCTAAATGGTCTCAGAGAAAGTTACAGTGAGGGGATTATTTTGCCTATTTACAATCAAACAAAAGCAAAAGCAACACAGTGAGAAATGCCTTCTTTTCTTCTTGGCAACTGCCCCAAGCAACTCTAAGAAATCCCAAATCTTTATCACAATCCTGGATATTTTAAAAAAACACTGCATCCCCACTACGGAGGGCAAAGTGTTTAAAACAAAGAGCAGAAGGGTGCCTTCTCAAAGTTCCTCAGTTAAAAAAAAAAGCTGTTTTCCTAGAATAACATGAGTAGCTATTTCACACAAACGGATCATCCACAGCTATTTTTCATGTGCACTTCAAACTTTTAGGCAGTCTGGTGGATTCAATGTTTTAAGATTTAAATTAGCTCCACAGGAAGGGAACAAGGTCTACAGGGTGAGTTTTTCTCCCCTAGATGAATGTGACATTTCAATGTTAAAACCATCAGCATCCAAGATCCTAAGAAATAATCTCAACTGGAAAAATTGTCTTCACTGTGCCCAAATACGATGCTTTGACGGAAGGCGACGATATTTCTCACGATTGTGGCAGTGGATTTAGCTGCTGAAATTTTTATCTTGGCTACAATAGAAGTGGATTAAGGAATTGCAGTAATTATTTCATGTGCTGAGACATTGCCATAATTGGCTTCTGTCAAACTGCCAAGGAATTAGGAATTACAGCCAAAGTCAATTTGAAGAGATATCGACAGAGAAACGCCCAAGATTCCAGCTGGTATCTAATAAATAGCAACACATGAGGGAAACAATTGTTTTAATAAATGCTATTTCCAAAATTCCTCGTTGCTGTGATTTACTGAAGACGCTTACAAGAAAATTGGTACTTTTCTATCAAGTATACAGAAATCATGTAGAACTTAAGGAGATGTTTACACATACACACACCCCAAAAGAGAAGTTACACTCCGGGAACAAAATGTCAACCAGATGGACAAAGACTATTTTCAGAAATGGATCTTTCTTTCGTCAGGGAACAAAGCCGTATGATACTTACGCCACAAATCAATCAATCCCAAGCTAACCAGGGCACAGAAGCACAAAACAGATCTCACGGGTGAAATTTAACCATGTTGAAAGGTGTCGACTGGAACCAGTTGAGTGGAAATTTAGAGCGCCTTCCCCATCTAATTTCTTCCTCCAATATTATTTTTAAAATAGACCTGTAGCAGCAACAGCCTCGAACAAGATCCTAAGTCATCAAGGCTCAGTGGCTGCACAGCAGAGAAGTCTTGCTTAGAGAAAACCACAAAGGCAGTATTTTGTATTGAAGCATCCCAACCCAAAACACCGTCGTGAAGCTTTAAATCTTGGATAAATGCCTTCCTCTGAATCTTGAGTCTAGGCTTAATTGCGCAGGCACAAATCAAGCAGTCAAGGGCTTCAAAGAATAACCCCTTAATGAATCCTTCAAGTCCAGTCAAGGTTTACCGCAAAGACTAGAGCAAGTTAAAAACATTCAAGGAACATCCAGTGAAAAATTCTAGACTGGATGTCAGATTGTGATTTTAATATAGAATTATTATTTTATTCTAGAATTTTTCACTGGATATTCCTTAATTTTTTTTTAACTTGCTCCAGTCTTTGCAATAAACAAAGACTTGACAACGACTGCTTTATTGGTGTAAGCTTAAGTTTGGGGTCAGGGTGAAGTTTTCATCATATGAACCAAAAACATCTCGGCACAACCCAGCTCTGAAATATAGGACAACCTTCCTCTTATACGTTTTTTCAACTATATGCAGCTAGCCTTTTATAAAAAAAAAGGTATATATGAGCAGTAAGCGAAGTAGGCAACGCACATACCTGCTACAATTAAGGCAAAAGGAATACGGAAAGGCGAGGTGTAATTGTCGTTTCCAATCCTTGTCCAGAACTGAAATGTTTCCTCCAAAATCAGAAGTTCCAGAAGACAACGCTTCAGAGTGCTTTTATGAATATACATGAAAGAAAGTAGCTTAAATTTCTCAAGATTGCACTTAAGGCTATTCCCAATTTTAATCACACGGCAAGATGGACTATCAACCTCTTTTCTCTAGCGCTTTCCCAATGCAGTTGGGCAAGAAAAGGCCCAGCTGCATGAAATATATTTAGTTTATAAGCAGAGGTGAGAGACACCCCCCAGGATTCCTTAAAGCTCATCCTTGATTCGCTTGTCTGTGCTTTTGATGTTGACATCCAAGGTATCCACTTTCTGGGTCAGGCGAACTAGAATGTCATCCTGCTCATCGATTTCAGTTTGCAAGCCAAGAGCCAGATTTTTCAGTCGGCCCAGCCCGGTGGACATGTCATCTGCAAAGACACCCCCCCGCACACACACAAAAGCATAACATTAGCAACACAATAGGTAGACAAACATGCAACGTGGTTGTTGTGAGGTATCCAAGACCATTCACGAAATTCCCTCGATTAAATCAAAAGGCACGTCGAGAATCTGGCACAGGCCAGCAGGATGACTGCATTGCGAGTCAGGTCACTGTGGCTTGCTCAACAAACATGATTAAAATTAACCGTGGTTTGTGCACTGTTAACTTTATTTTCCTAAATAACGTCATTCCTCCTTTGCCAGGACTATTTTTTTTCTTAAAGGAAGATGCTCAGAAATCTACAAGGCTTAACGCAGGTAGTTCTCGATTTGCAACAGTTCTTTAGTGGACCTTTCGAAGTTACAACAGCACTGATCACGTGATCAAAGTTCAGACACTTGGCAACTGACTCGTATTTATGACCGTCGCAGCATCCCCGGGGGGGGTGTCACGTGATCCCCTTTTGCGACCTTCTGACCAGCAAAATCAATGGGGGAATCCAGATTCACTTAACAACTGCAGTGTGATTCATTTAACCATTGGGGCAAGAAAGATCATAAAACAGGTGAAAACTCACTTAACAAATGTCTCACTTAACAACAGAAACTTGGGGCTCAACTGTGATCCTAAGACGAGGAATACCTATAAGCAACTAGGATCAACATTGGGAAATGTAGGCTAGCGTGACTCACCTAGGTTGCTATCAATTTTCTGATGGTAAGTGCGGAGATGCTGATTCCTGGGATAATGATCAGGCTGGGATGGGTTATCTGAACTAGCTCCACTGGAACTAAAGTCTGGAAAGAGAGAAGAAAATGTTCAAGGGCATCTTTTACAAAAACTAAATCACATTCAAGGGCCTATCTCATATGAGATTAGCATGCATTCCCCTCCAAATTAACCAGGATTATTTTCTGACTAATAAACACAACAGGTCTGTCTGTACATGCAGCTCGGCTGCCCAAAATAAGGCTGACATTTATCCAGTTCTACAAAATGCAGATAACCAACCAAACAAGGTCAGGCAAACCTGAGTTATCCAGCTTCCGTAAATTTGGATGAGTCTCCTGGTACTTGGACTCCTGTTCTTTACTGACAGATAAGGCTTCTTTTAATCTAGGCAGAGGAAGAAAAGGGAATTTCCCACATTTACAGCTCTGCTTGCTTCCAAACATAAACAGACTTTGAATTATCGTGGTTTCTCAACCTTGGCAACTTTTAAGATGTATGGACTTTAAGCTGGCTGAGGAATTCCCGGAGTTGGAGTCCACATATCTTAAAGTTGCCAAGGTTGAGAAACGCTGCATTAGAGAGAGAGAAAAAAAGTTTCCCTTTCTGTTGTATTTCCGTATTAAACGTTTTATTTACTGTGGTTACAGATAAAGCAGCCGCTCGGGCTGACAACATCCTCTTGGGTTAAACCACAAACCCACCGACAGTTATTGGAAAGTCTGCACACTGTTTTTATTTTCTCACCCCCTCAAAAAGAAAGATCCCGGACGTAAGTCTGACATGTAGTGGTTAAGGTGCTGGCCTAGAAACCAGGAGAGGAAAATAGGCGTGCCTCAGGCACAAAAACCAACTAGGCAACTTTTGGCCAATCGCCAGGAGACTGGGAGTTCTAGTCCCATTTTAAGCATGTAACTTAACTGGGTAACTTTGGGCCAATCACGAGGAGACTCGAGACTGTGATTTCTATCCCGCTTTAGGCATGAAAACTGGCTGGCTGACTTTGAGCCAGTCATTCTCTCTCAGGCCCAACCAACCTCACAGGGTTATTGTTGCAGGAAAAAGAGGAAAGAGATTATGTTTGCCATCTTAAGTTACCAAGTAATAAAGGCAGGATAAAAAAAATCTAATAAATTCAAGCCAAATGTCACCTGGGCGGGGGCAAACGCGGATGCCTACCCACTTCCTGCATCCAAGGTGCTGGTGATGACCTATAAAGCCCTAAATGGCTTGGGTCCAGGATATCTGAGGGAACACCTGCTGCCGGCATCACGCTCCCTTCGCCCAGTGCGCTCCCACAGGGTCTTCTCAGGGTGCCACCGGTAAGAGATTGCCGGCGGACGACACCCAAGGATAGGGCCTTCTGTGGGTGCGCCTGCCCTTTGGAACCAGCTGCCAGTGGAGCTGAGGACTGCCCCCGACCTCCGTTCATTCCGCCGGGACCTGAAGACTTGGCTCTTTGAGCTCTCTGGCCCAGGCTGAGAATTTTAATTTTAATTTAGTTTTAATCTTAATTTTAACTGGGGTTTTTACCAATGAAGGGACTAATATATATTTTTTTTTAATCTGTTTTTAACTTTTGTATCTGTGTTTTTTAATCACCCTGTAAACCGCCCTGAGTCCTTCGGGAAAGGGCGGTATATAAATGTAATAAAATAAATAAATAAATCCTTAGAAGGAAATCTCAAGTATCTACCTGTCGCTTCCTTGATACTGAGGGGCTCCGTTCTGCTCCGGCTTGATCTCTTGCGGCTTGGCTTTGAAGTAACTGACGAGGCCCCCAAAGACACTCTTAATGCTGTTGATGTGTTTCTGACTCGTCTTTAAATCGTGATCCATCTTATCCACCATGCGTTCGGAACGCCTCAGGGCTTCCCCTTGCCGCACAAGCTCCTGCCAAAAGCAACGTGGAGTTTCAAACAAACAAACAAACCAGTTGGCAAAAGGGACGCCGATTCCGCAACGAAACACATTTTATGCCAAAGGGACCGTGGCTTTCTCTTTGTTAAGCTGAAGCAGTGGTAATATGAAATATAATTATTCCCAATAGTATTTGCAGCTCAGGATTGTTGAACCATATGGGGTCCTTGGTACTTTCTGAGCTTGGTGGTTTTCTTGTAGACATTTCATGACCCAACTAGGTAATATCATTAGTGCTAAAAGGGAGTGGGGTTTGTGGGGTAGAAAAGGAGCAGGGAGGAGGAGGAGGAAAGGGAGGAGGAAGACTCTGGAATCCTGGGTGTTGTCTGAACTTGCTTTCTTGCAGGTATTTCATTAGCTAAATGGGCAACATCGGTACTCCGATATTACCTTGTTTAGCCTAACTTTCCTAGCATGCAAACCCTGAAAAATGGGCGTTCAAGATTCTTATTTACCTCCGATGTGGAGACCCCCACATGTTCAGACTCATAAATGAGGGACAGTGAGTTGTTGGTGCTGTCGAGAGTCGATTTGGAGAGCCTCATGACTTCCTGTTGTAAATATCTCTGTCTGTCTGGACCTTCTCTTGGAGGTTCGTCCCCTTCATTCCACTTGACTGGCTTGAAATCGTCCTCGTCCTCATCAAAAGGATTGCAGCTTTTGGGGAAAGTCGACATAGCTCCAGCTCCAAGTTCAGATCACTTCTATTTACAATGCAGGTTGACTAGGACAGAATCAAGCCGACGTTGTTCAGACGAAGATTGAGTCCGTCATGCAAAAGGATCAGCGGCTATGAACTGAAAAGCCAAACCCTGCAAGAGAAACGATTTCCATCATGAAACATATTTACATTTGGCCGTACAGTCCTCAAATTGCCACCATTCATTTAGGGAGTGTTCAAAGTTACAACAGCACTGAAAAAAAGTGACTTATGACCACTGCAACATTCCCACGGTCACATGATCAAAATTTGGGCTGCAGCATCCCAGAATCAGGGGATCCCCATTTGCAACCTAACAGGCTTCTGATAAGCAAGGTCAATAGGGGAAGCCGGATTGACTTAATGACCGCAGTGATTTGCTTAACGACTGTGGCCAAGAAAAGTCACAACGTGGGACAAAGTTCATTTAACCACCGTCTTGCTTCGCCACAGAAACGTTGGGCTCACTTGCAGTCGTGGGTTGAGGACTACCTGTAAACCGTCCAGTGTCACTGAGGTGAGTTGGGCGGTATAGAAATCTGATAAATGTAAATAGAGCATCAAATTGCTTGAATGCACACGTTTGTGAAAACTTCCAGCAAACAACTAAGAGTTCTCCTCTCACTACAAGGAACTGGCATAGCGTAGTTATGTTCAATCTATCTTCTAATTTCTCCAAAGAGAAATCAGTTATCTGGTTATGAAAAAAAACAACAGTCAGTTTCAGGAAGTTACATGTCCTGCTGTTCTCTATAACAGACAATTCATCTTTCCAGTCATGTTGAAAATGCTTTGTGGGCAGCTTTCCACAGCTAGTGCAACTGAAGCCATGTTGAAAATGGAAAAAAGGCAAATCTAATGCCATTCTTAAGAAAGGCCCAAGACATCCTGTTCTAGGCAGTCAAATAATTATTTGCGTCTAATTGAATGAGTCAAGACCCAGAATATCTTAGTCAATAGATTGGCATCTAAAATAGAAGAAAAAAAACACCACACAGCACAATAAAAAAACAACAACCTATGAACAATTTAGTCATTGGGCAAGTCATTTCAGATTTCAGTCCCAGTGTGGAAGAAAGGTTTGCTGTTCAAAATTTGACATTTCTCTACTCTTAAAAGTTAACTGAAAACAGCACAAGGTAAACACACAAGTAAACTATTATCAGAGCACATTGACAGAGCCACACTTACAGGGTTTAAAGGAGGCTCTTTTCTCATGAAAAATAACACCCTGTTTTGCAAAATTATCAGCATTACACATTTACTATTTCAGGTAGCTTCCCACAATCTACTAAACGTCTGTGGCAAGACACCAAATTGACACAAGACATGAGCACATACCGACAGAGGAAGCCACAAACGATTTCATCAACTATTTCCAAATAATTTAAGGAAGAGCACTGTACCTTCCAGCAGTGTTTCAGGAACATATCTTGTTTATCTCCTTCGGATTTTTATCGAGTCAAAGTGCTTAACCTGGCTTTCATACCCTTTCCCAGTTTGGATTAGAGATCTCTATAGATTCTCAATGTTTCACGTTTTAACAAGTTGAGTTTTAAAGTTTTTCAAATGATATATATATATATATATATATTACATTTTGATTGGGATTAGCCCCAAATTTGGAAATCACTCAATTGGGGAAGACTAATCATTAATGGGTTAATTAAACTAGGACACCCCCCCACTCCTTCCGGCGCGATCTAAAGACCTACCTGTTCGAACAAGCCGGCCTGGCCTGATGGGTTTGGGTTTTATTGCTTTTTATGTATTTTAACTTATTGTCATAGTTTTTGGGCATCTTGTTTAACCTCTTTTAATTTTTGTATTCTTGTCTTTTAACATGCATTGCCCTGTTCACCGCCCTGAGTCCTTCGGGAGAAGGGCGGTATACAAATAAAATTATTATTATTATTATTATTATTATTATTATTATTATTATTATTATTAT
>JAKJMR010000451.1:245214-275544 GCA_024449315.1 Daboia siamensis | reverse complement strand
ATTATTATTATTATTATTATTATTATTATTATTATTATTATTATTATATTATTATATTAATAATAATAATAATAATAATAATAATAATAATATTCAACCTTCATTCGTTGTCAGGAAACCCACTATTCGTTGTCAGGAGGAAGGGATCTCGAGGCCATCCATCTCAGCCGTTGTGGGCCTCCGCTCAGAGGAGACTCCCCCCCCCCACAAGAAGGGCCAAAGAAAGAAACTCTATACATTTGATAGAAAGTCTATTTTTTAAAAAATAAAAAAATAGAAGGGTTTGGGAGGATAAGCAAGGGCGACGCCGCCTCAGTCGCCCTTTCCCTCAGCCCGGCCTACCTCGCAGGGGTGTTGTGGAACCCAAAGCGCCAAAGGGGGAAAGGCAGGCCCTGAGGAAGGCCACGGCGCTGCCTGGAGCCCTTCCGAAGACGAGGCGGCGATGAACCGACCGGATCAGAAGTCTCCCTCAGGCGTCACCCACGGTTGTCCGGCCGCTGCCTCACTTCCGGTCACCAAGGAGGCCGCGGTTGCCGTCGCCGGGTCGAACCATCCCGTGATCGGGGGGGGTGGAGCTAGAGCGGAGGAGGGGGCAATGAAAATGGGCGCGCCTGGGACCAGCCCATCTGTTGCAAACTCTCGCGAGAAGAGTTGGCCGCTGCTCCCGAAGGGGAAGAGGGCGTGTCCTGCGAGAAGAGAACGGCGCGTCCTGCGTGAGGGGCGTGGCCCGGCCTTGACAGCTTGAGGCGGCTTCGCTCGCCGCTTCTCCCCCCCCCCCCCTCCAAGATGTCGGCGCTTGGCCGCTCTTTCTGTCGCCGGGTCGAACCATCCCGCAATCAGGGGGTGGAGCTACAGCGCGGGGTGGGTGGGGGGAAAGGATGAAAATGGGCGCGCCTGGGCGGAATCCAATCTCTCCCGAGAAGAGCCCGAAGGGGAAGAGGGCGTGTCCTGCGGGAAGAGCGTGCGCGGAACAGCCTCTGGGCAGCTCTCGCGAGAAAAAGGGAAGAGGGCGTGCCGAGCCTGCGCGGCGCGTCCTGCGTGAGGGGCGTGGCCCGGCCCTGACAGCCTGAGGCGGCTTCGCTCGCCGCTTCTGCTGCTCCAAGATGTCGGCGCTGGCCGTGGCTACCGCGGCGGCCGCCACCGCGGCGGCCGTCACCGCGACGCGCTTGGAGAGACAGGGCAGCCCGGCCTCGTCGCGGGGCTTCTACTTCAACACGGTGCTGTCGCTCGCCCGCTCGCTGGCCGTCCAGAGACCCGCCCCGCTCGAAAAGGTGCCGCCGGGCGGGCGGGCGGGGGGGGGGGGGCTTGGGCTTGCGCGCTCTCTGTGCAATTAGAAATGTTTCCAGCGGTGTCCTGATTGCTTATAGTAATTATAAATATATAATTGTTGCAAACATAAATAATATGTCGTTATGAAGCAAATAGGTTTGCATTTTTAGATTTAGACAACCTTTATTTCTCCCCCCCCCCCCCGTGGGCACAATGGCACAGTTTAAAAATGAAATTTAGTTGCTTGCTCTCAAAGGGTACACATACATAACACGCATTATAAAACATACTGTATACAACGTATGGATAGACCTAGATGATAGATAGGTAGGTAGATAGATATAGAGCTAGATGATAAATAGATGATATACAGGTAGAAGGTAGGTAGGTAGATAGATAGGTAGATAGATATAGAGGTAGATGATAAATAGATGATATAGTAGATGATAGGTAGGTAGGTAGGTAGGTAGACTCATTTTTTTCCTGTGGGCACAATGTCACAGTTTAAAAATGAAATTTAGTTGCTTGCTCTCAAAGTGTACACATACATAACACACATTATAAAACATGTACAACATATGTATAGAGGTCCTAGATAATTGATAGATAGATAGGTCGGTAGGTTGGTAGACAGATAGAAAGGTAGATAGATAGGTAGATGATAAATAGATGATATAGAGATGGATGATAGAAAGATAGAAAGATAGATATTCTCATTTTTCCCTGTGGGCACAATGGCACACATTAAAAATGAAATTTAGTTGCTTGCTCTCAAAGTGTACACATACGTAACACACATTATAAAACATACTATATACAACATATGTATAGAGGTCCTAGATGATTGATTGATAGATAGATAGGGTGGTAGATAGATAGAAAGGTAGATAGATAGGTAGATGATAAATAGATGATATAGAGGTAGATGATAGATAGATAGATAGATAGATAGATAGATAGATAGATAGATAGATAGATAGATATTCTCATTTTTCCCTGTGGGCACAATGGCACACATTATAAATGAAATTTAGTTGCTTGCTCTCAAAATGTACATATACGTAACACATTTAAAACACTGTAAGTAACGTTGCTTATTATTATTACTTATAAAGGGGGCTGTTGTAATATCTTTTGGTCTCTGCAGCAATATATAAGGGTTGTGCTCAAGAGGTTCGGTTGCTTCCAAGTTTTTGTTTTTAATTTGGTAGACATCCTTTTTTGCTGTCAGTCAATACAGTACAGTCAGAATGCTTGTTTGCATTCTGTTTTCTTATTACCCAAGGTAGGCATAGCTCACATTAATCAGATTTATATGTCTGAGTTCGCCTATGTTGAATGTGCTGTTTGAGAGTAAGCCTCTTACATTATGGTGGAAATTTAAATAATTAAGCAGAGGATCATTGTTTTTTAGTTTAGAGCAGGTTTTTTTAAAAAAAACTTGACAGGTTTAAGATGTGTGGACTTCAACTCCCAGAATTCCCCAACCAGCAATTCTGCAATTTGAAATCCACACAATGCACATGTATATATAACCCGAACTAGACACTTGTTTCTCTGTGTCATATACAATATGTGGGTATATGCATAATTCTGCATTTTTGGCATATTTATGTAGTGTATATCGGTGGTGGTGACCCTTTAAGAACTGCATGCAACAAAATTTCATTTTGATGTATGCTGATTAATGTACATTCAAAGTGACAATAAAGTTATTCTATTCTATTCTATTCTATTCTATTCTAATTTAAAATTGCCAGCTTTGAGAGATTCTTTCTAAACTTTTTGGCTGCTGATTGTTTTGGTAAAAATGTTTCTTTTCCCCCATAGACTGATTGTATTCTTGTAAGGTTGTAAAGTTGTAACTGCTAAAGGCATGCAGTAAAAATAAACTTTTGCCAGACTTCAAAAACATTTGCTAAAGTTAACTGCAGAGAGCAGAAGAGGGCAAAATAGAATACATGAATATAATAAATTCCCTTTTTACAACCCTGTAATCTCTTAATTTGGGATAGAGTCAGGCCGACTGGATGGAGCTGAGTGTTCACTGGCCAATCCCATCCCAATTTATTGTAGCCTGTTTTGTGTTCTTCCACATATACAATCACAGATGTCTCTAGAATTTTTCTGCACCAAGTTATCTTCAACTGATTCTCATTCATCTGTCTTTCTGTTGATTATATAATCTAACGTACAATTCAGGTTTTCATTTGAGACTTTATTCACCGCTGTGGCTTTTCTAGTGACAGCTCTCTGTACATTTTATTTTTTCTGTAACATCTGTAACAATGTGGCTCTGGTGCCTGTGTTTACATTTTTTTGCTGATTATTATGTGTTCTCTACATATGTTGTTTTTTATGACGGTTCAGTAGGCAAGCTGGTTAAGAATACTTCAGTCATACAGAAGGATTTGCTTTGGTCCCTACCAGATTGCATGAACGCTATATGGCAGTGGCATTTAAGTGGGTTAGATTATATCTCTGTATCTTTATTGAGTAGTCAGGGGACATTGGAGAATTAAGAACAATAAAATAACAAAGAAATATAAATATATCCTAACCCACTTAAATGCCACTGCCATATAGAGTTCATATAGGGCTCAGTTGTGGTCATAAGTTGAGGACTACCTGTATATATTTTCTTTCTCCCATAGGTCCAAAAACTACTTTGCATGTGTCCCGTGGATATCCATGGGATTTTTCAGCTGGACGAGCGCCGCAGAGATGCTGTGATTGCATTGGGGATTTTTCTAATCGAGTCCGACCTGCAGGTAACAAATACTTTTTTAAAAAAGATTTACAATCCCTCCTTCCTCAGGTTCTCCAGAGCACTGGCCAAAAACTCGATTTCGTGGGCCAAAACTATTAAAGCACCCTAATATCTTACGTTTGCTAAACTGTGTCTGCTTAGCCATATTAATTTGTTTAAAGCAAGTGCTTCTCAACCTCGGCAATTTTAAGAACTTCCCATTCCCAGAATTCTGTATGCTGCCTGGAGAATTCTGAGAGTTTGAAGTCTACCCATCTTAAAAGTTGCTGTGTGAGAGAAACACTGGACTTAATAGGTTGGTTTTGATTTCTCTCCATTTTTTGCTTTCTCTTACTAGCCGTGTGGTGCTGATTATTTCCTGCTTGAAATCTGATCATTTGTGAAGTGCATTTGCATTGAGCTTGGCCTCCTTCTTAGAGGATCCCGATAACACTTTGCTGCATGCATTCTGTTGTTATTGTGACTTTTTTTAAAAAAAAATGTGTGTTCTTCCAGCACAAAGATTCGCTCATCCCTTACCTTCTCCGGCTATTGAGAGGCCTTCCCAAAGTGCAGTGGATTGAAGAAAGCAATTCACGGAAAGGCCGAGGTGACTTTTTAAACTTTTTGGGGTGTGTGGGGGGAGAATTTAACCAGATTTTAGGCTTAGGCCAGTGATTCTGAACCTTGGCAACTTTAACATGTGTGGACTTCAACTCCCAGAATTCCGCCGTTCTTAAAGTCGCTATGGGTGAGAAGCACTGGCTTAGAGCAGTGGATCCCTGGAGTGGGTTCGTTTGGCTAATGGCAATCCTATTCCATCAATTACCAAACTTATAGGCACCCTTCCAGTCCCAGAAAACTTCAGCTTCTGTTTGGTGACCTTGCTGTCCGATGTTGCCTACAGAGATGCGTCCTTAAGAGAACAGGTAAGACTGGTGGAATTCAACTCATTGACCATTAGCTTATTTTTTTTCTACCATTCTAAAGATTACAATGCAAAAAAACCTTGCTTAACAACCACTCATTCAGCATCCGTTCTCGATGAAGGCACCAAACAAGTGGTACTTATGACATGTCCTTGAAGTTCCGGCAGTCACAGCACACACACACACACGCACACACACGCACACACACACACACACACACAGAGTCACGTGACTGCGTCATCACTTGGTAACTGACCCGCATTTCTGATGCTCACAACATCCCACAATTTGCAATCTTTCCTGCTGGCTTCCCCTACGCAAAGTTAATGGAAGTCACAGTCGGAAGTCACAGTCAGATGTGAGGTCCTCGCTTAATGACCAATGGTGATTTGCTTAAGAATACCAGAACCGTCATCTCTAAGTGGCGCAGTCACAAAACGTTATCCTTTATAACCGCATTGTTTAGCCGTCATAAATTCCGGTCACAATTACTGTCATTAAGTGAGAACAGTATCTTTGTCCTTGTTGCATTTGTCAAGCAGAGGACGTTCATTTATAACGAGATAAGGACGAGATAATTATTATTGGTGAATAAACTCAAGGACTCAGGCTTCAAACATCTAAACTCTCTTTTTGTAAACATATTTTCAACAGGTGCTTAGAAGCATAAGAGGAAATATTTAAGGTCTTAATTATACATCTGGCTTTATCTTGTTTCAACCTTCCGACATTTAATACCAGCACTTCATTCTGTAACCTTACATTACTGCTAATATTTTGTAATTTTATGCCATCCTCTCTTGTTACGACCTGTAGTTACAACATTAAACATGTTTACATAATGTTAATTCTGACTTTGGATTTTTATTTTTTTATTTGCCGGCCTTTATTGTTACAGGTTGTAGAGGCAATTTTGCAAGTAATGCAGGTTTTCTTGGGGATGTGTCAGTCTCCACAGATCCAGGATAAAGGTAAGCAAGATACGTATCAGATTTTGGCTTAATGTCATGGTTCTGACAGATGAAACTCTTCAAAGAACTTCGAGGCATTGTTTACCTCTAGAAAAAAGAATCCTGGGAAGTCACAAGACGGAGGGCACAAGCAGCAAAGCTGTCCTATTAAGAGAAACGTTCTGTTGGGTGAGGTAGACAAATACGGCAACTTCTTGTTTTCCAGAATATTTGTGCAAATATGCCCTGCCTTGCCTAATCGGAATATCCCGAGCGTTCGGTCGCTACAGCCACTCGGAAGAGGCACTGCTCTCCAAGCTTTTCCCCAAAGTGACCCCACATTCCCACCGGGCCTCCAGTGAACTGGATGGGATCCGCCGGCGTTCCTTCAATGACTTCCGCTCGATCCTTCCCAACTCCCTGCTCACGGTTTGCCAAGAAGGCTCTTTAAAGAGGAAAACGAGCAGCGTGTCCAGCATCTCACAGGTGGGGAATCGCCTTTCGAATAACTTCTGCCTGTGTTCCCTGTTCCCGAACTCACCGGCTCCCTTTGAACTGACCAGATGTTGTTCCTATCGTTGCACTTCCAATCTAGCTGAAAAACTGGGCCCGTGGCTGGGGGTGTGTGTTTAATCTGGAAAATTTGAACAGTGAAAATGGTGGTCTTGTTGATGATGAGACGTAAGTCTGCCTGGAGCAATTAAATGGTTAACGCGCCAGGCTGGAAACCGGGAGACTGTGAGTTCTAGTCCTGCTTTAGGCATGAAAACCAGTTGGGTGACTTTGGGCCAATCACCAGGAGACCGTGAATTCTAGTCTCACCTTAGGCATGAAAGCCGGCTGGATGACTTTGAGCCAATCACCAGGAGGCGGTAAATTCTAGATCCATTTTAGGCATGAAAGCTGGCTGGGTGACTTTGGGCCAGTCATCAGGAGCCTGAGTTCTAGTCTCCCCCCCACTCAGCCACAAAAGCCAGTTGGGTGACTTTCTAGTCCCTCCTTAGAGATTAAGGGGGAAATTAGGAGCAGTGGCCCTTCTTCAAAATATTGTAATTATCACCTTAATTCTTTCCCCCCAACTGGTAGGACCGGATGAAGCCCAGCCCCATTGGATGGTATTTCATGCCTGTCTATATTTCAGGTCAGTCCTGATCAGGGAATCCACCCGCCCGGTTCTCCAGGAGGAACGGCGATACAGTATTTTGAAGGTATAAACTATCGGCTTTGAGAGGGAATGGGTTTCATCTCGTTTGGTCTCCGTTGCCGAAAAGAGGTTGATTACAATTTTTCTCTCCCTTCCTTCTTTTAATAAGCAGGTTCCTATCTGCCTGATGGAAGCGCAGTCGATCCCGAATATTATTTCTCCACCATTAGCTCCAGCTTCTCTGTTTCGCCCCTCTTTAATGGGATTAGCAACAAGGAGTTTAACATTCCGTTAGAAATGCTTCGCCAGTTGTTGAACATGGTAAGTGGGCAGCCCCTGGGAGAATAATTTAGGATAAACTTCTTTAGAGCAGCAGTCCTCAGTCTTTGCGGCTTGGCAGCCCGGCCTGCGGGAAAGGGCTACAGACATGTGTGCACGCCGGCCTGTCTCTCTTGCAGCTCGATTCTGAATGGGCCACAGCCTGGGGGTCGGGCACCCCTGCTTTAGAGCCAGGAAACCTCAAGACGAAATAATGAAGCTTGTAAAAACTATTAACTCTTTCCCGTTAGGTCCCAAATTGTTAAAAATTGTGGGTACAGATTACTTTGATTTATTACAAATGACCTCCAGGGCTAAGTGTGACCTTGAATCTTTCATCAAAGTCCCATACAGGTAATCCTCGACTTAGGAATACAATTGGGACCAGAATTTCCATTGCTAACCAGAGCAGTTTGTTGTTAAGTAAATCGTGCTGTTGTTAAGTGAATCTGGCTTCCCCCGTTGATTTTCCTTGTTGGAAACCAGCCGGGAAGGTTGCAGATGAAGACCACATGGCCCCGGGATAGTTGCAACTGTCGTAAGTACATGCCAGTTGCCGAGCATTTGAATTGTGATCACGTGACCATGGGGATGATGCAACAGCCATAGTTGTAAGTCACTTTTTGAGTGCCTTTGTAACTTTGAACCATTTTATAACAAATGGTTATAAAAGTCGAGGACAACCTGTAATGCGTTCACCCATACAATCCATCCTGAGCTCAGTGTTTTTGCAAATCTTTGGATTTTACACAAGTTTATTTTCCTTCAACCGTAGGTAAAGCAAATCGTGCGGGATTCTGTTCTCAAAAACCTGGATGCAGTGGCAACAGAAGTTATCGAGGTACGTTAATTTTTTTTTTTACAGCTCTTTTAGTAAAAATTAATTTTGCTAGCGCTGTTGAGAGTAGAAGCTGATGGGGGAAATGTTAGTTTGAAATACAGATCAGGAACTTAAAAGAGTCCGGACTCCAGACTTCATTTTTTAAAAGAAATTTTCACCGTGCGAATCTGATGCTTTCCAGTTTGCTCTTGAATTGCCCTTTCTGTTAAATGCATTTACAGGCCAATCCGCACGTGGAGCTGTTCTACAAAATGTTTAGTGATCCCCTGTATGTTGCTCAGTTCAAAATGCTGCGAGACACCCTGTACCACATGAAAGGTAGGATGATCATGTTAACAAGAAGAAACTTTAGTTGGATCATTGGTGAATAAAAGGCCCTAATAAGCTTTTGACTTCCTGGTGATTGAAGAGAGTAAAAATTGCATCAGTTTTCGTGAACATTAAAAAGATGGAGCAGTGGGCTAATGCCTCCTTAAGTAACACCAGCTGCCTGCAATTAGTGCAGGTTCGAGTCCCACCAGGCTCAAGGTTGACTCAGCCTTCCATCCTTCCCAGGTAGGTAAAATGAGGACCCAGATTGTTGGGGGCAATAAGCTGACTTTGTAATAATGCCGCTTGGGGCCCCCCGAAAGCCCTAATAATAAGCAGGCATATACATAGAATGAAGGCTATTGCTAAGCACATTGATTTGTGCTTTAGATTGTAAGCCGCCCTGAGTCTTCGGAGAAGGGCGGGATATAAATGGGATTTTAAAAAAAACAACAACATTCATCTCCAAATATCTAAGCAGTCATTTCCCTGTTGAATATTCCCAGACTCCCCGTAGCTTATCTGCCGAAAATTGGTTTCGTATGAAGGAACATTTGTCAAAGAGGAATACAAATTCTGGTTTGGGAAGAAGAATCGATTAGTTTAAGATCCACCGTTTTCTCCAACCTGATGCCTTTCACTGCATCCAGACACGATTTTTGTCAGAATTCTACTTATTATTTTTGTTGTTGTTGTTCTTTTCCATCTGTTAGATCTTCCCAACTCTTTTGTGAAAGAAATTCACGATTTCGTGCTGGAACAATTCAACAGCAGCCAGCCAGAGCTTCAGAAGCTCCTTCACGAGGTTGATAAATTGCACAATGAGCTGAATCCATTGAAATTGCGTTGCCAGGCAAACGCCGCCTGCGTGGATCTCATGGTTTGGGCTGTGAAGGATGAGCAAGGTAAGTCTTATGTAGGTAGACACTCGGGTTACCAATTGCCCTGCACAACGATCGTTTTGACGTTACAATGGTGCTGACAAAATTACTTCATGGCTGATTCTCGCATTTTCAATCGGGCGTTTTTGCTTGCGACGAGCAGAATTAACCTAGTCCTCAACCTATGGCCACAATTCAGCCCCAAATTTACGTTGCTAACTGAGACGTTTGTTATGTTTGTTTCACGACCTTGCTTGCCACAGTTGTTAAGTGAACCCTCGCAATTGTGAAATTGGTAACAGGTTTTTTAAGTGGATCTGCCTTCCCCGTTGACTTTGCTTGTCGGAAAGTCACAAAAGCTGCTCAGATGACCCTGGGGCAGTGCCACCGTCATAAATACGAGTCAATTGCCAAGCATCCAAATTTTGATCAGATGACCCTGGGATGCTGCACTGGTTGTAAGTGCGAAAAACAGTGACAAGTCACTTTTCTTTAGGGCTGTTGTAGCTTCAAACAGGTCACAAAATGAACTGTTGTAAATCGAGGACGACCTGTACTCCACAGTACCTAAGGTGGAAGTAAATTTGTAAGGCCAAGTCACATAATTTTTCACTTAGTGACTGTCGCTGGTCCTAATTGTGGTCACTGAAAGAGGACTAAACCCTGTTGCACGGGTTTTGCACTTAAAGGCATGCACGAGCCCACCGATATCTGTTAGCTTTGGGTGCTGTCCGAGTTCACGTCTCTTCCTGTGGACATTTCCTCTTACAAGAGCTCCTTTTTTGTTCTTTTGCAAACCAGGAGCAGAAAACCTCTGCATCCGGTTGTCCGAAAAGTTGCAGTCCAAGACGTCCAGCAAAGTGATCATCGCCCACTTGCCTCTTCTGATCTGCTGCTTACAGGTGCGGTGGAGTGCAGTCTGGATTCCCAGGAGGGAGGGGTTGCTTCCAGGAGGGCAAAGAGACAACTAGGATTCTCTGGTAGGCAGGAAGAGGGCGGAGCTGGTCTCTCCCTAGCCCAGAGCGTATTTCCACAGTGGAGTGGAAACTTTAGACTTGGTGTTAATGACCCTGTTTAATGGGCATATATACCAAATGCACAGGTATGGTATAGGCGGGACCTTGCTCAACAGTAGCAACTGTGAGAGGGATCTCAGAGTCCTAGTGGACAATCCCTTAGATAGGAGCCAGCCGTGTGCTGCAGCTGCCAAAAAAGCCAACACAGTGCTGGGCTGCATTAACAGAGGGAGAGAATCGAGATCGCATGAAGTGTTAATACCACTTTACAACGCCTTGGTAAGGCCACACTTGGAATACTGCATCCAGTTTTGGTCACCACGATGTAAAAAAGATGTTGAGACTCTAGAAAGAGTGCAGAGAAGAGCAACAAAGATGATTGGGGATTGGAGGTTAAAATATATAAAAAACGGTTGCTGGAATTGGGTATGTCTATTTTAATGAAGAGAAGGACGAGGGGGGACATGATAGCAGTCTTCCAATATCTCAGGGGCTGCCCCAAAGAAGAGGGAGTCAAGCTATTCTCCAAAGCACTTGAAGGCAGGACAAGAAGCAACGGATGGAAACTCACCAAGGAGAGAAGCAACGTAGAACTAAGGAGGAATTTCCTGACAGTGAGAACTATTAACCAGTGGAACAACCTGCCTCCAGAAGTGGTGAATACACACCTCACTACCCTTGAAAGAATTTATATAGCACATTTCCTACAAAAAGAACCAAAAGGAACGATCCCGTTGAGAAGATGGCCAAGCTATAAAAGTGCAAACGCCACGAAGCCACGATTGGGGAGCAGGCTTTAAGGATCGGTTAGCCAGGATTGTGTGGCCTTTCTTCCACGTGTAATGTCTAACTGTTGCTTGTCTTTTTTTTTTTTCCTTCCTTTTTTTTTTTTTTAAATAGGGTCTCGGACGCTTGTGCGAGAGGTTTCCGGTGGTGGTTCACTCTGTCAATCCGTCACTACGGGATTTCCTTGTGATCCCCTCTCCAGTCCTGGTGAAATTGTACAAGTATCACAGCCAGTTCCAAACAGGTGTTTTGCTTTGTTCCGTAAAGGTGCTCTCTGAAATGTTTGCTCAATTTATCGTTCACTTTCTGTTGCTGCTTCCTGATCAGTTAAGCAACCCGAGTGATTACTCTTTTACTGCATTGAGGAGTCTTAAAAATATTTAAGATCCAGCAGAGCGGATGCAGCAAGAAGGAACAATAGACTGCGTTTAAATACTCCCGTTTGGCTGGCTTGCTTATTTATTTATTTAAAGCATTTATAGAGGCACCCATCTGCTCACCAACTCTGGCAGCTGCCAATCAAATATCCCTAATCACACTTGAGGGCTGGTCTCCCTTTTTCTCCCAAGAGGCTGCTGTGTCTTATACTGAGAACGACTCTTGACAGGGCACCAATTTATCGTCCACCAAATTTTGGTGTGTTGGAACAAGCCACACAGCTGGATCCTAGTATTAACCTGATTTCAGACACCAGGCCAAGTTGAAAGCAAATATGTTACAGTATAGTGGCTTGGTACAACACCGTGATCTTAAATTTGCGCCTCTGCTAAAATGAAAGCACGCATGACCCTTTCCTATCCAGATGTGTCTTTGATGTGTCCGGACGTGTCTTTGATGCGGTTGCATTGTTGTGCACGGGTAATCTTGACTTTCAGCAATTCGTTTCAAAGTTACAACGGCACTGAAAGACTTATGGCCGTTGCAGCATCTCTGTGGTCATGTGATCAAAATTTAAGTGCTTGGAAACTGACTTGTATTTATGACGGTTACCGTCCGGTGTGTGTGCGTGTGTGCGTCTGTGACATGCGATCATCTTTTGCAACCACCTGCCAAGCAAAGTCCACAGAGAAGTCCACAACCGTGTTACTAACTTCACAATGGCAACAATTCACTTAACCACTGTGAGGATGTCAAATGGGAGCAAAACTCACTTAATAAACGTCTCACTTAGCAACACAAATTTTGGGCTCATTTGTGCTCGTAAGTCAAGTCCTATCTGTAGTCCCACAGCAGCTACAGGACAGGGTTTCACCACCAGACCTTCCTCGTTCCTTAGGCACCAATGACATCAAGATCAGCATAACGAACGAACACGCCGAGTCTACGCTGAGCGTAATGTCAGGAAAGAAAAATGAAACCTCCATGTACGAACAGCTCCGGGACGTTGCAATTGATAACATCTGCAGGTAGGTTTTAATCTCAGGCATGCAAAGAGGCAGTTCTCTCAACAGGTTGAAAAGCCAACCTTGGTTCTTAGCGAAGAGCAGATTTTGCCAAGTCAGTTATGGCCGTAACTTGAGGACTAGCTGCATGGATTTCTCAAGAGAAGAGGGTTTGAAGGCCTGAACCTTTCTAGTCAAATTATATATCTTGCAGGTGTTTGAAAGCCGGCCTGACCATCGATCCTGTCATTGTTGAAGCCTTTTTAGCCAGTCTATCTAACCGTCTCTACATTTCCCAAGAAAGCGACAAGTAAGTCACTTCAATGCTGCAAAGTGGTCTCACAGAGTTGGAAGGGACCTTGGAGGTCTTCTAGCCCAACCCCCTGTTCAAGCAGGAGATCCCTACTTCCTTCCTCAAAGGCCTCGTTTAGGACGCTGAGCTTGTCGATCAGAAGGTCGGCAGTTTGGCGGGTCGAATCCCGAGTGCCGCATAACAGAGTGAGCGCCTGTTACTCGTCTCAGCTTCTGCCAACCTAGCAGTTCGAAAGCACGTAAAAATGCAAGTAGAAAAATAGGGACCACTGCAGTGGGAAGGTAACAGCGTTCCGTGCACCTTTGGCGTCTAGTCATGCCGGCCACATGATCACGAAGACGTCCTCGGACAAGCGCTGGCTCTTCGGCTTTGAAACGGAGATGAGCACCGGCCCCTAGAGTCGGAAACGACTAGCACGCAGGTGCGGGGGAACCTTTACCTTTACCTTTTATCTCTTTCCTTACAAGATAGAAAAATCAGCTGGTTTCAGCACAGAACCTCTGAAAACCTGGAATTTGGTATTTTTCGCCAGATAGTTCTGCAACCTAAAAGTTTGTTCTTCCTGTCAGGAGAGGGCTTGTGTACATAGGAGTATCTTAGGATGGCAAAAACGCGTCAGTCTGGCAATAAAATGTTCCGTTTGCTCTTCTCTCTGCTCTTCAGCAGCAGCTGAGCAGATTCCAAAAATAAATGATCTGGAGACAGTCAGCATGGTCCAGAAGAAAATAGAAGCGAAGCTTTCTGGAATATTCCATTGCTAGGTGAACAAATTTTTCACAAATATTTCATTACCCGAATTAGGTGCACTGATGATGTTACCTAGTTTGGGAATGAAACGTTTGCAAGAAAACCACCAAGCTCAGAGCACCTAGGACCCCAGAGTTCTCCTCCTCCTCTGCCTATTTCACTCCTTTCTAGCACTGATGATGTTAACCTGGTTGGGTAATAAAATGTCTGCAAGCAAATGACCAAATTTAGCACTGAGGACCCCATAGTTGTCCTCCTCCTCCTCCTCCTCTTCCTCTCCCCAGGCCCCACCTCCTCCTAGCACTGATGACGTTACCTAGTGGGATCGTGAAACATCTGTGAGAAAAGCTCAGAGAGCATCAAAGACCTCTTGCTTCAACCTTGAGCTGCAAATATTCCACTTTTATCGATCAGTGTTGGCATTGATACGCATACAGTTTTTGCAAATGGTGCCGCGTTGTTTTCTTCAGGGAAGCCCACCTTATTCCAGACCACACAATCCGTGCACTGGGCCACATAGCCGTGGCTCTGAGAGACACCCCCAAAGTGATGGAACCCATCCTCCAGATTTTGCAGCAGAAGTTCTGCCAGCCGCCGTCTCCTCTTGATGTGCTCATCATCGACCAGCTGGGCTGCCTAGTTATCACCGGAAATGTAAGGCTGTGTCAATTGCCTGGGAAGCTGTCAATTCCAACCATCCTTCTGGGAGGTTGGTTGTCAGCGTCCGTTGAAGGCTGATCAGCTCCTTATTGCAATGGTGGTTGCTTCATTTTATCTTTTATTTGGCATTTGTAGTGGAATATAGTCTGGAGTCCCAGGAAGAAAGATGTAGGAAAAGGAGTCACAGAGAACCTGGAGGGGCAATTAAAAGAGGAATCAGACTGGAATCCCTATGTAGCCACAAGCGAGCAAAATCCAACCTTCCTTGAATTCCATTGAGCCTTATCTAGTGCCAAGCTGGTGTTCTAACCCTTAGTTGAAGAGATTCCTACGCATTGGTATGATTAGGAATAATTTTATTTTTAAAAAATTTTACGCTGCCCATCTCCCCTATCAGGTGACTCTGGACAGCTTGCAAATTATAAATAAATCAGCCAGTTTAATTGGGACCTTCAGGTGTGCACTTGATCTGTTAACACAGGGGCTGCTTCCCAGAGGGGAAAAGAGGCAGCAGAGCTTGGAATCTCGTGACAGGCAGAAAGAGGACAAAGATCCATCCTCCCTAGCAGTTCACGGAGCATATCTATAGTTATTGTCAACGCTGCTAACATCGAATGTTATTGCTTGACAAGAGATGAAGAAGTAGCCATTTCATCTGTTAAACTGGTGTATTGCTTTAAAAGTTTTAGTTTAAGGTTGGGAGGGGGGACGAGTAGGATTGCACCTTCAAGGCCATCTCTCTAACTAAAGGCCTTGGCGGGTTTTCTAACAGAAGGGAAACTGATTCTTTAAATTAATTGGACAATATGATTAATGACAAAATTAGAAAGGTGGAGAATTGTGTTTTAATATATTGTGCAAGGGGCGGAGATTTCAGATTCCAGCTTCCTTCGAGTAAACATTTGCCATTGTATTCGGCTAATAAAGGACTTTTAAGGTAAACAGTGCCTCAGAGTCACTTGAAAAGCCCGTACGTTGGAAACTTGACAGTTATGCAGATAGCTGCTTAAGTCTGGCAAGATTCTGTCTGTAGGCGAACGACAGTAAAGAAACTCCTCAGAAAAACAACTCCGCATGGTGCTCTTTGGGCCTGGCATAATTTACACAAAGTGGGGTTTAATGTTTTCTGCAGCACCCAATAGAATAGAATAGAAATAGAAACAGAGCTGGAAGGAGATCTATTAGTCCAGCCCCCTGCTCAAGCAGGAGAACCTATACCCGTGGTGGCGAACCTATGGCACATGTGCCACAGGTGGCAGGCAGAGCCCTCTCGGTGGGCATGCGCGCCATCGCCCCACTCCTAGGCCTTCAGCTGGGTTTTATAAAAACTTTTCAGTTTAGGCCTCTGCCGCCACGTGCAAAAGAAAGGGGGGGGGGTTTCAATCCATCAATTTCAACTTCTCGCGGGGAAAGAAGATTTTGCAAAGTTGGGATTGATTGATTGAAATTTTTAGTCCCACCCAGTCTGCCATTACCACTGCAGCCACACCCACCCAATGGGCCACATCCACCCAATGGGCCATGCCCACCCGGCACACAACAATACATAAGTGGGTTTTGGGTTGCAGTTTGGGCACTCAGTCTCTAGAAGGTTCGCCATCACTGACCTATACCATCTCAAACAAGTGAATGTCTAGTCTCTTCTTAAAGGTCTCCAGTGATGGAGCCCCATCACAGCATAATGTCAGGATTAATGTTTTTATTTGTTTTGATCGTTTGTTCCCAAGTTTCCCCGCCCGTCCTGCTAATTTAGCTTTTAATTTCTTATTTCCAGCAATATATTTACCAGGAGGTGTGGAATTTGTTTCAGCAGATCAGCGTGAAAGCAAGCTCTATTGTATACTCTGCGACTAAAGACTATAAAGATCATGGATACAGGTGACTTCGATTTTTTTTTGCCGCGCTATTGCGATACTTTTTTTAAAAAAATTACTAGACTTTTGCCCGTTTCATTTTTTTTTTAAATCTGGAAACTGATGCTTCGCACGACAGTAAAAACGACTACCCAGATTTTTTTTTTTAATCAGATCTGATGCCAGCTGGATTTATTCTCTTTCATTTATTTATGGGTGCGATGGCTCAGTGGTTAAAAGGGGCTGAGTTTGTCAGCTAGATAGCTGACAGCCCAGGTTTGAGGGTCTGAGCACCATGCGACGGGATGAGCCCCCGTCATTAGCTCCAGCTCCTGTCCATCTAGCAGTTCGAAAGCAAGCAAATGCGAATAGATCAATAGGTACCACTTCAGTGGGAAGGCAACAACGTTCCGTGCACCTCTGGCATATAGCCGTGCTGGCCACACGAGCACGGAAAATGTCTTCGGACAACGCTGGCTCCTTTGATTAAGAAACCGAGATGAGCACTGCCTCCTAATTGGACCCAACTGGATAGAAGAAACCTTTACTTTTACCTGTATTTATTTATTAAATTTCTGTGCTGCCCATCTCGCCTGGAGGGATGGCCGAAGTGCTGTTTTTCAAGGTTTTTCAGAGGCGCCTCAAAGTCCTTTTCATAACCTTGCCCAATTTTGAACACGAGAAAATTAGATAAAATGTTTCGTCAGAAAGCTGATGCTTCCGGTTCTCTCTCTCTTCTTTTTTTTCCCCCTTTCCCCTGCCCTTTCTTCGGCCTTCTCATCAGACACTGTTCCTTAGCTGTTATCAACGCCCTGGCTAACATAGCTGCAAATATACAGGAAGAACACCTTGTGGATGAGCTTCTGATGAACTTGTTGGAACTTTTTGTGCAGCTCGGACTGGAAGGAAAAAGGGCCAGCGAGCGAGCAAGTGAAAAAGGACCAGCCCTGAAGGTAGGAGAGGAAGGAGTAATGTTGCTTCCCAATCTTCAGGATGAAAGTCTCTCCCTATTGATTATAAATTATATTAATTATTGATTATTTTATATATATAGTATCTACCTGTCGTTATATATCTATAGGCACCCATCTCTAGGCAGCACGTGGAAGCAAGAAACAAAAGGCCCCAAATATTTCAAATCATTAAAAACAGCTATTAAAATTTCAGTGGAAACCGTTAAATGAAAAAAAAAAAAAGAGCCCGTTAGGTGTGGTAGTTAAGGTGTTGACCTAGAAACCAGGAGAAGGGAGTTCTAGTCCCACCTTAGTCACCAATTTGGGTGACTTTGGGCCAATCATCAGGAGACCAGGAGTTCGAGTCCTACCTTAGCTAGGAAAGCCGGCTGGGTGACTTTGGGCCAATCACCAGGAGATGGTGAGTTCTAGTCCATCTTAGGAATGAAAACCAATTGGGTGACTTTGCGCCAGTCACCAGGAGAGGGTGAGTTCTAGTCCACTTTAGGAATGAAAACCAATTGGGTAACTTTGGCCCAATTACCAGGAGAGGGTGAGTTCTAGTTCACCTTAGGAATGAAAACCAGTTGGGTGACTTAGGGCCAGTCATCAGGTGACTGGGAGGTCTAGTTCAGTCTCAGATATGAAAGCCAATTGCATGAATTTGGGCCAATCATTCCTTCCGAAGGTGGTGAATATCTTTACCCCAGGTGAAGGAAGAGAGCGGAGGTTCATTCTCTGAGCTTGTGGCTTGGTTTCCGAACGTTTTGTTAACAGGCTAGGTAACACCTTCAGCCGAGTTTAATGGATGTCAGTGTCAGTCTTCCTTTGTTTAGGAGGAACACTAAACAGCAACACCAACAATGGCACCCCCTAAACACCACTGAAGACGTTACCTAGCCTGGTAATGAAACGTTCAGAAACCAACCCACAAGCTCGGAGGACCCTCCACCCTCAATCGCTCTCTCTCTCTCTCTCTCAGCCCACCTCACAGGGAGGTGATTGCACCCACGTGGTGCTACATTTCCCACTTTTGGCTTGGAAGTGGGTGCACAGGCCAACCCTGCACTTAAGAGCCGGGAGAACGGCAGTTGCCTTCCCCTCTTACAGTTGCCTGCTCTCAGTTGGTCTCTGTTGTCTTTCACAGGCCTCCAGCAGTGCAGGCAACCTCGGAGTGCTGATCCCCGTTATTGCTGTGGTGAGTGTTGACTTCTTGTCCTGAGACATTGGGTGGTTTTAAGTTGAACAGGAAGCATTGTAAAAAAAAATCTGGGAACGGAATAGAACAGAACAGACTAGAATAGAATAGAACGATTACAGAAGAGAGACAATGGAATGGAATAGAGAATTAAATAGAAGAGAAGAGAGAGAATGGAATGGAATAGAATTAATTTAATTTAATTTAATTTAATTAGATTTATATACCGCCCTTTCCCGAAGGACTCAGGGCGGTTTACAGGGTATTTAAAATCAAGCAATACAAAATACAAAAGTTAAAAAACAATTTAAAAAGATTAAATTATCCCTTAAAATAAAAACCCCAGTTAAAAATTCTCAGCCTGGGCCGGAGAGCTCAAAGAGCCAAGTCTTCAGGTCCCGGCGGAATGAACAAAGGTCAGGGGCAGTCCTAAGCTCTACAGGCAGCTGGTTCCAGAGGGCAGGCGCACCCACAGAGAAGGCCCTCCCCCTGGGTATTGTCCACCGGCAATCTTTTACCGGCGGTACCCTGTGTGAGCACACTGGATGAAGGGAACTTGATGCTGGCAGCAGGTGTTCCCTCAAATATTCCAGACCCAAGCCATTTAGGGCTTTATAGGTCATCACCAGCACCTTGAATCTCACCCGGAGGGCAACCGAAAGCCAATGCAGCTCGCGGAGTAGAGGTGTTACATGGGAGTATCGGGAAGCCCCCATCACAACTCGCACGGCCGCATTCTGCACCAGTTGAAGCCTCCGAGTGGTCCTCAAGGGCAGCCCCATGTAGAGAGCGTTGCAGTAGTCTAAACGGGAGGTCACGAGCGCATGACTGACTGTGCATAGGGCATCTCGGTCCAGATAGGGTCACAACTGGCGCACCAGGCGAACCTGGGCAAAAGCCCCCCTGGTCACGGCACCTATATGGTCTTCAAAATTGAGCCGTGAGTCCAGGAGGACGCCCAAGTTGCGAGCCCTCTCAACGGGGGGTAACACCTCACCCCCCCATCCTTAAAGGTGGAATAGACTGGTTAGTCCGAGATGCCGATATGCACAGCCACTCAGTCTTGGCAGGATTGAGAAGAGAAGAGAAGAGAAGAGAAGAGAAGAGAAGAGAAGAGGAATGGAATAGAGAATAGAATAGAATAGAATAGAATAGAATAGAATAGAATAGAATAGAATGATTACAGAAGACAGAAAGGAATGGAATGGAAATTAGAATAGAATAGAATATTTCTCTTCTCATCCAAGAAGCTTCTTCAGTTCTGAAGACCTGAAGAAGCTTCTTGGATGAGAAGAGAAACATTTTCAAGAAAAAAAAAACCCCACAAAGCTTTGAACAGCACCCTTGGGACGTCGGCTCAAAATTCCAGACTATTCTTGTCAGCCACTTCTTACCACTTGCTGGTTGAGGCCCAGGTCAGAGAAGGCTGCAGTGAATGCTAACTACAGCAGCTCAGCATGTCCTGTATTAAGAAAATCCCTTGTTTTCCACGGTAGCTGGGGGGGGGGGGGAAATATATATATATATATATTGAAAGCTCTTCAATGAGGCCATTGGAACACAAGGTCCTGCATTTTCAGCACCTTGGTGGGCAATATGAAAAAAAAAAGATGGATCGCTTTTTAAACAAACGTTTCCATTTTATACATATGTTAACTGCTTGCGGGTTTATCAGAAGGAGTATTCCGAGACCCTGACGTGCAAACATACTTTTCGTTTTTAAAGTCTCGGGTTCTCAAAGTAACATTTTCTGCAGCCTCTTCCTGAAGGGCAAAAGTCGTGCTTGCAGGAGGCAAAAATAGCTTTATCTTTCATTGCTGTTCTTTTTTATGAACCTGCCCCCCCCCCCCCCCCCCACGTCCAAAGAAGTGGGCAGTTTCAGAGATTCTCCTGATGTCCTTCTAGTGTGAAGCACTGGATAGTCCTCGACTTACGACTGAGATGCAGCCTTTCAACAGGAGGCTTCATTTCTCTCTCTCTCTCTCTCTCTCTCTCTCTCTCTCTCTCTCTCTCTCTCTCTCTCTCTCTCGTTGGTTGCTTCCACTTTAAAAATGAAATCTTTTTTTTGTTGTTGTTGTTGTTCTTGGGTTAGTTGCATTTAGCTTCCAGAAATTAAAGCCTTTTTCCCGTGCCCCATGAGAGCTTGTCCCGTTTGAGGACTGCGATTTTACCCCGAGGGCTTCAAGCCACATTCCAGATCGTCCTCAGCTTAACGACAGTTCATTTAGTTCAAAGTTACAACGTCACTGGAGGAAAAAAGGGACTTATGAACGTTTTTTTCCCACATCCCTGTGGGTCACGTGCTTCACATTGGCTGCTTGACAGCTGACTCGCACTTACAACGGCTGCAGTGTCCCAGTGTCACGCGATCCCCTTTTGCGACCGTCTGACAAAGTCAATGGGGGAAGCCCGTTTCACTTAATAGCCGTGTTCCTAATTTCACATCTGCGATGATTCACTTAACAAAGAAAGTGGCAAGAAAAATCTTAAAATGGGGCAAAACTCACTTAACAAATGTCTCGCTTAGCAGAGCATAAATTTTGAGCTGTGGTCGTAACTAACTGTATTTCAAAGTCACTTTGGTGTTTGATCAGACAAGGTCTAATCTGACTTTTTTTTTTCCAACTGCTTGTCACTCGGTAAATACAGTCCTGAGTGTTGACAGTGGTTAATGGTTACATTAAGAGGGTCTATAAAGCAAATGTTTGCCTTCCTTGCAAAATTTATGGTGCTTGTGAGTTCTCGGTTGCAATTGCCTCTTTTTCTTCCCTTCCTCTTTTTAAAACTTGGTGGTAAGGCTTAATGGCTGGTTAAAAGGACAATTTAATATACAAGAATATCTTTGCAGACAGTTGAACTGCCAAGGACCATCTTGACAGCCATGAATCACTTGTAAGCATTTATAAAAAAGGGAGGGATTCGAGGATTGGGGGAAATAACATTACAGGACAATTCCCAATATTGACACAAGCCCGAATTTAAAAAAAAAAAAATCAAGACCTTGGTCGTGCCTAATAACAAATGTTTCACATTTTTTATTAAATATAAATGAATGTTATAATCACAATGATATTCATTGAGATAGAGCGAGTTTTATCACAAGTGCTCCTAAAAAGACTCAGAAGCCAGCTTTTGAAACTTAAACCTACCTAGCTACCTTCCTTCCTTCCTTCCTTCCTTCCTTCCTTCCTTCCTTCCAACTTCCCTGTTCTTTTTCTTTATCCTTCCTTTCTTCCTTCCCTCCTTCCTCTCCCTTCTTCTCATTCCCATCTTCCTTCCTTCCTTCTCCCTTCTCATTCCCATCTCCTTCCTTCCTTTCCTCCTTCCTTCTCGTTTCCATCTTCCTTCCTTCCTTCCTTCCTTCTCACATTTGGAAGATAAAGGTAATCCTCGACTTACAACAATTTGTTTAGTGACCGTTCAAAGTTACAACAGCACCGAAAAAAGCGGCTTATGACCGTTTTCCCCACTTAGGCTGTCGCAGCATCCCCCTGGTCAGGTGATCAAAATTCAGAGGCTTGGCAACTAATTCATACTTAGGACGGTTGCGGCGTCCCCGGGGGTCACGCGATCCCCTCTTGCAACCTTCTGTCAAGCTAACTCAATATGGAAGCCACCGTGTGCCTAATGTAACAAATGCAGTGATTCAGTTAACCAACGCGGCAAGAAGAGTCGTAAAACGGGGCAAGGCTCGCTTAAGAAATTTCTCATTTAGCCACAGAAATGTTGGCCTCCCTTGTGCTCGTAAGTTGAGGACTACCTCTAGCAGCTGGCGGGGACAGGGAGGGGAGGGGAAAGCACTTGTGGCTCGCCTGCCTCTGCCTATAAAACCCAGCAATATCGCAAGTTAAATCCGAGTTGTCTGCATGCAGTTGTCCCCTGGATGTGGTTGTACTGCTTAATGCTTGCTGGGGTCAGAAACTCTCCCCATGAAGAGCAGGCAGCTGGTCCGATGCTCGTAGATCAGAAAGAGGAACGGGTGATCAATGGCGAAGCGGATCTGAGCTGAGAGGGGCATGAAACCCACGGTAGTCACGGAAGCAGCCTCGGTCCCTTCTTCGTTCACCGTAATGATCCCCTGATGATTAAACTGTCGAAATGGAAGGTTAAAGTTCAGAAGGGGCGCAAAAGAAGCTGGATAAGATGGGGAAAAGTTGCTGAGCAGGAGACGGGGAGTTCTAGTCCAGCCGTAGGCATGAAACCCCAGCCAGCATTAAGCAGACTCGTGAGTTCTCATCCTGCCTTAGGTACCAAAGCCGACTTGGGCAACTTTGGGCCAATCACCAGGAGACGGGGAGTTCTAGTCCCGCCTTACACATGAAAGCCGACTGGGTGACTTTGGGTCAATCACCAGGAGATAGGGAGTTCTAGTCCTGCCTTAGGGATGAAAGTCAATAGGGCGACTCTGGCCCAATCACCAGGAGACGGGGAGTTCTAGTCCTGCCTTACACATGAAAGCCGACTGGGTGACTTTGGGCCAATCACCAGGAGATAGGGAGTTCTAGTCCCGTCTTACACATGAAAGTTGGCTGGGTGACTTTGGGCCAATCACCAGGAGAGTGAATTCTAGTCCTGCCTTATGGATGAAAGTCAATAGGGCGACTCTGGCCCAATCACCAGGAGACGGGGAGTTCTAGTCCTTGCTTTTTTCTGCCTGTCTTTTCTCTCTCTGACATCATCTCCCTTTTCTCTGTGTCCACCTTTCGCTCTCCGATCTGCTCCGTTTTTCCTGACCTATCAATCCCCAAATTAGGTAACGTTTCCATTAGCCTTCTTCTAACCATGGCCCCTAAAGCTAAACCAGCCTGAACAGAATAATTCTCCTCTGTCTCCCCCGCAAAGTTAAAAAAAAACAACAACACATTCTGGAGTTTTAATTTGTGCCAAGGCTGAATTACCTTATTGATGGTGATCCTTTCCTCCGAGATGCCCGAGTAGTTGCCGCGCTGGGTGAACAGCTCCTCGATCCCCATCGCTTTCAGATTTTCAATCAAGTCGTAGTTCTTCTCCAGCTTAAATCTGGGCATCAGGACTTCCCGGGTTCTAGTGAGAGAATTAGGAGTGGAATGTGAATTAAGTCTTTTAAGGATCATTTGTTTGGCTCCCCCCCCCCCCCCGATCCATTGCTAGCGTACAGCCCCCCGTCGCTCCACTTAATGGCCAACTACAGTCAGAAGTTACACTGGAAAAAGGGACTCAATTGACTTTCATGGCTAAGGTGGGACTAGAACTCACAGTCTCCTGGTGATTGGCTCCAAAGTCCCCTAGTTAGCTGTCATGCCTAAGGCGAGACTAGAATTCACCGTCTCCTGCTGATTGGCCCAAAAGTGCCCAACTGGCTTTCATGCTTAAGCTGGGACTAGAACTCACCATCTCCTGGTGATTGGCCCAAAGTCACCCAGCTGGGTTTCATGCCTAAGACGGGACTAAAGCTCCACTCTCCTGATGATTGGCCCAAAGTCATCCAGTTTCATGCCTAAGACGGAACTAGAATTCCCAGTCTCGTGCTTTCTAGGCTGGTACCTTAACCCCCAGACCGTAATAATCATTTTAGATAGGAATCGGAGAGTGTGAGATACTTAGTCGGCGGAGGATCTCCGTGGTGATAGGATACCTGTTGGTCATGCTCTTCTGCCATCTCTCCACCACCTGGGGACTCAGTTGGTTCTCCAGAGCCTTCAGGCCGGCCAGTTTATAGGGAAGCACAATCAACATGCTGATGTTACCCACGTAGGGCAGTCGCAACACCCTGCAGTCCAGCTCGTTGTCTTCGGTGGCCAGGAAGCTGGCTTTGGTCTTCATCATAGGAACCTTGATCGTCTCTTTCTCGTTCAGCCGGAAGTTCTGTTTGTGGGTCATCTCCACCGGAAACTTGTTTTCCCAGGTTCCTAGGGAACACAAATGAAAACGCCAGGCCGTAATTCTTTTCCCGGGGCTGATTGTGTTTAGCTGCATCGCTTCCTTCTACCAGCAGTCCTCGACTTAACGACCGCAATTTTAGCCCAACATTTCTGTTGCTAAGCGAAAAGCCTTGTTGCGTGAATTTGGCCCCATCTTATGACCTTTCATGCCATAATGGTTAAGAGAATCCCTGCAGTTGTTAGGGTAGTAAGCCGATTGTAAAATGAATCTGACTTTCCCGTTGTCAAAAGGTCGCAAAAGGGGATCACGTGAACCCGGGAGCACAGCAACCGTCCTCTGAATTTTGATCACGTGACCACGGGGGTTGCTGCAACAGATGGAGTGTGAAAAACGATCGTAAGTCACTTTTTTAGTGCCACTGTAACTTCGAACAGCCACTAAACAAACTGCTACAAGTTGAGGACTACCTAATTTTTAAGGGAGGTTAGCGATCACAGAAACATCCACTGTACAGGTGGTCCTCGACTTACAACAGCCCATTTAGTGACCATGCAAAGTTACAACGGCGCTGAAAAAAGTGACCTAGGACCATTTTTTCACCCTTTTGCACTATCCCCATGGACACATGATCAAAATTCAGACTCCTGACAACCGACCCACATTTTTAGGACTGTCTCCCTTTTTTTGCGACCTTCCTGACAAGCAAAGCCAATGGGGGGAAGCCACATTCACTTAACCGTGTTAGTAACGTAACGTCTGCAGTGATTCCACCTAACAAAAGGTGGCACAAAAAGTCATAAAATGGGGCAAAATTCATTTAGCAAATTTTTCATTTAGCATCCCCAATTTGGGGCTCTTATGAGATACAGTAAGGGAAATTCTTTCTATGTTATTCTTTCTGTGATCACGTGTGCCCATCCCATCCAGCCCAAAGAAAGTCTGGAATGCTATAGGATCTCCTGCCACGGGTAGGGAGGTTGAAATAGATGACCTCCAGGATCCCTTCCACTCCTATTATTCTATGTTCTATATGTATAAAAAAAACCCCAGCCTTTGCTGATATCTCTTGCTTTACCTTTGAAGTACAAACAATTGAGAATCATCATGAGCGTGTCAGGGTGTACGTTGACGAGAGCGTCTTTAATTAAGCCTTTGGTGAGCTTTACAATCCGCTCATTTGCTTGAGTGATGAAGGCCGGGTCAGAAAAGTCAGCCAGCTGAGCCTCGGCAAAATAGTACTTTTTCATGTTGTCCTTGAACTCGTTCAGGATGGAGAATTGCCTTTGGATGTACAGGTCATTGACTGACCTGAGGGTGTAGCCAAAATTTCTCCGGAAGAGCCGGTGAGTAAGTTTGAGGAATAGGTTGTGAATAGTCAGGTAGTCGTAGGTGGAACTGGAATTCACAAAGTCTTCAAAGCCTAGCACGTCCAAGACTTCCTCCAGGGTTTGACCTCTCAGTCCCAAGGAAACCATCGCCATGGCGGTGGAGATGCCAACCGGAGCCAAGAAAATATTGTCGGAAGAATTGACGTGGTCCCGAAGGCTTCGGTAAAGGTTGAAGCCAAAATAGGCGTTGAGGATGTTGAGACGTTGGATTCTGGTCTTCCCACGGAAGAGCGCCAGCACGTTGCCTTGCTCGACGTGAGAAATGGCATCCGGAATGCTGTCAATTATATCAATATAGTCGTCGTCATCCTCGCTTAAGAGTTTATCAAAGTCCAGGTAGTCCTCCTCATCCTCTTCTTCCACGCTCAAGTCGTTGGTCACCGTGTTTTCTTGATGGAATTCGGGGGAGAGGTTGGTCACCTGAAGAGTTGCGTTCCTGAGAAGGCTATGAGGGTGGAGGGATTGGGCCTCGCTGCCCACCTGTTCGAAGTGCTCGTGAAGGTCCTTGATGCCACACCACGCCAAGGAGATGGCGAGGGAGAAGACCACCAAGCGCCAAAAGAACTTCATCGTATTTGAGCTGGAAACGGGAGTCCTTCAAAGGAGATGCTCCTGAGCTAGACAAGAGGATTTGCAGAGGTTTACATGGTCGGAATCTGATTCTCTAGTATGTGAAAGTGACAATTTGGGTGCCAGGAAGTGAAGTCAGCTAGATACGGTTGAGATGTTTTAATCAAGTAATTGCAATGGTGTACATTGAGTTAAAGAAAAGGTGAATGGAACAGGGTTCTGGGTCACACATTGGAGTAAGGAACGGTTTGCGTTATGCAATGTTCATAGGATACTGGATTCCTACCACAGAACTCATCAGCTGGAATGTATTTGAATGTATGTAACTAGTCAGTTTGGACATGGACAGAGGACCTGGTGCCAGTCTCCATGTGATGATATGTAACCTCACACTTGTGATTTTTTTTTTCTTCCAAATATGTCTCATGGGATTATTAGGAAGATAAAAGGCAGGGGAGGAAGCATCGCGCCCTGTGGAGTCCTTCGTGTTCTCTGAGCTTGCTTTCTTGAAGACATGTCATTACCCAACTAGGTAACATCATCAGTAACATCATGCACCGATCGCGTTACCTAGTTGGGTAATGAAACGTTTGCAAGTAAAAAAATATATTTATGGAGATTTTCAATCATCCAGGTCATGGCTGTCCCAAAGGTGCTTCTTCCCCCCCCCCCCCAAGAGTCAACTAGACTTTCTTTGTTTTTCCTTGAAGACATTTTGCTTCTCATCCAGGACTTCTTGGATGAGAAGTGAAATGTCTTCAAAGACAAAGAAAGCCCAGTTGCCTTTTGAAAAATGGCACCTTTGGGTCTGCAAGTAAACAACCAAACTCAGAGACCATCAAGGACCTCATAGTTCAACTCCCAAGTACATAAATATTCTCTTCTATCAGGGTCATGCCCACCATCTTAGGTGGTGGTTGGTTGTCCGTTTGAGAAAGCAATAAGGCTGCAGTTTAAGGACTAGGAGAAACCAAGCACCAGTAAATTTCTGATTTCTCTTTGCAGTTGGGTAGGTGCGTTTATTTTTATTGTGGCGATGATTATTTTCTCTGTATTGTGATTGGTAGGTAGAGAGAGATGAGATGGGCAGCATATAAGTCTAGTAAAGAAATAAAATTAAATATAACCCTGCCTCTTCCAGCTAAGCAGCTACATTGCTTAGGGGAGAGAATTTATCCCTGCATTTATCCCTGCAGTTCTTGTATGCTGCTACTGACGTCTTTCAAAAGTTCAAAATTTGGGCTATCTTACAAGAAGATACCCGAGCTTTCAATCAAAAAGTAACGTGGATCTTGCCCAAATCGACATTTTGAATTCCCGAATAAGTTTTTTTTTTTTTTTAAGGGCTTAAATCTAAACAAACTAGGCTGCAAAAGACAGCAGCTCCCTTTATCTGAATAGACACTTGCATATTTTTTTTTAAGATGCATTAAATTACAATTCTTTAATCCGCTGCGAGGATGGGAAGCGAAGGTGATTGGAGTCTAGAGAACTAACAGGTTAAAGAGACTGCTTTCTTTCCTTAAAAGTTTGGGCTTATTTCTTTCCAAAGTGGGAAAAAAAAAATCCGAGCGAAAGGGAAAGTGGAATTTAATTCTGTACAAAAACAAGTGCCGCAGGAATCAGTGTCGGTAGGGCGTTGAAATATAACCACCTCTTCTTACTCTCTGCTGTGAAAACCAATTTGCCCCCCGACTCTGCCTTTTTAGATGTCTTTCCTTCACCCCGTTTTCTGTCGCAGCCTGGCTTCCGTTGGAGAAACCTGCTAAGTTATGCTGAGCAGCTGCGCAGCCAGGAAACAGTGAGTGAAAATCAAGAGGTGGAATGCCACTGTCGCCCGAATATTCATGGCAACAACATCATCAGATTTAACAATCAACGGCTTTGCCTTGAGCTTCAGCCATTGAATTCTCTGCCTCGGTTTCCGCCTAAAAAAAATAACTTGCGCTTATTTTCCTTTTCTTAATCCACCTCCCCCCCCCCTCCCGCCCCGCATATAAGAAATATTCCTTACCTCTCCTGCTGACGAAGGGAAGACTCACAAATGCCTCTGCAAGAAAGACAGGGGGGAAATGTTTCAAGGGTGAACTTTGGTGCTTGCTAAAGTAAACAGGCTGTAAATCAATCACTCACCCTGTCAGCTAAAATCCCTGATGGGGTGCTGTTTCTGCTGATTTCCTGCTCTTGTTTCTGCTTATATTATTTATTCTTTTTTTTTTTTTTTAAAGACATCGTCCTTTTACAGATAGAAGCAAAGAAAGGTTTTTGTCTTACATATCGTGTATTCAAAACAAAGGTAGTCCTCGGTTTACGACCGCAATTGGGCCCCAATTTTTTTGTTTTTGGTTGCTAAGTGAGATAGTGGTTAAGTGAGTTTTGCCCCATTTTACACCCTTCTTGTTAAGTGAATCGCTGCAGTTGGTAAGTTAGCCATCCGGTTGATAAGGGAATCTGGCTGTTGTAACTTCGAACGTTCACTAAACAAACTGCTGTTAAGTCGAGGGCTGCCTCTGCATCTTTACAGATTAATCAGCAGTTAAGATTGGTATCTTGTTTTTTTTTATTATTATTATAACAGTGTTTTATTGTACTATTTTTTGATTCCCTTCAATGTAAACAGCTGGAAGTCAATCCTGCTTCCAGCAGTAACACAATAAGGGACCTTGGAGGTCTTCTAGTCCAACCCCCTGCTCAGGCAGGAAACCCTATACCATTTCAGACAAATGGCTGTCCAGTCTCTTCTTAAAAACCTCCAGCGATGGAGCACCCAGAACTTCTGCAGTAAATATTTCTAATAAATGAATACATGTTTGGGTACCGTGGTGTGTGTGTGTGTGTGTTGTGACAGTTCTCCGTGGCCTTGGCGATTCTTTTTTTTGAAATAGCTGAGCCTAAGACGAGAGTTTATATCATTTGTCATGAAAGATGTGTTATTAGCTAGACCACAGCGATTGTTAGGCTGTCGTATTGGAAGGTGATTTTACTCTCTTAAGCTGTTAGAAGCCAAGATGGGTAGGATGAATTGATCAGTCAAATCAATTTTATCATTCCATTTTTTTTATTGGTAGCTAGCAAAGTCTGGTTTGTCCCCTTCTGTAAAGATTTGAAACATGTTCTTTCGTTGCCAGCTCACCAGACGCTTGCCACCGATCAAGGAAGCCAAACCACGATTGCAAAAACTCTTCCGCGACTTCTGGCTGTATTCGGTGCTGATGGGGTTTGCCGTGGAAGGGTCAGGTAAACCTCAAGTTTTCCTCTGAACTCTCACAAAGAAAGGAGGATTAGGATTGGAGTAGAAGAAATGTGATGGACTAACTGCCCTGTGTCATGTTTAAAAGAGCTTCGCCGCTTTTGAAGAACTTTACAGGACAACTCAGCCAACGTGTCGGCTTGATTATAATTGTATATTATTGCAAATATCGTAATTCAGTTAACTGATGTTGGAAAGTAAGACCTAAGTCTGAAGGAACCCAAAAAAAAAAAGGAGCATTTTTCTTCTTGCATCTGAAACAGCTTGAGACTTGTACTGTTTTTCCAGCCTTGAGAATGATGTTGCAAATCATCTGCTCCAAGTTCATTGGAGGGCTGTTTTTTTGTTTTGTTTCAAAACAACAACAACAACAATTGGAAATCAGTGCTTTGTTTACACTGTGGTTTCCAAAGAAACCTAGGCCAGAACATCACAGTTTGATGGGGGCTTGTTCATAGCCTGACCCAAGTTTTACTAGGCTTCAGCGTTGATAAAAAAAAAAACACAAAATGTTCCAGATGACCTGGAGATCTCCTGAACTAGTCCAGAAATAATATTTACCATTCTTTGGCTTTTCATTCTTTTCTCCAAATGTCACTCCAGGTCTTTGGCCCGAAGAGTGGTACGAGGGTGTTTGTGAGATTGCCACCAAGTCGCCTCTCTTGACTTTTCCCACCAAAGAGCCCCTCCGCTCTGTCCTTCAGTACAACTCGGCCATGAAAAACGACACCGTCACTTCCGTACGTCCCTTTTCCTCCAGCATCCTCCCTTCCTTACTCAACCGATGATGTGCAGCACATGTGAACAAACGCTGATTAAAAACGTAGATATTGTGGGCAATTCCAATAGAGGGATGGGATGGGATGGGATGGGATGGGATGGGATGGGATGGGATGGGATGGGATGGGATGGGAGGGAAGGAAGGAAGGAAGGAAGGAAGGAAGGAAGGAAGGAAGGAAGGA
>JAKJMR010000451.1:217721-228634 GCA_024449315.1 Daboia siamensis | reverse complement strand
ATAGATAGATAGATAGATAGATAGATAGATAGATAGATAGATAGATAAAAAAGAATAAAAGAGAAAAATATGGATGGATGAAGAGTCCATGGAAAGAGGGTTGGGGACCGCTGCATTAGGGCATCTGGGCTTCTCTGTCTCAACACGTTCCTGGTCAGAGCCATGCTTAGAAGAAGACCCACCCTGTTGTATTTTCACAGATGGGCTACGTCAGGGAGTACATCCTCTGGGCAGCTTCCAAGTCCCAGCTGCTGGCTCACCAATTCATTTGGAATATGAAGACAAACATCTACCTGGATGAAGAGGGACACCAGAAAGACCGTGAGTGGACCATTGCTTGGAGACGTTGGGCGATGGGTTTCTTGAGCAGCTATCCCTGGACTTTGCCCCAAATTCAGTTCGCTCCCTGCTTTCTTATTAGCTAATAAAATCTGCAAGAAAACCACCAAGCTCAGAGAGCTTCCAGGGACCCCACAGTCCTCCTCCTCCTCCTCCCTCCCGCAAACCCCCCTCCCTTCTAGCACTGATGATGTTACCTAGTTGGGTCATGAAACATCTGCAAGAATGCAGAGACTTTCCAGGGACCTCACAGTTCTCCTCCTTCTCCTTCCCCCCCCCCCGCAAACCCCCCTCCCTTCTAGCACTGATGATGTTCCCTAGTTCAGGTCATGAAGCGTCTGCAAAAAACCCACCAAGCTCAAGAGAGCACCAAGGACCCCACAAACTTCACCCTCCTTCTCCTGCTTGTTCTTTCATGTAGCTGACATTGGGGAACTGCTGGAACAGTTGGTTGAAGAAATAACTGGTTCGCTGTCTGGCCCAGCAAAGGAGTTTTACCAACGGGAATTTGATTTCTTCAACAAAATCACCAACGTTTCAGCCATCATCAAGTGAGTACAAAGGCAGAGTCAGAGAAAAGCCTTGTTCTTCCCTTCCAGTGAAATGGGTCTTATAAACCAAACCCAAGTTACAGGGTATGTAGGGTTTCCTGCCTGAGCAGGGGGTTGGACTAGATGACCTCCAAAGTCCCTTCCAACTTTATTATTATTATTATTATTATTATTATTATTATTATTATTATTATTATTATTAATAATAATAATAATAATAATAATATTTTCTTTTATTCATTAAACATGAAACTCAGTCAACTGAACACTCAAATTGACTGGCACTAATGGTTGACACGGGTTGCTGCCAGCATCCTAGGCATCAACCAGGTACCTCCTTAAAATGTAAGATGTTCCGAGTAGCGCAGTTTTTTGTAGCTTTGCTGGAGTTATTGCAGGAAGCTACAATTTCTTGATGTATTTTGCAAAGTTTTGGGACATAGTTCCATTGTTGTTGTTGTTGTTATAAGTTGCCTTGCGGATCAAGAATTCACAATTCAAATACCCCAATGTGTTGTGGTTTTTTTGACCCCTGTAGGCCTTACCCTAAAGGCGAAGAGCGAAAAAAGGCTTGCTTGAGCGCTTTATCTGAAGTGAAAGTGCAACCTGGTAAGAAATGAACAATTAGAGGTAATCCTCCACTCGAGGACCACAATTTTATCTTGCTAAGGGGGACAGTTGTTAAGTGACTTTTGCCCCGTTTTTACGACCTGTCTTGCCACACAGTTATTAAGAGAATCACCGCAGTTGTTCAGTTAGTAACAACGGTTGTTAATGGAGTTCAGCTTCCCCTGTTGACTTTGCTTGTCAGAAGGTCGCCAAAGGGGATCTCGTCACACACACACGCGCGCACACCCCGGACAATGCAACCCGTCATAAATAGGAGTTAGTTGCCAAGCATCCAGATTTTGACCACCTGACCGTGGGGGATGCTGCAACAGGTTGTTAAGTGTGAAAAGGGGTCATAAGTCGTTTTTCCCAGCGCCGCTGTAACTTCGAAGCATCACTAAATGAACGGTTGTAAGTTGAGGCCTCCTTGCAAAGAGGAAAAAAGTCTTTTCTGCTGTCTTCCCTGACTCGTCCTGCTAGTTCAGGGGTCTTCCAACTTGGCTCCTTGATGACTTGTGGACTTCAACTCCCAGAATTCCTCAGCCAGGCACACGTGCCTGGCTGAGGAATTCTGGGAGTTGAAGTCCACAAGTCATCAAAGGGCCAAGTTGGAAGACCCCTGACATAATGTGAGAGGAAAATGATGCTAACTCAGAAAGAGCTAAACTGCTGTATCTCAACCTCGGCCAGTTTAAGAGGTGTGGACTTCAACTCCCAGAATTTCTTAGCCAGTTTGCTTGGCTAAGGAATTCTGGGAGTTGAAGTCCACAAGTCCTCAAAGGGCCAACTTGGAAGACCCCTATGCTAGCTCAACCACTTTTCCCCAAGGATTCTCTTCTCCCCTTCCCAATAGGGTGCTATTTACCAAGCAATCCAGAAGCCATTGTTTTGGATATTGACTACAAGTCGGGAACGCCTATGCAAAGGTATGGCCTTCTGGCGCTCTTTTCCAGCTTCGTTTTCCTTCAGTGAAAAAAATAAAATGGGAATTACCAGTTAATGGCCCTGACCCGTTTGTGCTTCCTTCCAGCGCTGCCAAAGCCCCTTACTTGGCCAAATTCAAGGTGAAGAGGTGTGGAGTGAGTGAACTTGAAAAAGAAGGTTAGTGCAGTGGACCCCGTTTATGACGTGAGCCAAAATATTTGAGGAGCTTGGTTTGGGCTGAAGCTCAGATACTTTGGCCCTCAAACGTGAAGAGGGGATGGGCTCTTGTGGTTGGTTCTTGTGGTCCCTTCCAGCACTTTGTCGTCGTTCAGTCTCTTAAGTTGTGTCTTGACTCTTGGTGGCCCCATGAACTACAACATGCCAGCCCCCCCCCCCCCCCCATGTTCTCCAGTGTCTCTGGGAGTGTGCTTAAGTCCATGTTCATGGATTTGTGTTGATGACACTGTCACCTGACTGAGATGGTATGGGTTCACCTGCTTGAGCAGGGGGCTGGACTAGAAGACCTCCAAGGTCATTTCCAGCTTCTCCTATTCTGTTCTGTTCCGTTCCGTTCCGTTCCGTTGCATTGCATTGCATTTTCTATTCTATTCTATTCTGTTCTGTTCTGTTCTGTTCTTGTCTAATTCTTATTCTATTCTACTGCATTGCATTGCATTGCATTGCATTGCCTATTCTATTCTATTCTATTCTATTACATTACATTACATTACATTACCTATTCTATTCCATATTTTCTCTATCCTATCCTATCCTATCCTATCCTATTGGAAATGTTCCTACAACATAAAAAACATAATGGAAACGCAAAGGAAAAAGTCTCCAAAGAGTTCTACAAAACATTTAAACCCCTTTGGCAATGTTAACATAGAGACATCCAACCTCAAACCCCTTGAGCTATTCCACACTTGGGACCAGATCACAGAAAAGGCAGAGAATTAACTGCTGGCTATAGTCACCTAAAGGACATCTCTTAGGTGTTATCATTTGGGACGTCACTTCTTCACAAACACCCCACCCCACCCTTCTAGGCCTGCGTTGTCGTTCAGACTCCATAGACGAATGCGGAGAAGACGCGAGGGAGAGTAAGAAGATTAGCTGGCAGGCCGCCATCTTTAAAGTGGGCGATGACTGCAGGCAGGTAAGAAAGCGTCAGGGTTGTCTTCTTGAGTCACCTGCGGATGCGGACAATTTTCAGCAGTCCTTGTTGCGATGAGGGATCCTGGGTGCTCCCTGAGCTGGCTTGTTTTCTTGCAGACGTCATCAGGGCTAGAAGGGAGTGGAATTTATGGAAAAGGAGGGAGGGAGGGAGGAAGGAAGGAAGGAAAAGAAAAAGACTACGGGGTCCTGGCTATTGTCTGAACTTCCTTGTTTTCTTGCAGATGTTTCATTACCCAAACTAGGTAACATCCTCAATGCTGAAAGGGATTTATGGAGAGGAGGGAGGAAGGGAGGGAGGAAGGAAGGAAGGAAGAGAGGAAAGAAGGATGGACGGACGGACTCTGGGGTCCTGGGTGCCCTCTAAGCCTGCTTGTTTTCTTGCAGATGTTTCATTACCCAAACTAGGTAACACCATCAGTGCTAAAAGGAATTGAATTTAGGGAGGGAGGGAGGAAAGGAAGGAAGGAAGGAAGGAAGGAAGGAAGGAAGGAAGGAAGGAAGGAAGGAAGGAAGGAAGGAAGGAAGGAAGGAAGGAAGGAAGGAAGGACTATGGGGTCCCAGGTACTCTCTGAGCTTGCTTGTTTTCTTGCAGACATTTCATGACCCAAACTAGGAAACATCATCTGTGCTAGAAAGGTTTTGGGGGTGGGGGAGTGAGGAGGACTGGGGGGGGGGGGGGGGGGCGTTCCTTGGTGCTCTCAGGGCTTGCTTGTTTTCTTGAAGACGTTTCTTGACCCAAACTAGGTAACATCATCAATCCTGCTGTCGTCGTCGCTGCTGCTGTTGCTACCTAGCTTGGCTCATGAAACATCTGCAAGAAAACCAGCCAGCTCAAGGAGCACCCAAGGACCGCTCATATCAGCCCTGAGCTACAAATATCCTCCTTCACCGATCACTGTTGCTCGTAATATTTGAAACGCACACACACACACACACACCCCGCTTCAATCCTGGGTTTTGTTTTGTGTTTTTGGTGCTGGACAGGACATGTTGGCCTTGCAGATCATCGATCTCTTCAAGAACATATTTCAGCTGGTGGGCCTTGACCTCTACGTCTTTCCCTACCGGGTTGTGGCTACCGCTCCTGGGGTGAGTGCCTAAGAAGAGCAAGACTTTTAGCAGCCCTCACGGTACAGTTTTGTTTTGTGCAGAGATGCCCAATGGATAAAGCAGATTTAATTTCTAAACAACACGGACACACACACACCCCCAAGCATGTACACTCAGCACCGTAAATTGGATATTGAAAGTGCAAGCACTTTTTTAAAAACCTACCTTGCTCTAAAATTAAATCTCTCCTGCAGGTAGTTCTCCACCACAGTCGAGGCCAGAATTTTATTGATTGATTGATTGATTTAGATTTAGATTTAGATTTATATACCGCCCTTTCCCGCAGGACTCAGGGCGGTTTACAGGATATTTAAAAGAAAATCAATACAAAAGTTAAAACAAATTTAAAAAGATTAAATGAAACCCTGAGAGAAAATAAAAACCCAGTTAAAATTAAAAATTAAAAAATTCTCAGCCTGGGCCAGAGAGCTCGAAGAGCCAGGTCTTCAGGTCCCGGCGGAATGAACGGAGGTCGGGGGTGGTCCTAAGCTCCGCGGGCAGCTGGTTCCAGAGGGCAGGCGCGCCCACTGAGAAGGCCCTACCCCTGGGTGTTACCCGCCGGCAATCTTTAACCGGCGGCATCCTGAGAAGACCCTCCCTGTGGGAGCACACTGGACGAAGGGAGTTTGATGCTGGCAGCAGGTGTTCCCTCAGATATCCCAGACCCAAGCCATTCAGGGCTTTATAGGTCATCACCAGCACCTTGAATCTCTTGCGAAGGGAGACATTTGTCCAGGGACTTTTGTCCCATTTTACTTCCTTCCCTGCCACGTTTGTTCAATGAATTCCTGCAAACGTTCAGTTAACAAGACGGTTGTGAAATGAATCCAGCTCCCCCCCCCCCCCACTGCCTTTGCTTGTTGGAAGGTCGCCAAAGGGGATCGCGCGATCCCGGGACGCTGCGACCGTTGTAGATATGAGCTAGTTGTCCAGCATCCGAATTTTGATCACGGGACTTGGGGATGCCGTCAAGGTTGTAAGTGTGAAAAATGTCACTTTTTTCCGGTGGTGGTGTAACTTTGAACAGTCACTAAAAGAACTATTGTAAGTTGAGGACGACAGGCATTTTCTCTTTGTGAGTTTCTTGCCGTTTCCAACTAACGTTCTTTAGGCCTCTATGCCTAAACTTTTTTAAAGTGTTTGCACTTGAAATATTATATTTACAGGGTTGGTTATACATACCCAGGGTCCACGTTGCCTAGAAGTTAAATTTGCTTAGTCTATTATTTCCATATATACATGAGCGCGCGCGCACACACTGTACACACACACACACACACACTGTAATAATGCAGTGCAGATCATCTTATTAAGCAGTTTGAGACCGAAGCTGTTCTCCCATTGCCAGTACTTTGATGTGCTATGTAGTCCTTTTTTTTAATGTTAACTCAGTGGTGGATGAAACGTTAAATCATTTTTTGATAGTTGCAAGAGAGGAGGAAGATACGCCCGCTTTCCCAAGAGTAAGCTATTAAGTCCGCAGCCTTGAAAGTGTCTCAGAACAAAACCATTTTGGGACTCTGACCTGACTTCACAGGGAAGTCGTGTCAGAAAAGGAAGGCAGTTTGGCCCCTACAAGGCCTGTCCCGTCATTCCTCAGCCATTCCTATTTCTCCATCGCTCTTCCGTTTGTTTTTCCCCAAAAAGCTCCCTGATAAAAATGAGATGTAGAATCATAGGGCTGGAGGTCTTCTAGTCCAACCCCCCCTCCCACCCCCCTGCTCAAGACAGGAGTCATCCCGTCCCAGTAAAAGGGAGGTTCCGTCTCTTTTGCAAAACTTCCAGTGTATTTTGCATTTCCAGCTGAGCATACGTTTGACCAATCAAGTGTTTTTGTGCCTGAGTTCTCCTGTTCCTTCATTTCCCTTCTTTCTCTTAGTGTGGAGTCATCGAATGCATTCCGGATTGTACTTCCCGAGATCAGTTGGGCAGGCAGACCGACTTTGGGATGTACGATTACTTTACCAGGCAGTACGGAGATGAATCAACCCTGGCCTTCCAGAAGGTAGTTTGCGTGACTCTTACCGATCGAAGAGAATAGAGCTCAGGGTTTAAATGTGGGGTCCTTGGTGCTCAGGGACGCGGTGACTCAGTGGGTTAGGACGCTGAGCTTGTCGATCAGAAGGTCGGCAGTTTGGCGGGTCAAATCCCGAGTGCCGCGTACCAGAGTGAGCGCCTGTTACGCGTCCCAGCTTCTGCCAACCTAGCAGTTCGAAAGCACGTAAAAATGCAAGTAGAAAAATAGGGACCACTCCGGTGGGAAGGTAACAGCGTTCCGTGCACCTTTGGCGTCTAGTCATGCCGGCCACATGACCACGGAGACGTCCTTGGACAAGCGCTGGCTCTTCGGCTTTGAAACGGAGATGAGCACCGGCCCCTAGAGTTGGAAATGACTAGCATGCATGTGCGGGGGAACCTTTACCTTTTACCTCCGAGCTTGGTGGCTTTCTTGCAGACCTTTCATGACCTTACTAGGTAACATCATCAGTGCTAGAAGGGAGGGGGGATCATGGAGAAAAAGAGAAGGAGGAGGTGCCAAGGAGGAGGGCCGGAGAAAGAGGAGGAAAAGGGAGAAGGAGAACTGTGAGATTCTTAGGACTCTCTGAGCTTGGTTGCTTTCTTGCAGGCAACCCATGACCCAACTAGGTAACATCATCAATGCTAGAAGGGAGTGGGGATTGTCTTTCAGTGTGCGTGTGTGTTTCCAAACTCTCTCTAATGGTCCCTTGATTTGACTCCGAAGAGAATTGGAGGAAAGCTTTTATCTTTATTTAGATTTATTTAGACTATTGACAAGCCCCTAAATGAAGAACTAGAAAAAAGGCCATCCTCGTCTTCATTTGTTGTACAATAATGAGCAGGTGGAGCATTCCTTGACAGTAAATAAATCTAGTGATGCCAAGCACAAAAATTGTGTATTTTTAGGAATAAAGTCAACTCAAATAAGTCTACCAAGCGACGCAATTAGATTCCTTTATTCCTCTCTTGAAAATTAGTCGTTGGTCTTCGGTCCTCCCCCACCCCCTTATGAAAATGCTCCTGTTGGAGATGTTCAACTTTGGCCTCCTGTGGGCCCATGATGCAAACCCTAACTCTTCCTTCTCAATATTGCCTATGTCATCTCACCCTTGCAGGCCCGCTACAACTTTATCCGCAGTATGGCTGCTTATAGTCTTCTGCTGTTCCTCTTGCAAATTAAAGACAGACACAATGGCAACATCATGCTGGACAAACATGGACATCTCATTCATATTGGTTGGTTTATCCTTTGGGAGCTTTTGTTTTGTGGGATCACCCTTTTATCTGGAGGAAGCATGTCTTCTCCAGAAGGACATTGTCCTTCAACGGGCAGAAGCTTGTTTGCACTTGGGATGGATCACCTCCTGGGACAACAGAACCGTGGTCCAGTTCTAAAGGCTCTGCCTTTTGGGCCAGCTCCTCCAAGTCGCTCTTTGATTGTCTGTGGAGTTCTCACTCATGGTTGCACCCAAAGAGTGCTTTTTCAAAAGAACTTTGCTTCGTGTTTTTCCTCGAAAAGTTTCACTTCTCATCCAAGAAGCTTCTTCAGTTCTGACTAAATGGTGGGGAATGAAAGGATTTATATCCTTTGCAGTCATCTGGTCGTTAGTACTCTTTCTGAGAGTCGTTTGAGGCCACTTGGAGGTTTACCTCCGCCCTCGGGGTCACCCGAATCAGGGTGCAATTGGTTGTGGAGCCTCCTTGGGACCGCTGAAAGGATTGTGAGGTACCCAGGAGAGAGGTGGTGTCGTACCCCTTCCCCTCCGTTGAGGGCGGGCTGTCCAGTTTTCACCCAGATGGCCTCTTTGACCCCTCTTTCAAACCAGGGGTTTCCATCCAGAACGTGGACTTTGCTGTCCTCAAAAGAGTGACCTTTATCTTTCAAGTAGCAGTGATCGGCTTTCAGAGATCTAGATTAAAAACAGCTCATCCTCCTTGGCAGATTTTGGATTCATGTTCGAAAGTTCTCCCGGCGGAAACCTGGGTTGGGAGCCGGACATCAAGCTGACGGATGAGATGGTCATGATCATGGGTGGCAAGATGGAAGCCACGCCCTTCAGGTGGTTCATGGAGATGTGTGTCAGGGGCTACCTGGCAGTCAGGTGAGGAGGCTTCTTCTGCTTGGGTTCCTTTGCCTTGAGCCCCTTTTTTTCCCCCCCAAACTCTCTTGCAAGAAACCAATTTAGGCAGAGGGAAGAAAACGCACACAGGTGGTTCCCGGCTTACGAAATCCACGAGCCCCAAATTTCCATTGCTAAGTAAGGCAGTTGTAAAGGAAGTTTTGCCCCATGTGCAACGGTCTCATCCTATCCTAAATATGTAAACTTCCTCCTGCCGACGGATGAGGCCCCACAAAGCCTTCCCTTCTCTTTCTCTCCTTGCAGGCCTTACATGGATGCGGTCGTGTCTTTGGTTACTCTGATGTTGGACACAGGATTGCCCTGTTTTCGGGGACAGACCATCAAACTCTTGAAGTAAGTGGGCTGCACCAATTGGCCAAGAGCAGAAATGAGGCGTGGACCTTCTTTAAGCTAAGCAAGGGAATTCTGGGAGTTGACGTCCAGACCTCTTAAAGTGGCTAAGGTTGAGAAACACTCATATAATGGCGTTAACCATTAGAACTTGGTGAGAACAGGGAGGGCTTTGCAGCCCTAGATACTCAGATTATGCCCCGCCGACTAAAGAGCCTTTGCAAAAACATCAGTCACCACAGTTGCCCACAGGCTTGTGGGGAAATGTGGCAGAGTCAGGACTTCCGCCAAACAGTCTTTTGATCTCAGTCTCCTCCTCCTCCTCCTCCTCCTCCTTCTGTTTTCTCAAACAGGAACAGGTTCAGCCCCAACATGACGGAACGAGAAGCTGCAAACTTCATCATGAAGATCATTCAGAATTGCTTCCTCAGCAACAGGTAAGCCTGCTTCTCCTCAACTCTCCCGTCGATGGCATAGCAACCAAGGAGAGGCAGGGAGAATTGGACCTTCAGACCTACAAGATCCTCTCAAAGGGAGCTCTACAACAAGTAGGTTTTTAGATCAGCTGGATCTGAGGCCCGTCCACTTTACCCCATGGGGCCCACCTCAATCCGCGAGTACAGGTAGCCCTCCGCTTACGGCCGCAGTCGAGGCCAAAATTTCCGTCGCGAAGCGAGACAGTTGTTAGCTGACTTTTGCCCCCTTTTAGGGTTGTTTTTTTTTAAGTGAATCTGACTCCCCCGTCAACTTGGCTCGTCGGAAGGTCGCAAAAGGGGGATCACCTGACCCGCCCCCCTATCGGGACGCTGCAACCGTGATAAATGCGAGTCAGTTGCCGAGCGTCTGAATTTTGATCACATGACCCTGGGGATGCCACAACGGTTGTTAAGGATGAAAAGGGATCCCTTTTCTCAGTGCCGTTGTAAGTTCGAATGGTCACTAAACAAACGCAGCTGTTCGCTGAGTGACCGTTTGAACTTACGAGGGCACTGAAAGAAGTGGTTGAGGGCTACCTTTTATGTCCGGTGCAAGAGAGCAGGAAGCAAGGTTGTTCGAATGTGCGCTGGTTTATTCCATGCTAGCTCTCTTCAAGAATTTGAGCTATTCATGGTCAAGGCCAGGGGTAGGCAACCTTGGCTCTTTTATGACTCGTGGACTTCAACTCCCAGAATTCCTGAGTCAGCCATGCTGAGGGGAGAGGGAGAGGTTTCCACGCTGAGCCATGCCGGCTCAGGAATTCTGGGAGTTGAAGTCCATGAGTCATAAAAGAGCCAAGATTGCCTACTCCTGGTCAAGGCAAACTGGCGGTAGGGAAGAGTCAACGGAAGTCAAGGTGGGCAGGACTTCAATCTCTTGTGAGAGCGAAGAGATTCAAGACCGATAACATGCTTGACCCCCTCCCTCGGGCTCATGCCTGCTTGTCTCCTACAATATATTTCTAATCAATCCATGACTCATTGCCACAGCAAACCTTCATCCAGAATAGCACCTGACCACAAAGCTTGTCTGTTTCTCGTGTCCCTGAAGAAACCGAATTACATCTCAAGAGATATATATCTCTGAAAAAGCCTAATTTTCCCCTTTCTTTCTTTCTTTCTTTCTTTCTTTCTTTCTTTCTTTCTTTCTTCCTTCCTTCCTTCCTTCCTTCCTTCCTTCCTTCCTTCCTTTCTTTCTTTCTTTCTTTCTTTCTTTCTTTCTTTCTTTCTTTCTT
>JAKJMR010000451.1:199037-208164 GCA_024449315.1 Daboia siamensis | reverse complement strand
ACACACACACACACACACACACACACACACACACACACACACACACAAGCCCAGGAAGCAGAAAGGTTGGATATCCTGCCCGGAGAAACACCTTGAAGTCTTTAATACAAGGTACAAACAGTCCTCGACTTAACGACAGTTCACTTAGCGAGCGTCCGAAGTTACAATGGCACCGGGGGGGCGGGGGGCAGAAGTGACTTAACGGCCCTCGCGGATCGAAATTCAGATGCTTGGCAAACTGGCTCAGATTGACGCAGGGCAGCGTCTCGGGGTTAAGACGACCCTCCCCTTTTGCGACCTTCTGATCAGTGAAGTCGACGGGTTGAAGCCGGATTCACTCAGCAACCGCGCGACTCGTTTTAAACGTCTGCGGGGATCCGCGTAACAACGGGGGGCGAGGAAGGTGGTAAAGCGGGGGCAAAATTCACCTGACGGACGTTTCGCATGGCAATCGAAACCCGGGAGTTTAAGGGAAGGGGAGGGGGTTTCGTAAGCCCATCCCACCGATAACGTGACTTTGCACGCTTGAGTCAGAGGGGACCAGGAAGGCGCTCCTAAGGGTGTAAACCCATCCTAAGTCACTTTTCTCTGTGCAGTTCTAGCTTAGGACGGCCACTAAACGAACGGAGGAGGTCTCCTCGTGTGTAGGAGCAGGCCTTGTCCTTTCTCTGCCTCCCAGATGGAGCCAAATATGTGCAAAAAATGTGTCTCGGCTCCGCACGCGATGTCATTTTTATGCCATCAGCACCTTCCGCCTCGTTCTCCAGTTGGTGTTTACCTTCAGAAGGAGAGGCTGAAATATGCGATGATCTCCGCTGTCAGCTTCCCACGCTGGGTAGGTAAAAGCAGACGGGGAAAAAAAAAATGCAACAGCAGAGAAGTTGGGCGCGTGCAATCCAAGGCACATTCCCGTGTGTGAATCACTTGCGAGTTTGCTCCAAAGGGTTTGCATGGCATAAATCAGGTCATCCCGAGTGCCGGGGATCAGATAATAAACGGCACCTTGTTGTCGTTGGGACAACTTCCTTCCTTCCCTAGCTTGCCCCATCTTTTTCTGAAGCCCTTCCTCCGAAGTCTACAAAAGAGCATGGAGGCAGAACATCTGGCCCATCTGGAGAAGATAAGAAACTTGAGGGATGGAGGTTTTGGTAGTTCCCAGGCATTAAAGGATGGAAGGTCCGTTCTCCGAACTTGTGGGTTGGTTTCCAAACGTTTTGTTACCAGGCTAGGTAACATCTTCAGTGGAGTTTAGCGGGTGTCATTGTTGACGTTCCTTTGTTGAGTGTTCTTCTGTTCCTCATAAACAAAGGAACAGCAACATTGACTAGACTCACAGTTCCTGGTGAATGGCCCAAAGTCACCCAGCTGGCATTCATGCCTAAAGTGGAACTAGAACTCACTGTCTCCTGCTGATTGGCCTTAAGTCACCCAGCCTACTTTTATACCTAAGGCAGGACGAGTCCTCACAGTCTCCTGATGAATAGTTCAAAGTCACCTAGCTGGTATTTGTGCCTAAGGTGGAACTAGAACTCACAGTCTCCTGATGAATGGTTCAAAGTCACCTAGCTGGTATTTGTGCCTAAGGTGGAACTAGAACTCACTGTCTCCTGGTGATTCGCCCAAAGTCACCCAGCCTACTTTCATTCTTAAAATGGAACTAGAACTCACAATCTCCTGATGAATGGTTCAAAGTCACCTAGCTGGTATTTGTGCCTAAGGTGGAACTAACTGTCTCCTGGTGATTGGCCCAAAGTCACCCAGCCGGCTTTCATGCTTAAAGTGGAACTAGAATTCACTGACTCCTGGTGATTGGCCCAAAGTCACCCAGCCGGCTTTCATGCTTAAAGTGGGACAAGAATTTACAGTCTCCTGGGTGATTGGCCCAAAGCCTACCCAGTCAGGTTACATGCCTAAAAGCGGGACTGGAACTCCCGGTCTCCCGATAATCGGCCCAAAGTCATCCAGCTGGGCTTTGTGCCTAAGATGCAACTAGAATTCACGATCTCCCGGCTTCTAGCCCTAACTATGCAATGAAACTGTTTGAATTATTCAATCCCCATCCTGTTCATCGGGATTGCTTTTTCAAAATTTATTTTGTTTAATCTTGGGCACCGTCTAATGTTCTCATGGAGACTGTGCGCCAGAGGAAATTCAACCATTTTCTATGTCCTTAGAGTTGGAAAGAGAGAAGGAAGGAATGCGAGAAAGAGGAACAAGGATGCACACAATAGAGGCGATGAGTTCCCTACGGAAGAACATGTCCCTCTCTAACTAAGCCACACAGATATTATTTTTTGCAAGCTACCTGCGGCAATTTGGAAGTAAGTAGCAGACATTTACAAAGCAAAGCAGGAAATAATGATGTCTAGCTATAATTCTCAGGTCAAAGATGACATATGCCTGTTGGGAATCTAAAGAATAGTTGCCATAGTGAATTCCAGGGGTAAAAAAACAACAGATCTAAACAATTTCTGCATTATATTTCAAGCATCAGCCAGTATAACTTTGACAATCACACTTTCTGGTTTGGATGAAGCTCCGGCCAAGGGACAAAGGGCTGTGTGTATATGTGTCCCAACACGTTAAAAAAGGAACATACAATGAAATGGAGACATTGCCTCCTTTTTTTGCCACAAAAAATTAAGGCAGGAGATGGGCTTCAAGAATTTTCTTTGGATGGTCTCGATTCAGCCCCTCTGCCCTTATTGATGGAGCTGTTCTAATAAAAAGTAAAATGATTTAAAATAAATATAAATCAACTGGGAAATTGCCAGCATTCTCTTCTATTGCAATAACCTGCTATCAAGCAAAGTTAAGCAGAATTCTGGCTTCAAAGCCTAGTCCCTCCCTCCCTCCCTCCCTCCCTCCCTCCCTCCCTCCCTTCCTTCCTTCCTTTCCCTGTCTTTTCCTTCCTTCCTTCCTTCCTTCCTTCCTTCCTTCCTTCCTTCCTTCCTTCCTTCCTTCCTTCCCTCCTTCCTTCCTTCCTTCCTCTGTCTTTTCCTTCATTCTTTCTTTCCTTTCTTTTTCTTAAAATTTAACAACGCTACTCCAACTTGACATTCAGAATATAATTACACTCCATGAAATCTGGGACTGCACACTTTGGACTGAAAGATGCTTTTTTTTTTTTTTTTAATGTCCCTTGCGAATTTTCGTCCTATTTAGGGCATCCCTGAAAGATAATGGGGTGTCTTGGAGTTTTTCCAGACCTGCTGGACTGGTAGGGGGATATAATACTAATGCTGACTGCACCTCTAGGGAATCAGAAGAACAACACACATATTCCGTCTTTAAGGTCTCCTTTACAGCAATGAAGCAGCTATTGGTAGTAGCTGCTGCTTGCTGCTGATAAGCACACTGCTTGCACTAGAGACAAATTCCTTGTGTGTCCGATCACACATGGCCAATAAAGAATATTTTCTCTTCTCTTCTCTCCTCTCCTCTCCTCTCCTACCTTCCTTCCCTTTTATTCTATAATCTTATTTCTATTCTATTCTTTTCTATATTTCTATTCTGTTTTATATTTCTATTCTTTCTATTCTATTCTAGTCTTTTCTATATTTATATTCTGTTTATATTTCTATTCTATTCTATTCTATTCTATTCCATATTCTATTCTGTTCTATAATTCTATTCTATTCTATTCTATTCTATTCTCTTCCATATTCTATTCTGTTCTATATTTCTATTCTATTCTATTCTATTCTATTCTGTTCTATTCTGTTCTATTCTATTCTCTTCCATATTCTATTCTATTCTATTCTATTCTGTTCTATTCTATTCTATTCTATTCTCTCTTCCATATTCCTATTCTATTCTATTCTATTCTATTCTATATTTCTATTCTGTTCTATATTTCTATTCTATTCTATTCTATATTTCTATTCTGTTCTATATTACTATTCTGTTCTATATTTCTATTCTATTCTATTCTATATTTCTATTCTGTTCTATTCTATTCTATTCTACTCTACTCTACTCTGCTATTCTATTTTATTCATCCCTATTCTATTCTATTCTATTCTATTCTATATTTCTATTCTGTTCTATATTACTATTCTGTTCTATATTTCTATTCTATTCTATATTTCTATTCTGTTCTATTCTATTCTATTCTACTCTACTCTACTATTCTATTTTATTCATCCCTATTCTATTCTATTCTATTCTATTCTATTCTATTCTATTCCATTCCATTCCATTCCATTCCATCCCAGATTGGGAAAAAAAGGCTTGGTGAGACTAACTCCCGTGTCTCTCTGGCTCACTTTTATTATTCCCCTGCTGTTAGTTCACTGCTTTTCACCCGCCACCTCGTGTCAGCAGACCTGGGATCCTTGCCAAACGAAGCATAAAGCCAAGGGTCTTCCCAGCTGGCAGGTCGCCCAGAATGTTGACATAATCAGGGATATTCAACATCTTGCCAAAATGCGGTTGTGTTTACATGCCTGGGGTCAGAGAACAAGTAACAACACGGTGGTGCGCGCTCTCTCGAGCGGGCACGTGACTGGCCCAGAAACACATACACACACACATGAGATTTTAAAAGCTTGGCGATTTCTTAACCCACCAGGTTCTGGATGCGAAAAAGGGTGGGCTAGCTCAAGAGCCTGCAGTGAGCTGTTTCTCAGCCTTGGCAACTTTAAGACTGTCTAAGAAAGAAAAAGACTGCTAAGGGGTGACATGACAGCAGTTTTCCAGTACAGGTGGTCCCTGACTTACAGCCGTTCGTTTAGTGACCGTTCAAAGTCACAACGGCCACTGAAAAAAAGCGACGTAGGACCGTTTTTTTTTCCCACACTTACGACCTTTGCAGCGTTCCCACGGTCAGGTGATCAAAATGCAGACGCTTGGCAACTGGTTCATATTTATGACCCCCCTCCCCCCCAGGAGTCCCTTGATCGCAACCTTTTGATGAGCATAATCGTGTGTGTGTGTGTGTGTGTGTGTGTGTGGAGCAGATTCCCAATGTATCAACAGCAGCGATTATTAAAACTGTGGCGAGAAACGGAGCAAAAGGGGGCAAAATTGACTTTAACAAACGCGCTCCGTAAGAGAAATTTTGGGCTCAGGTGTGGCGGTTTAAGTCAAGGATCCCTGTATTTGAGGGGTCTCCCACAGAGAAGGGGAGGGGGGGCTGGGGTCGATCTCTTTTCCAAAGCACCTGAGTGGAGGATAAGCGATGGGTTCCGATCCCTCAGACGAACGGCAAATAAAACATATCCATATATACTTGCCGTTCAGCCTCCTTCGGTGGCCTTCTCTTGGGTGTTTTCACTTAAAAGACCGGTGATTTCCAACCCATTTCTTTTTTTAAGGCATCGGAAAGGAACAAGGGGGGGGGGGTGTGGGGCAGGGGAGCTGGGGGCGGGGGGAAGCGAATTCGAAACTCAAAAGGAGGAAGAATGTGAATTTGCAACTTTTAGCCCAGGCTGATTTCTATGAGCTGGCGTACATGGAAGAATTATGAAGGCCAGTGGGATAGAAAACCCAGCGCCGCCTGCGTCTTGGGTGTAAAGTAAGCCTGGATCGCATCTAACCGAGCTTTCTCCAATCTCCTAGACCTCACCTCCCAGAATTCCCCAGCCAGCCTGGTCAAGAGAGTTTGGCCAAGGCTAACGGAAAAAGCCCACCGCTGTTAGCGGCCCACCGGTGTGAATCAGTCGTACGCTGGGTTGCCAGGAAATACCTTGGCACTTACACAAGGAAAACTCTTGTTCCCTACACCATCCTCATGAACGTGAACCTCAGGTTGACAATTCACTGCAGCTGGTTCTCCCGGGAGGGGGAGGGGGAGGAGGAGGAGGAGGAGGAGGAGGAGGAGGAGGAGGTGGTCCTTGAGTTTCAGTGGGCATAAAAAATCTCTATTAAATTGAGAGTAACGTTCGCCGTCTCTCCTTTTATTTTTTGTTCTCTTTTCCTTAGATGCCTTCCCTTTCTTTTGATCCTCGATTGCTTTGCTTTCCCTCTTTTCTTCTTTCCTTCATTTTTTCCTTCCTTCCTTCCTTCCTTTTCTTTCTCCCTCCCCTCCTTTCTTTCCCCTCCTTCCCTTTTCCTCTCCGTCTTCCTTCCTTTCTCACTGTCTTCTTCCTTCCTTCCTTCCTTCCTTTCTTTCTCTCTCTCTTTTTTCTTTTCTTCCTTCCTTCCTTCCCTTCCCTCCTTCCTTCCTTCCTTCCTTCCTTTCTCTTTCTTTCTTTCTTTCTTTTTTCTTTCCTTCCTTTCTTTCTTCCTCCACTCCTTTCTTTCCCCTCCTTCCCTTTTCCTCTCCGTCTTCCTTCCTTTCTCACTGTCTTCTTACTCCCTTTTTTCTCTTTCTTTCTTTCTTTCTTTTTCTTTCTTTCTTTCTTTCTTTCTTTCTCTCTCTCTCTCTCTCTTTCTTTCTTTCTTTCTTTCTTTCTTTCTTCCTTCCTTTCTCCCTCTCTCTCTCTCTCTCTCTCTCTCTCTGTCTTTCTCTTTCCCTCCCTTCCCCATATCACCCTGTATTCCAACTGGGGAGATGGCTTTATTTCAACTTCCCTCTGCCTGAAATCCAGCCAAAAAAAGGAAAAGAAAAAAAAGTTGCATTCAAACCATAATGGCGAGAGACAGAGCAATGGACAGTAGTCCCAGGCAGACCTTGCCCCTTCCTTGATGACGGTAAAATATTTCTGATCTTGTTTCCTGCCGTCTGATGAGGACTCTGACGGATCGCTATAGCAACAGGGGCACGCAGGACTGCATACTAAGCAGAATTGGCAGAAGGGCGATGGAGCAACGTGTTAATAATGCAAGCCCAAGGCTTGCTCAGCGCATCCCCGATGATGCAAAGGAAGGCTGTTTTCATCTTCCGCAGCCAAAGCTTGCAACCAGTGCGGCCACTGCTGATGGAAAGGAAATGCTGCAAATTAAAAACTGCAAGACTGGCACCTTCGCGGGTAAGATTTGACAGTTGCAATAGAGACTCCGTTGTCATTATCACTGGAGGTTTTTAAGAAGAGACTGGATAAGCTACTTGTCTGGAATGATCTAGGGTCTCCTGCTTGAGCAGGGGGCTGGACTAGAAGACCTCTAAGGTCCCCTCCAACTCTATTTGGATTCTGATTTCCACGCCACAATTACTTGTTTTCTGATTACTGTCATGCATGCATCAGTCTGACTCCCTTCCCGGACTTGTTGCTTCTGTTATAACATGCTGTGGATTGTACAGGTAGTCCTCGTCTTACGGCTGTTCATTTAGTGACCGTTCAAAGTTACAACGGCACTGAAAATAGCGGCTTACGACTATTTTCCTCCACTTCACCAGCGTGGCAGCATCAACCCTGCGGTCACGTGATCAAAATTCAAACCCTTGGCAGCTGGTTTCTATTTACGACGGTCGCACTGTCCCCTGTGTGTGTGTGTGTGTGTGTGTGTGTGTGTGTGTGTGTGTGTGTGTGACGTGATCCCCTTTGGCCACCTTCTGACAAGCAGGGTCAATGGGGGGAAGCCGGCTCCTCTTTGCAGCCATGTGACTGACTTTCACCACTGCAGCGATCCCCCTTTAGCAACTGCGACGAGACAAGTTGCCAAATGGGGCAAAACTCCCTTGGGCCAACGTCTCGCTTAGCGACAGACACTTTGGGCTCAGATCATTGGGCTTTCTGTTGAAGCTCGTCCTGGGCTGCATTCAGAGTCCACCAGAGCTCAAGACAACCCAGAAAAAAATATATAATTTGGGAGAGAGAGAGAGAGAGAGAAGGCAGTCTTGTTCTTAGTGGCTGAGCAGCCCAAACGGGGCACCCACCTGCCTTATTTTATAAGGGTCAGGCCCTCATCTGAAGCCCTACCTGGAAATGGGGTGAGCTGAGCCCCAGACGGTGCCAAGAGCTGAGCTTTTACTGCTGAATCGGAATTTGTTAATGCTGAACATCAGGCCGAAGCTCTCTTTGGCTCAGAAGGAGGAAAGTGAATCCGCACCTAGCAAGAGAAGCAGCCTAAGGACGGGACTGGATTTAAGCTTGTCTCTCGACCCACCCACTGCTTTTCCAATTGCCTCTCCTCAAAGGCCAAGGACGAGCTTTCCAGCCAGGAGAAAATAATTTACGGTAATTCTCTCCCAGTGTGTCAGAAGGAAGCATCCCCAGCACTCCGCTTTCCCCCCCCCCCCATGCTGAAGCTGCAGCTGCTCTGCTACGAGTAACGCTGTTTCTTTCTTTCTTTCTTTCTTTCTTTCTTTCTTTCTTTCTTTCTTTCTTTCTTTCTTTCTTTCTCTTTCTTTCTTTCTTTCTTCCTTCCTTCCTTCCTTCCTTCCTTCCTTCCTTCCTTCCTTCCTTTCTTTCTTTCTTTCAAATTGATTGGAAACATTTGTGCGCCCCCTTCTCACCTATAAGCCAAAGTGGTTTCTAATTAAAGCTCCTCGGTCCGAGGGAGCTCCGATGCTCCTTGGGCTTTGGTAGAGAAAAAGGCTATCTTCCGTGCAGAAGAGGTGACTTTTGGCAAGGAGGAGGAGAGGGAGTTTTCATAATAATGATGGAGGAGGGGGGGAAGAGGAAGGGGGAGGAAGAGGAGGAGAAGGAACCAACAAAGGAGAATATTTGTATCTCAGGGTTGAAATGAGGGGTGCTCTCTGAGCTTGATGGTTTCCTTGCAGACATTTCACTACCCAGCTAGGTAACATCATCAGCGCTAGAAGCGAGGAGGAGGAGAGCAAAAAAAGGAGAATATTTGTCCCTGGTGCTTTCTGAGCTTGGTGGTTTCCTTGCAGGCATTTCGCTACCCAGCTAGGTAACATCATCAGTGCTAGAAGGGAATAGAGTTTGGTCTCTGTTTATATCCTAGTGCAGCGATGGCGAACCTTTTAGAGACCGAGTGCCCAAACTGCAACCCAAAACCCACTTATGTATCTTCGGGTGCCGGGTGGGCGTGGCTCGTTGGGTGGCGTGGCCCATTGGGTGGGCTTGGCTGCGGTGGTAACGGCAGACTGGATGGGACTAAAAAGTTCAATCAATCAATTACAACTTTGCAAGATCTTTTTTTTCCCCCGTGAGAAGTTGAAATTGATTGATTGATTGATTGATTGAACCTTTTTTTTTTTTTTGCACATGGCGGCGGAGGCCTAAAGTGAAAAGGTTTTATAAAACCCAGCTGAAGGACCTAGGACTGGGGCGAT
>JAKJMR010000451.1:141715-152229 GCA_024449315.1 Daboia siamensis | reverse complement strand
TGTGTGTGTGTGTGTGTGTGTGTGTGTGTGTGTGTGTGTGAGACATGATCCCCCTTTTGCGACCTTCTCAAAGAAGTCAGTGGGGGAAGCCAGCTTCGCTTTAACGACCGGGTTACTGACTTCAGAAATGCAGCGATTCACTTAACAGCCGTGGCAAGACAATTCATAAAATGAGGGCAAAACTCGCTTAATGGTCTTCTGAACGAGCAGTGTCTCTGTGTGTGTGTGTGTGAGAAGCCAGCCTCCCTTGACAACCACTGCAGCGGTTCAACTTGTAAGAGCTGCGGCCAGAACAGGTCGTAAAATGGAGCCACACTCATTTTAACAACCGTCTCACTGAGCAACGGAAAATTTGGGGCGCCGTTGTGGTCCTTAAGTTGAGGACCACACACACACACCCCCCGTAGTACATCCTTCAGGGGAAGAAGAAGCCGCGCGGCCCAGTAAGTGCGCGTCGAGCACAGCCGAGGGAGGCCACACGACACCAGAGGAGAGGTGTTTTGCAAACTTGATTGGCACTTTGGGAAAGGGCGAAGCAAGTTCAGCTTGTTTCTTGCTCTGTAAAGTTGGGCACGGCAACCGTGTTTTTTTTTTGTTTTTTTTTTGGGGTCTGCAAAAATCAGCTGGTTCAAGCATCTTTCACAACTGGGAGGGGTTTTTTGTGTTTTTTTTTCCTCTTTTGACAGTGTAGACAAGGGCCCCTTCCAGATGTCTGGAGAATATAATTGGGGAACTGCAACACCCCAAATTGTCAAGGCAGCTGGGAAGTTTTTCACTGCAGCTGGCCCAGCCTGGTTCCAAGGCTGGAGGACGGGGAAGGTGGGTGGGGACCAGTTGAAACCACATCCTTGGCAGAAGAGAACTGGCTTTTCCTTGGCTCCTTTTTCTTCTCTTCTGTTCTTGGCCATCCTGGATGTTTTGTCCGATGCTGCTTTTGTGTTCCTTCTTGGTTTTCAACAATTTGCAAAGTGCCGAGCCGGCTGGAAGTCAAGCAACAGATAAATGTAATAAATTAGGGTTGGTCAACCAGATGTTTAGATTGGATCTGGCAGGTTTACCCACCTTGCCGAGAGCCCTTCCCAATGACCTAGGGTGGACAGATTTATTTTTTTATTTTAATTCCATTTATATCCCGCCCTTCTCCAAAGATTCAGAGCGGCTTACAAGCTTAGCAATAGCCTTCATTCTATGTATATGCCTGCTTGTTAGGGCTTTCACACACACCCCAAGTAGCATTATTACAAAGTCATCTTATTGCCCCCAACAATTTGGGTCCTCATTTTACCTACCTCGGAAGGATGGAAGGCTGAGTCAACCTTGAGCCTGGTGGGACTCGAACCTGCACTAATTGCAGGCAGCTGGTGTTACTTAAGGAGGCCTTAGCCCACTGCTCCACCAAGATGATGTTGTTTAATAATATTAAAGGACTTGTCACAGGGATGGATTTCCCAGTAAAACTGCTCTTTGCAATTGACTAATGGGCATTTTGCCAGTGCCGTTATTATGGTGCATCACAGTTCATCCAGATGTTCAGACTGAGTTTGGCGTCCCCCCCCCCTCTGAATCCTTCCCAAGGACCTGCGGTAGGCAGATGTGGTTGTTTGATCATGTTAAGGTTCATGTTAAGGATGTCAGCTGTTCCAAGCAAAGCTGCCTTTTGCAATTGACCGATAAGAGATTTTTTTCTGTCACTGTCCGATGGTGTTCAAGTAGTGCTCCAGATGTTTTTGGACTGCACCCAAGGTGCCTATTGCTATTGGTCCTCTTATTATCTGTCAAAGAGACCCTTGATATTGATCTTTGAAGGGCAAAGAAAATAGAGCCACACTTTGGAATTAACAAATGACATACTGGAATTAATCGAACTTGGCAACTTTAAGAGCTGTGGACTTCAACTCCCCAGCCGGCACACCATCTAAAATTCCATAGTTGCCAAGTTTGAGAAACACTTTTATTTTAGAGGCGCCTCTGTTTTTTTACAGCTTTTAGATCTGTTTGTGGATGCCTTTGTTACCAATATTGCATACCTCTGCTTTAAAAAAAAAACGACAACCAAACCCACAAAAGCTTAAATTGTTTTTAAACGCTTAACACTTTCAACTCGGGGGATCAAGGAATTGGCTGGGATTCAGTTTAGCAATGAACTGATCTTCCCGTTACGAGACAGCCTTTGAGTTTCCAAAAGCACAGGCAACAGAGAGGAACGTCATAAACTTTTTTAAAATATTTTGTGCACATTTGTAAATGTATAGGCTTGTGGAGCATTTTTGGATTTCAAGTTTGAAAACTGCTTCTGAGCAAGTAGTGTTTTGCGTGTGTGGTGTGGGGCACCTCTGCAAACTTTAGCCAAACGCAACTTTGGCCCAGGGTTGCAGAGTTGCAGAAAACAGATGTGTAACTCTGGGGGGGGGGGGAGGGAAATGCAGGGGTTTAAAGGCGTTGCTGCAGAGTTGCTGCGTGCTTGTTAAGTTCACTTAACGACTGTCTTGCTTAGCAACAGAATTTGGGGCTCAACTGTGACCTTAAGTAGAGTGCTACCACAGTACATTTCTTAATTTTATTCTCCATTCTGCTCTATTCTTTTTGTAGGGTTTCTAGTAATGTGTAACATTCTGTTGACTTCCGTGGCCTTTCAAAATAAATGTCTGTTTTTGTTTGTAAAACTCCTGCTCCTATGTTTTCTTTTCAAACAGAACCCCTCTCCTTTTAAAATCCCAGCCTGACTTTCTCCCCCCTCTCAATTTTCCCAGATCCGTTAGGGTCTTCAGTAATCCTTAACCTGGATTTTATTCCTTTATTTTAATTGCTTCAGATTAGCCGGTATGATTTTTCTTCCCTGATCCCCATTATTTTTCTTCGCTTTCTTCACATTTTTTTTTTCTAAGTCTGAATTGCTTTACAAGCGGAGCATGTCAAAAAACTTTTGATGGGAGGGTTGTGGAATTGTTGAAGGTGATGCCAAAAATAGAATTAAGTGATAATTAAGTCTGTTCTTGGCTGTCTTGGTGTGTAAAGAGTTACACGGCTTTCATGCAGCCTAGCATTAAATTCCTTTTTCCCTGTGAAAAGTCTGGCTTAGCAAGTTAGAGCAATTTATTTTTTTTGCTTTGTAATTCTTTTGAAACAGTAGTTGCCCCATCCTCTGCTATAATCTCCTATAATCTACCATATTTTACTATTAGCTGTATATCTTCCTTTTTTTTCTTTTTCTTTTCTAAAATGTACAATTTTTTAAATTTATTTATTTCTCTTTGTGGCTTTCCTTCATGCAAAGATGACCTCCAAGGTCCCTTCCATCATCATCATCATCATTACTATTATTATGCCCTGCAGATGGATTCTAAATTCTAAATATGATGTTTTATAAGAAAGTATTGGTTGGAAACATCACCCTGCAATGGATGGACAATGGCTAAAATGAAGATTATGACAATTGATTTAACTTAAAGGCTGTATCTGGCCATTTATTGTCAAAGACTCTTAAGAATCAGGTTTTTGGTGCCTTTTTCATTTGCCAGCAAGTGGTCTCCATTTTATCGTTTCATCTTTCTTTCTTTTTTGTCTTCCAAGCTACTGTTTAGTTTCTTAAAGGCTGCAAAATATATTTCCTGGTCATTCGTCATGATTCACCAAAGATTTTCAGATTTTCTGCAGGGAGAATTTTAACAACATGGAGAACCTGGCCAGAGGGCAAGAAAGATCGTCAATGTTTGTTCCAAATTTCAAGAGCAAATATTTGCATCTTTTATGTTTTTAACCGAGATATCAGTGGGGTGAAATTATGTTGTTCAGCTTGACCCAACCTAGAATTAAGGAGAATTTTTCCTGACAGTGACCACAATTAAAACAGTGGAATGACTTGCCTTCAGAAGTTGTGGTGCTCCAACACTGGAGATTTTTAAGAACAGGTTGGGCAGCCGTTCGTCCGGAATGCTTTTTGCTTGAGCAAGGGGTTGGACTAGAAGATCTCCCGGGTCTCTTCAAATTCAGATGTTCTGTAATTGAGGCCAACAACCCCCCCCCCCCTCCCAAATTACATTTGCAATACATAGATCTACACTTCTAGTCTGTGGCAAGGAGAGTCGTAAAATGGGGGGAGAATTCGCTTTAAAAACCCTGTTGCTCACCAAGTTGGGTTCGTACGTTGAGGACTACCTGTCCATTTAAAAACTTAAATAAATTAAATCTCCCACGATCAGGGTTCCCTTTCGTTGTGCGTTGAGAGAAAAATGTCCCTGGACAGAAGGTGTTCCCACCACTGGTTTCATCAGATCCCTTTGAAGTGGGGAAGGAGGAGGAGGAGGAGGAGGAGGAGGAGAAGAAGAAAAGGGGTGGGGGGCTGTGTGGAAACTGCTTTTGCTCAAAGGTTTTTATTTCAGAGCAGGGAGGCCTTCTTTGAAAATCGCCTGGTAGCGAGAGAAGAATTGCAAAATCCCTCTTGAGATTGACCAATGGCTTGTTAAACCAACATTCTGTTGAGACTTGCGAGTCTAAAGATAAACATCCTTCTTCTTCTTCTTCTTCTTTCTTTTCGCTCCAGTCCAGAGGTTGAAATGGGATGGCAAGGCACCGCCCCACCCACCCACCCACTCACCCACCCACCCCCAGGGCCGAGGAACTGTGTCTGCTCTCCTCTTCTCCTTCCGACTCACAACAGTCCACTTAGCGACCGTTCAAAGTTACAACAGCTCTGTAAAAAGTGACCCGGGGAGCATTTTCCATGCTTAGGAGTGGTGCAACATCCTTGGGGGGGGGAGGGTGTGGGGGTGTCACCTGGTCAGAATTCGGCCGCTTGGCCAACGGACTCATATTTACGACAGTGCCAGTCTCCCGAGGGTCAGGTGATCGCTTTTTCGCGACCTCCCGACACGCAAAATCTTTGGGGAAGCCGGGAACTGCGGCGATTCGCTTTAACCAGTGTGGCGAGAACGGTCGTAAAGCAGAGCGAGGCTCACCTTGAACAACTGTCTTGTTAGCCAGAGAGAATTGGGAGGGGGGGGGCTGAGTTGTCGCAAGTTGAGGACCACCTGTAAAGAGAGGAAAAATTGGAGGCTGGTTTGTAAGTCAAGGAATACGTATATCCACGCCAAAGACGGAAGGAATTGTGCCTGCACTAATTCTTCTCCTTCCGAATTTCGAGACAGAATTTCGTACAATGGGGGGGGGGAAGGTTTCCACCCCACCTCGAAGTCTTCTTACTGACTTCCTCCCCCCCCCAGCAAAAAATATCTCTCGGTACCCAACCTGGGAGAGCGAAAGAGTCATGAAGTGTGTTGCAAGCTTTATGAAATGGGCTCTGTCTTATCTCTCCCAGCTGCGTCCTCTCCTTACCCCCCCCACCCCCCACCCCCAGACGTGGCTGGCGTTGTCTGAGCTGCATCCTTTAAAAACCAGTTTGCTAAGAGGGTTCAAGATGGGCAGCACAGGCAGATAATGCAATCCAGCAAAAATGCACTGCGGTCATGCTTTCCCCCTTCAAAGAGCGTTGAGCAGTCTCCGTCTGCCACCTAGACTGGCCCTAGTGTATTTTTAGATTTTATTTTATTTATTATTTTCCCCTCCCTCCTGTCCACGGCTCTCCTCCTCTCTGCGTTGGCAGGACAAATGCCCACAAAAATCAAGATTGCCACGGGTGGCCTGGAGCTGGACAGAGGGTGAAAAATTCCAGCCGAAAAAAAAAGAATGACTTTGTCATCTTTTTTTGTTTGTTTGTTTCTGGATCATCTACGGCAACAAAGCCGTTGAGTGCTTGTTTTATTTATCTGGCTAGCATCTCACCAACCAGCCGAGATATTTAAGAATGGCAAAAATGGAGGGAAAAATGGCTGTTGCGTAGCTAAACTTTTTGTTGATTGATTGATTATTTGAATTAGAATTAGAATTCTAATTAGAATTCTTTATTGGCCAAACACCAGGAGTTTGTCTCCAGTTCATAAGCTCTCAGTGTAGTAAAGTAAAGGTAAAGGTTCCCCCGCACATGCGTGCTAGTCGTTTCCGACTCTAGGGGCCGGTGCTCATCTCCGTTTCATAGCCGAAGAGCCAGCGCTTGTCCGAGGACATCTCCGTGGTCATGTGGCCGGCATGACTAGACGCCAAAGGCGCACGGAACGCTGTTACCTTCCCACCGTAGTGGTCCCTATTTTTCTACTTGCATTTTTACGTGCTTTCGAACTGCTAGGTGGGCAGAAGCTGGGACGAGTAACAGGCGCTCACTCTGCTACGCGGCACTCGGGATTCGACCCGCCAAACTGCCGACCTTCAGATCGACAAGCTCAGCGTCCTAACCCACTGAGCCACCGCGTCCCTTTTCTCAGTGTACATACACACAACAAATGATCAATCATGATCACAAAGATCATAAATCAACAGATAGAACAGTGATAGTCACAGGACACTAACTAAAAGCAATCAACATAAATCATAAGGTACAACAATAAAGTGATAGTCGTAAGATGTTAAGGGAATAGGGAATAGGAAAGATAAGAAGAATTAAAGAAATACAGCACTATTGTATGCCGTGTTTCCCCCAAAATCAGACAAGGTCTTATATTAATTTTTGCTCCAAAGGCACATTTTTCGGTTAGGGCTTAGATTCAGGAAAATAGGGTACTAAATGTGTGCTTTTGGCTGATGATCTTAACTGGGGTTTATTTTGAGGGATAGGGCTTATATTACGAGCGCCCTGAAAAATCATGCTAGGGCTTATTTTCCATCTGGGTCTTATTTCGGGGAAACACAGTTGTTTGATAATCCTAGCGCATGTGACAGTGTTGTGGGAATTAGTTGTGCAGCAGAGCGATGGCACGGGAGAAACACATTTTGTGTGTGGGTGTTTTGGCACGCAATGCCCTATCCTGGTGTCCTGAGGGGAGAAGCTGAAACAGACTCCTGGATGTGAGGAGTCTGTAGATATTTATCAACCCTCTTTATCTGGCTTGTGCAGTGTGGTTGTTAGCTGCAAAGTCGTGTCCGACCCATCGCGACTCCATGGACAACGTTCCTCCAGGCCTTCCTATCCTCCACCATCTTCTGGAGTCCATTTAAGCTCACGCCTCCTGCTTCAGGGACTCCATCCAGCCACCTCCTTCTCCGTCGTCCCCTTCTTCTCTTGCCATCAATCTTTCCCAGCATTGGGCTCTTCTCCAGTGAGTCCTTCCTTCTCATGAGGTGGCCAAAGTCTTTTTGAGTTTCAACTTCAGGATCTGGCCTTCTAAAGAGCAGTCAGGGTTGATCTCCTCTAGGACTGACCGGTTTGATCGCCTTGCAGTCCAAGGGACTCGCAGGAGTCTTCTCCAGCATCATCGTTCAAAGGCCTCCATTCTTTGGCGCTGTACAGTGTACAGGTCCTCAATGAAAGGCAGGCAAGCTGCAACATATATATTTTTTTTCTGCAGTCCTAACTCTCCGTTGACGGCTGTGCCTCTCCTGTTTGGTTGCTGTGCCAAGCCAGACAGACAAACCCTTACGTGGCAGGCAAGTCATTTTGTGATGCTCGATGGCATATAATTAATCAGTCTTAGCCTTTTTCTTCTCTTTCACCCACACGGGAAGATCAGCCCTGTATATTTTGAGGTTTGATTTAACCCCATGCCCTGCAGAAGGCATCGCAAAATGCGCTTTGATACTCCGCTGATCCATAGCGGAGGAATGGATGGAAAAACTGCAGTTGAACTGCTTTGATAGGAGAAGAGATGCTTCCGTGGTCAAGATAAGTGAATGTTTTGGCTGGAATTCATCGGTGGCCGGTTTGCAAAGGAGACCACGTTGCCTTCTGAGTATGTTCCCCATGGTTCTTACCTTTTTACACAGATGGTCCTTGACTTACGGAAACAGTGGAGCCCCCAACATTTATGTTGCTAAGTGAGCCAGCTGTTAAGTGGGTTTTGCTCCATTTTATGGCCTTTCTGAAGTGAGTCACCACAGTTGTTAAGTTAGTAACACAATTGTACAGCCAACCTGGCTTCCCCCATCGGCTTTGCTCATTCTGAAGGCGATAAAAGGGGATCCCATTGGCCCGGGGACCGTTGCTATTGTCGAAAGTATGAGTCAGCTGTCAAGCCACGGAATTTGGATCACGTGATCCTGGGGCTGATGCAGCGGTCGCAGGTGTGAACAACGGTCCTAAGTCACCTTTTTTTCACTGTCATTGTAAATTCAAGTGGCTGTTAAATGAACTGTTGTAAGCATTAAAAAAAGGTAAAGGTTCCCCCGCACATGCATGCTAGTCGTTTCCGACTCTAGGGGCCAGTGCTCATCTCCGTTTCAAAGCCGAAGAGCCAGCGCTTGTCCGAGGACGTCTCCGTGGTCATGTGGCCGGCATGACTGGACGCCAAAGGCGCACGGAACGCTGTTCCCTTCCCACCGGAGTGGTCCCTATTTTTCTACTTGCATTTTTACGTGCTTTCGAACTGCTAGGTTGGCAGAAGCTGGGACGCGTAACAGGCGCTCCCTCTGTTACGCGGCACTCGGGATTCGACCCGCCAAACTGCCGACCTTCTGATCGACAAGCTCAGCATCCTAACTCACTGAGCCACCACGTACCTTCGTTGTAAGCATTACCCCCTCCCCAATATAAGGAACCTGTTTCCAGGCTTCTTGAGTTCTCTCCTCCTCTTCCCCTCTTTGTCGTTCTTCTCCTTCTTGCACAGGAAGGTCAGAATAACAGAGTGGGACCTTGAAGATCTTCTAGTCCAACCCCTCCCCTTCCCCTCTCCCCCCCCCCCCCCCGCTTGAGCAGGAAATGCTGGGTTCGGATTACCCTTTTTTTTTTCACTAGCCGAGGGTTGAAATAGCTTGAATGCCTCTTTGCTTTCCGCCAGCCGAGCTTTCTATGTCTGCTTTTCTCATCTGTGGTCCCGCACGGAGAACCGGTGCCAGGAAGTTAACGGGGGGGGGGGGGGGGGGGGAAGGAAAATGTGCTGGGAATGAAAAACTGGAGACCTGGTTTGCATTGAGCAAAAATCTCAATTCCAGGGATTGATCTCAGTCAGAAACCTGGCATTGGTTTTGCCCCCATAGCTTCCCTGTTCTAATTATGGAGGGTAACATGCCAGATGCCAGCAATCTTTTGAGATGTAGTCATCTCAAACCCCCCCCCCCCCAAAACCCCCCAACCAGCTAGCTATCAGCAGGAACTTTGTGAGATCACCAGATTCTGAGTTTAGCTTGAAATCTCTTCAATGTCTCAGTAAATTGAATTTTTTTTTTTTGGGGGGGGGGGGGGGGGAATCTTGGCCGTATGAATTGGTTTCCGTTTTGTGGGGATGTACAGACCAGTAAATTTCAGCAGTGGATGGAAACTCATCAAGGAGAGATTCAACCTAAATTTCCTGACAGGGAGGACAATTCAGTGGAACAGCCTGTCTCCAGAAGCTCTGGGTGCTCCATCACTGGAGTTTTTTTAAGAAGAAACTGGACAGCCATTTGTCTGAAATGGTATAAGGTCTCCTGCTTCAGCAGAGGGTTGGACTAGAAGACCTCCAAGGCCCCTTTCCGACTCTGTCGTTATTCTGTATTCACTGTATTCTCAACCTTTAGCACCTTTCATATGCGTGGACTTCAACTCCCAGAATTCCCCGGCCAGCATGGAGTCGAAGTCCACCCATCTTAAAACCTGCCAAGCTTGACAAACCCCGAGTTTGGCAACTTCTGTGTGCTTTTGATGGGTTTGCAGCATCACAAATCAACTCTCATATTCAGTAGGCAGATAAGCAGCTGGGGAAAGTGCACGTGCCCTTCAAGGATCCCAAAGGAAGTGAGAGCAGAGCCAAAAAAAAAAAAAAGTGGAATGGGCAGGGACCCGGGCTGGGGTGTGGGGGGAGAACTTGATTAACAAATTGCATTCAGCTTAATGGATGAAATGCAATTAGCAAGTTCCCTCCAGGCTTTTAATTTCTCTCCCTTTCAAATTGCAATTTGGTTCCGGTTTTCCGAGGGTCTCCTAGTAACCACCCTGGGGTGTAGGCGTGGATTGATCCCCTGCGATGAACGTTAGGCCCCGGCCAGCAAACCACCATTGAGGAATGTCTGTTGTTTTGCCAGGTGTGGCCATGGTTTCCAATGGATGTCCCTCAACAAGGGTGTGTTATCTTCGGAGAAGGGCGGGATATAAATGTAATAAAAATAAATAAAAAATAAATAAATACTGTACTCATTTGTCCTGGCCATCCAACTGCAAAATGGCATATCTCTGAATGTATGTAGGTGGGGAAACTGTGAAGGGGGTACAAAATGTGATTATTGGTAAAGGAGAATATTTGTAGCTCCGGTCTGAAATGAGGAGTCCTTGGTGCTCGCTGAGCTGGGTGGCTTTCTTGCAGACGTTTCATGACCCAACTAGGGAGTATTGTCAGTGCTGGAAGGGAGTGGGTTTTGTGGAGAGGAGGAGGAGGACTGTGGGGGTCTTTGGTGCTCTCTGAACTTGGTTGTTTCCAACTAGGGAACATCATCAGTGCTAGAAGAGAATGGAATTTGGAGGAAGAGGAGGAAGAAAAAAGGAGGGAGGAAGGAAGGAA
>JAKJMR010000451.1:123722-141705 GCA_024449315.1 Daboia siamensis | reverse complement strand
AGGAAGGAAGGAAGGAAGGAAGGAAGGAAGGAAGGAAGGAAGGAAGGGGGGACCTTATTGCTCTGAGCTTGGTTGTTTTCTTGCAGACGTTTCATGACCCAGCTAGGTAACGTTATCAATGCTAGAAGGGAGTGAGGTTTCTGGAGTGGAGGAAGAGGAAAAGGACCTTGGGGGTCCTTGGTGCTCTCTGAGCTTGGCTGTTTCCTTGCAGACGTTTCATTATCATACTGGGTAACATCATCAGTGCTAGAAAGGAGCAAGGTTTCCTCTCTGTTTATGTACTAAAGCAAGCCTCGCTCCCTTCTGGCCCTGATGATGTTACCTAGTTTGGTTAATGAACTATCTGCAAGAAAACCATCCAAAAGCGGGGAGAAACCCAGGACCCCACAGATGCAATTGTAGTTGCGGTCTCCTTTGGGAGCATGGTTGTGCAGAGGAGAAGGACAATCTCCTGAAATCACCGGTGTCGGCTTTAATTGCAGGCCTCTGTTTGCCACTGGAGGCTGAGCGAAACTGGGTTTCAACATGCTTGCTTTGCAAACAGTTGTGGTGTTTGTCAAGGATTAAAAACCTTCTCGGCCTCAGTTTCACTGGGTTGGGTCCTGGAGGCAGATGCCTCTTTCCACAAACTCAGTTTGTCTTTCATCGACCCAGCCGCTTTTGAGCAACCTTTCGCAGTTTCAAAGGGTCGCTTTTTTTCCCCCCTTTTTTTCGTTCCAAACCTGTTATTTAAATCAAGTGAAGGCTGAATTGGGGTTCTCATTTTTGAAGGGGAAAAAAAAAGCTTCCAGTAAAACCTGCCCTTTGTATAATAATAATAATATAATAATAATAATAATAATATAATATAATAATAATAATAATAATAATAATAATAATAATAATAATAATAATAATAAAAAATAATAATAATTTTATTTATATACCGCCCTTCTCCCGAAGGACTCATATATTCTTTATATGGGGGTAGGTAGGCAGGACAAGAAGCGACGGATGGAAACTGATTGCGAGAGAAGCAGCCCAGAATTAAGGAGGAATTCCCTGACAGGGAGAACAGTTAGCCAGCGGAACGACCTGCCTCAAGAAGTTGTGGGTGCTCCAGCACTGGAGGTTTTCAAGAAGAGATTGGACCACCATTGGTCTGGAATTGGGTATAGGGTTTCCTGCCTAAGCAGGGCGGGGGGGGGGGGGGTCGGACTAGAAGACCTCCAAGGTCCCTCCCAACTCTGCTATTCTGTATCGGTTTCTGCTATAGGTAATTGACAAATTAACAACCACAATTGGAACCAGAACTTCCATCACTGAGGGAGATGGTTGTTAAATGAGTCACACCCATTTTATGACCCCTCACTGTTAAGTGAATCATGGCGGTTTTAAGAGAATCCGGCTCCCCCCCCCCCCATTCTCCGCCTCCCTCTCTCTTTCCTCCTCCTCCTCTGTTCTTCCTCCTCTCTCCTCTCTCTCCCTCCTCTTCCTCCTCTCTTCTTCCTCCTCTTGGTTCTTCCTCCTCCTCCTCCTCCTCCTCCTCCAAGGTCATCCAACTGGCGTTGTGCCTAAGGAGGGACTAGAACTCAATGACCAATTAATTTGGGGGGCCCTTAGAAGAGTCTTAAATCCACTGCCATTAACCAGTGGCAGAAATTGATTTTTTGCTTGGTTGTTGACTTGCCAGCAAACCCAACCAAAAACATCTCCCTCTTTTTGTGTCTTTCTTCCCTAGGCAATGTTAGATGTTGCCCCAGGCCGAATTCCCCTGTTGGTAGCTGAGGTAAGAGAGATCTCACTTTATTTCCTGGGGCTTCTTACCAAAGGATCCTTAGACACGTATCGGGAGACAAGGGCTACCCGAAACTGGTTCCCTTGCTTCGCGTTCCCTTAAGTCAGAGGCTAAGCTTGTAGGCCGCCCTGAGTCTTCAGAGAAGGGCGGGATGTAAATGGAATTAAAATAAATAAATAAATAAAAAATTTGAGGTTCACATCCCAATGGGACCGCCAAGCTCACAAGTCACCCCATCCACACAACTTGCTTTAACAAAGTGGATGGGGAGATGAAAGAAACCAGATTCCTAGGGGGAAAAAGTGGAGCAGAAATGTAGCCGTGAAGAGGGCGGGCAATAATGGGTGGGTGGGTGGTAATAACAGCAATAAGAATAGAACTGTGGCAAAAGGAAGCAAAAGTAGTGCCGATGGCAATAGGTGCCTTGGGTGCAATCCCCAAACACTTGAGCACCATCATCGGCATTGACACATTCGCCATCGGTCAATTGCAAAAGGCAGCTTTACTGGGAACAGCTTCCATCCTGCAACGATAGCCGTGACACCATCAGAAACATCCAATTCTACCCATCCCAGGTCCTTGGTGAGGACTCGATAGGTAGACCAACATGCCAAACCCAGTCTGAACATCTGGATGACTGCGATGAACCATAATGATCGGCCATGACAAAATCCCCATCGGTCAGTTGCAAAAGGCAGCTTTACTGGGTACGGCTGTTACTTGTCCCAGCTTCTGCCAACCTAGCAGTTCGAAAGCACGTAAAAATGCAAGTAGAAAAATAGGGACCACTCCGGTGGGAAGGTAACAGCGTTCCGTGCGCCTTTGGCGTCTAGTCATGCCGGCCACATGACCACGGAGACGTCCTCGGACAAGCGCTGGCTCTTCGGCTTTGAAACGGAGATGAGCACCAGCCCCTAGAGTTGGAAACGACTAGCACGCATGTGCGGGGGAACCTTTACCTTTCACCTTATAGTAGACTGGAATGAACGTGTTGGTGGAGCTGAGATTTTTATTTTTATTTTTATTTTGCTTTGAATTTTTAGGATGGGAGCCTGGGTTCCCTTTTGCCATTTTTTTTATGTGAAGCGACAAACTTAAGTTAGGATTTCTTGACCTGTGCTGCCAATGTACTGCCATCGTGCCTCCAAAATTGGACATGGAGGTCAGAGGAAGACTCTAGAGATCACTTGCAAGCTCAACGTAATAGCTACACCAGGGTTTCTCAGCCTTGGCAAGCTTGAGAAGGGTGGACCTTCAACTCTGGCTGGGGAATTCTGGGAGCTAAAGTCCACCCATCTTAAACTGGCCAAGGTTGAGAAACATTGAGCTAGCTAGACTATCCTTGGTCCATGTTTCTGCTCCATGTTGAGCTTGCAACAGGGCAAAACATGTGGAGATCTCCCAATAAGCAAGACCTTTTGATTGTTCTGAAGAACGCCGGTTATTGATTTGGAGGGGGTGGGGGTGGGGTGGGGCCGAAGGAAAAGCATCAATCGCGCAAGAATCACAGGGGACATCCACAGTTGGACTTCACGTTCTCCAGCCCATCATTGGGATCCTCCTGGAGCCAACACTCAATTTGCAGTTGGCCTCTTGATGCAGAAAATGTTTAGGCCATGTCATCTGCATTCCCCTGTTTTAAAAGGGGGAGGGGAATAATGAAGTGATGGTCTTGTTGGATGAGGGCCAGGGGGAAGCGGCAAACTCAGGTGAATTGCACATCTGCAAACTTGACGGTGGGAAGAGACGGCTTAGTGTTGGGTTTCCATGGAAATGTTTTTGGCAAGCCGGCCCTCGCCCTCCCCATCTTGCTTTCCTGGACATTTCCTGTTGTAATCATGTGTTCCATCTTTTTGTCCAAGAGACACATGTTTCATATTTTCCCATAACCTTCTCCTGACCCGTTTGGCAAAGGAGCAGATACAGGCTTGTCTTCTGCCTCTCTCCTACTCTTGATTATAATGGCTTACCCAGAATGGAAAAAGTACGTGTCAACTTTGGTTTTCCCCTTTGTCTAGTGTCTCTGTGTGTGCGTGAGTGAGTGTGTATTCTCCCTTGGAACCTTACTTTGTTGAGAGAGGGGGTCAGCCAAGATCCAGGCATTTGATGCTGCTCAGAAGTCAACTTCAGTTTAGCTTCTTGGTTCGGGCTGCTTCTTGGTTCCCAAACTTTTCCTTGAAAAGGTTGAGGAGCGGCTGTTGACTTGAACCAAGGGGACCAAAACTGAGATGGTCCTCACCCCCGTAAGTTGGAAGAAACGCCCTTCCAGGCCTACCTAAGTTTTGGTTTCTGCTGTTGAGGAAAGAGATGAACATCAAGGAGAAACTGGACTTCTTGGGCTGAGCTACAGCATTGCCTTTGATGGGAACTAGTCGAGGAGACAATTAAGGAGAAACTTCCTGGTAGTTAAGAGCAATTAATCAACGGAATATCTTGCCTCCCTTTCTGGAGATTTCAAAAATAGGCTGGGCAACCATTTGACTAGGATGGCATAAAGTCTCCTGTCTTGAGCAGGGGGTTGGATTAGAAGACCTCCAAGCTCCCCTCCTCCTCCTCCTCCTCCTCCTCCTCCTCCTCTCTTGCACGTGTTCGGTTTGGTGCCTCACTTCTCCCTTTGGGAGGCGCTCAGCTGTGGGAAACACAGAGGCCAGATTAGGTGTCTTTAGCACATGGATCCTGTGTCCGATTACATTACCAGCCCCTTGATTTTGCCTCTGCTTTCTCTCTCTCTCTCTCTCTCTCTCTCTCTCTCTCTCTCTCTCTCTCTGTGTGTGTGTGTGTCTGTGTGTGTGTGTCATTCAGTGGTTCCCAACCCTTTAGGCACCCGGGACCGGTTCCATGGAAAAAGGTTTTCCTGTGGACCAGAGGCGCGTGGTTTTCTGTGTTGCCTGCATCCGACGCAGGGCACTTCACTTTTTCGCACGGACCGGTACCGGTCGACAGCCCCGGGGGTTGGGGACCCTTATTCTCATTGAATATCCGGGCGGGCGCAGAACTTCTAGATTGCTCGGGAAGCAAATTGGAAACCCCGGCGACTTCCTGCATTTGAACTCGCGCTGCCCATTTGCTCAGATCCCTCTTCTCCGCTTGGTGTGCAATTCTCGCCTGCCTCTTCCTTTCCAAAATATTCCTTTTGGCAGCTGTCGTGGAAGCAGCGCTTGGCTTCCAGATCTCACCTCCTGATTGCTTCCAGAGAGGGTCATTGCGATGCCAGAAAAATTTCCTCTCCAGCCCGTTCCGTGCCAGATGTTCTCATAATCTCGGGACAGGATCATCCGCGGGCTTACTTGGATTCTGGAGAGCATTTCCTGCTGGAAAATGGGTGCTCTTTCCTACCAGGTGCCGTGCTGAATAGAACTTTTTCCCAGGCCTTAAATTTTTTTAACTAACTAAGCCTCACCTCCATGCAGATGTCCCGCATTTGCTCATTCTCCAGAAATCCTCTTTTTTTTTTATTTTTATTTTTATTTTTTTAAAAAAATGACATCATTCTCTTTTCAAGTGCTACAAATCAGTTTTAATTTACCGGAGGGGGCTGGGGGAGCTGGGGGTGTGTGTACAGGATCCAACCCAGGCCAAACATTTGCTTTTTTGGAAGGTGGCTCTGCCAAGGGGCGGCGAGGGTGTGTGTATGGGGGGTGAACGAGCCACCGAGAGCCAAGTGTGCATTCTTGCATTTTTGGGAGCACAAATGTTCTTTGCTCCGCGCATTCTGCAAGGTCAGAGGCCAAGGGGGTTTGCCGTGCGCTTTCGAAAAATATCTTTGCCTTTTGAGGGCAGTTATGAGATACCCGGATAGGGCAAGCTCCAGCTGGTGAGCCGAGGTAGAAGCCTAATCCTTGGCTGGACGTGGTCGTCATCTTCTCGCTGCAAATGTGTCAGTTGATATTTAAAGGGACACACCTGTCGAGGGAAGGGCGTTGCGTGCCTTGGGAAAGGGAGGTGGGCACGAGCGAAGGGGTGCGGGGGATGCTCCGTTTTTCATCCGACTCGGGCAATATTTGCACGAGGTCTAGCGGAGACGTTTTGTTCTCCTGTGGTGTGTGTGTGTTGTTTTTTTTTCTTTCTCTCCTCCGAAACATTTGGAACAGGCTGGAATTCTCCAATAATTCCCCCAGGTGAGAGGAGTTATTATACACAGTTAGCTTCTGACTTACGACTGCTCACTTAAGCAATTGTTTAAAGTTCTGACAGGTCTCCCGGGGGTGGGTGGGTGGGTGGGATGGAGTTAAATCCTCGACTTACGACCATGGGCGGGAGCCCAACTTTCTGTCATTAAGCGAGACCGCTGTTAAAGAGAGTTTGGCCCTGTTTTACGACCACCTTTGCCACCGCTGCCAAGTGAATCACTGCAGCGGTTCAGTTAGTAACACGGATGTTAAGCGAATCTGGCTCCCCCCCCTCCATTGGCTTGGCTTGTCAGAAGGTGGCCAAAGGGGATCACGTGACCCAACACCCCCCCCAGACACTGCGACCGTCATAAATATGAGTCAGTTGCCAAGCATCCAAATTTTGATCATGCGATTACGGTCAAAAGTGTGGAAAAGGTTTTTTTTTGTTTTCAGTGCTGCTGCAACTTTGCACGGTACCTTGACTTACAACTCTGATTCAAAATTCTGGCGGTCAGGAACCCCACCCCCCATCATCAGAATAACAGTGTTGGAAGGGACCTTGAAGGTCTTCTAGTCCAACCCCCTGCAGAAGCAAGAAACCAATTTCAGACAGATGGTTGTCCAAAATCTGTGCTTAAAAGCCTCTGGTGCAACTGTACTTCGATCACCTTACTAAACCAGGATTTGTTGAATAAGCCACAGTAAGTTGGCAGTAAGGCAGAGCGAAACACACACACACACACACACACAAACACACACACACACATCAGTTTACATTTTACTGGATGGAACGGATTGAAAACCTGGCTCAACGCTTGGAAGGCCCTTGACGTTGATCCCGAGAGATTTAATGTTCTCTCCAGTCCGTAAGCTGAGTTTCCATCCTCTCCTCTGCAAATGTTGGCTTGTCGGGAGAGTTCCAGAGGGGATGCAAATCCATAATGGAGCCAGTGAAATCAGGAGATGATGAATGAGCTGGTGAGGGTTTTTTTTTTCTCCCTGACTCAGGATAATCAGAGAGCTGAGTCCTAAGTTTTAGGCTGATGGATTGCAAGGAAGGGTTTTGTTTTTTTAAAAAAAAAAAACCATCAACAATGTTTGCCTGGATTTTAACCAAGAATAAATGTCACGCCTGCTAACTAGACCAAAATCGATCTCCGCTTTTATTGAGATTGGCTATATAATAAGACCTTTCTGATTCGGTTGAACCTTTTCTTTCTATCTCCTCATAATTCAGTGAGTTGGGGAGGTCTCCTCTTCACCACTTCCAAGTGGGTTACTTCTGGACGTTCAAAATGCTGCTGCCCATTTTGCCCGCATGGAGCTCCTGTTCCAGGTTGTCCTCGCCTTACAACAGTTCATTTAGTGACCGTTCAAAAAGTCAACAACTCACGAGCCCTTTTAACACAATTATCGCAGGATCCCCAATGTCGAGGGATCCAAATTCAGAAGCTTGGCAACCGACTAACATTTATGACGGTCGCAGTGTCCCGGGGGTGCGTGTCACGTGATCCCCTTTTGCAACCTTTCGACAAGCAAAGTCAGTGGGGGAAGCCAGATTCGCTTAAGAACCGTGTTACTAACAGAACAGTTGTAGTGATTCTCTTAACAACTGTGGCAAGAAAGGTCGTAAAACGGGACAATGTTCACTTAAGTGCCTCAGCAGTGTAAAGGTTGGGCTTCATTGTGGCCATAAGCTGAGGACAACCTGTAAATCTCCTGTCGAGGTTATCTTCTTTAGCATCTTCACAAGATGCTTCAAATGCAGTGAACAGCGTTTGGGAGCGAAGATATATTAAACATTCATTAAAAAACAAAAATTGGTTTCCCAGTGCTATTTAACTCACCAAGTGTCTGGCCTGAAAGATTTGAAGTGAAGATTCGATTAAAGTGATTTATTGCTAAAAATCTATGCATAGGAATCTGCTGCGCGTTAAATAAGAGTCAACTTATCCACTTGTGGCCATGTAGGGATTCTAGGCTGATGCCTCTTTTGACTCTGCCTCTCGGTTTTGCCATCTCTTCTCCTACATCAAGCCCTATACTGATAGCCTTTCATCTACGGCCATGACTTGGGCCTAGACTCCGGTTTGTAAGTTGTGGCAGCTGTTAAGCAGGTTACCACATGAGCATGCCCAATTTTACGACCCTTTTTGAGCAGTTGATAAGCAAACACTGCAGCCCTCAAACAAATCCCAAAGGGCATCTTTTGCCCCAGACTGGAATCGAATGCCAGAAACTAGCAAATAACACAGTTCTCGTTCTCTCTCTCTCTCTCTCTCTCTCACACACACACACACACACACACACACCAAAAAAAATAAAATCACAAGTCGCCTGACTGCAGGATCCAGCAAATGGCCGTAAACGCAACTTCCCAAAATGCGACCATGTCCCTATAGATGTGTAGGTGTGTGCAGCCATTGTAAATTTGAAATGGGGTCATAAATGCATTTGGGGGCTTCCATCATAACTCTGAAGGCTGATTGCTACCAGCCAGTCCTTAAGTGAGGACTTCTATTTAATTTTTAAACATTCCTCCAGAATGTCTTCATCCTGCAAACAGTCAGGCTGCGTTCTTACTGTCTTTTTAGAATTACGTTGTGTTTAAAGTGGGGGGGGGGTGCCACCATATTCTATTGCAAAAGTCGTCATTTGTACTTTCTGTTTTCCTTTGCACTCTTTAAGAAGCCAGCTCTTAACTCCTGATTTATTTACTCATTGCACACACATACACAAACCACAAACCAACCTGATATATAGAGGGGGCAATCAATCAGCAGCTTCGCTGGGATCCCAGGATTTAAAAAAAAAAAAAAAACCCAAGAAAAGTCCTACATAACTTTCATAGAAACTTAAACTCGTGTCTCTAAGCCTGTTGTGTGATTGTCGTAGCAGCCAGACCAGTTCAGCTTGCCTTCTGTCTGAGACACAACTTGGAAGCTGCCTTAGCAAGAAAAAAGAATTCTTTTGACAAAATTGTGCAACTGTCTTCAAACCCCAGACTTGCCTTTTCTAGTTGTTTTAAGTTGCTTTGTCTATAATAGAATGTAAGAAAAGAGGGGTGTTTTCTTTTAAAGACAGGATTTAGTTTTGTTAGAAAAATCTGTTTGCTTCAACACTTCTTCCAAATTTATTCAAGTAGTATTACCTGAATTTCAAACTACACCGTGGCTAAATGGACTTTGCACTTTGAAAATCTTCATTTAATAAAAGGAACCCAAAACATGTAGAAATCCAGAAGGGGAACTGTTTGGGGGAAAAAAATTGCATAGATTAGATAAAAGATCATTCCAATATATCTGCAGATATTTTTTTTTAAACTACAAAATGTTGCAGGACCAGAAAGAAGTAGCATGATGAGCAAATTGAATTGGAATTAAATCTGAAGATATTGCTGGCGTAGGTTTGTTAGACAAAATACTACAACGCAGCATTACCATAATTTAAAATGATTTTTTTCTCCACAATAGTTTGGTTTCGCTTCAGATTCTATCGTTCTTTTTCAGCTTCAGAGCTGAATTTAATAACTCTTTAGCGTTGTCCATATCGCAGCCTGAGGAGACTTTAATTCTATTTTTTTAAGGAAATTAAAAAGGATGAAAATTGCCTGGCCCCTCTGAACCAATTCACATCCCAATTTTTGTGTGGTCCGATCTCCAGCGTCAAAAATCTAAACTCTTGCTTAGAGCCAAGTTGGTTAAGGGAAGGTGTTGAAGATGTACAGAAACAAAACACAGAATGTGGAAAATGTGAACAAAGTGTTTCTTTTCTCCTCTTTCACATTTTAAGTTCTCACTTAAACGGAGCCCACAGAGACTCAGGATGATGGAGAAAAAAATGAATCTTAGTTAATGAGAACATGAATTCTGCTGGTACAGGAATGGAATGGAGTAGAGTAGCGTAGAATAGAATAGAATAGAATAGAATAGAATAGAATAGAATAGAATAGAGAAAAGAAAAGAGAAGAGAAGAGAGGAATGGAATAGAATAGAATAGAATAGAATAGAATAGAATAGAATAGAATAACAGAGTTGGAAGGGACCTTGGAGGTCATCTAGTCCAGCCCCCTGTTCAGGCAGGAGACCCTATACCATTTCAGATAAATGGCTGTCCAGTCTCTTCTTAAAAACCTCCAGTGTTGGAGCATTCACCACTTCTGGAGGCAGGTTGTTCCACTGGTTAATTGTTCTGACTTGTCAGGAAGTTTCTCCTTAGTTCTAGGTTGCTTCTCTCCTTGACTAGTTTCCATCCATTGCTTCTTGTCCTGCTTTCAGGTGCTTTGGAGAATAGCTTGATTCCCTCTTCTTTGGGGCAGCCCTTGAGATATTGGAAGGCTGCTATCCTGTCACCCCTCATCTTTTTCTTCACTAGACTAGACATTTCCAATTCCAGCAACCGTTCTTCATATGCTTTAGCCTCCAGTCCTCTGATCATCTTTGTTGCTCTTCTCTGCACTCTTTCTAGAGTCTCGACATCTTTTTTACATCGTGGTGACCAAAACTGGATGCCGTATTCCAAGTGTGGCCTTACCAAGGCATTGTAAAGTGGTATTAATACTTCACGTGATCTTCGTTCTGTCCCTCTGTTAATGCAGCCTAGCACTGTGTTGGCGTTTTAGGCAGCTGCAGCACACGGCTGGCTCGTATCTAAGTAAGTCCTCAACTTATGACAACAATTGAGATCCAAATTTCCATAGGCAAGTGAGGCAGTTGTGAGTTGTGCCTCATTTTATGTCATGGGGAGTTTTTTTGGTCGCAGTTGCTAAACAGATCACTCTGACCATTTTTCACACTTATGACCATGGCAGCATCCCCATGGTCACATGGTTTACATTCGGATCCTTAACAAGTGGTTCGTATTTATGACTGTCGCAGTGTCTCAGGATCACGTGATTCCCCTTTCGCGATCTTCCGACAAGCGAAGTCAACGGGGAAGCTGGGTTCACTTAACAACCGGTTTACTAATTTAACAACTGCAGTGATTCACTTAACAACAGCAGCGAAAAAGGTGGTAAAATGGGGCAAACCTCTCCTCACAAATGTCTCACTTAGCAACGTAAATTTTGGGCTCCGTTGTGGTTGTAGGTTGAGGACCACCTGTAGTATTATGTGTGGGGGTGTGAATACATAAACGTGGAAATTAAGCATTGAGTTAGACTCGGAGTATCTCAGTCCCAGACTGACAATTTAAAAAGCCTTCATCCCCTGCACCACACACGCAGCTGCATCAAAAAAAAATATTTTTTTTCTTGAATTGTTTGTAATTATTTTGGAGTAATTATCTTTTTTAAAAGGAATATGGGCCCGGTGCCGGCTAGGTCTTTTGAACTAGGTTTCTTGGGATTTCCATTTTTTTTTTATATGAAATGCCAGAAATGCAATCACCAAATAGATGTAATTATATAATTAAGATAAGGAAAACTTCATGGAATGATGAACATTTCTCCTCCAGTGAGCTCCCCCCCCCCGCCCGCCCTCTCCCTTCAATTGGTCTTCCTTTGTTCTCTTCTCCTTCCCAGTGCAAATTAATTTAAAAATATTATTCTATTTTTAAAAGGGGTTGAAATAGCCGGGACTGGGTAACGGGTTATCCATTTCAGTCAATCAAAAAAGTGGCTTCTATTTCAGCAGTGAGAATAGAAATAGAGGTTTTGCCAAGCTTTGTTGCTAGCTTTATTTTATTATTTTATACTTTGCTTTGCTTTGCTTTGCTTACTTTATTTTATTTTTTATTTTATTTTATTTATTTATTTATTTTATTTTATTCAGTTTATATACTGCCCTTTTCCCGAAGGACTCAGGGCGGTTTACAGGGCAAAATTAAAACAGTACAATATAAAAATTAAAATAAAATTAAATTAAATCAGTAGCCCCCAAAAGTTATCAGGGACGTGTCATAAATTCGTAGAACTTTCTAACCACAGTTAAATATTGTAGCATAGAAGGTGGCTGTGAATTTTGGAATTATAGCAGGACCTGTTGTGAAGAAACCGCCCACTGTGTTGTAATGGTGGTGGATCTTTTGAACAAAGTTTGCTATCAAGTTCTTGGAGCTTTGGGAGATCAGGATTAAGATATTGATCAGGTTTTGCACAGGTGTTTTGCCCCAGGGCAATTGCCGAAGATGTGTTAGCAGTTCAGATCAGTTCAACATTTTAGATCAGGGATGTCCATCCTTGGCAACTTTTAAGACCCGTAGACTTCAACTCCCAGAATTCCCCAGCCATCTCCTTCTTAAAAGTTGGTGGGAAAACTGAAGACACCTGTGGAGCCGTGATGTGCAGCCGATGCACACAAACTGCAGGCTGGTGTTTTTCAAGCAGCAAAAACACAAGTTTTTCAAATTTAAGATGGGAGGACTTCAACTCCCAGAATCCCCCAGCCAGCATGTTGGCTGGGGGATTCTGGGAGTTGAGATCCACATATGCTGGCTGGGGAATTCTGGGAGTTGAAGTCTGCAAGTCTTAAAGTTGCCCAGGTTGGACATCCCCAATCTAAAACGTTGAACCGATCGGAACTGCTAACACATCTTAAACAATTTTACATCCTTCACACATCCTTTGGTGGGATGTGGGCTAACAGGTTTGCAGAAAAACATGTTAAATATCTTGGTATTTATCTCCTGAAGCCTAGGAAAAAACCAACTACTGGGAATTCATAAAACCAGGTTTTATTTATTTATTCATTGTACATTCCTTGATAAGCCCTTTAGAAGGATGGGAGCATCATGTGCTGGGATTGTGTTTGTTTTTGCAGATTAGACCTTTTTGCTGGCCATAAGCCTTAATGGACATATATATATATATTTATTTTTACATTTCAGCAAACACAAGAATTCTCACGCTTGCTTGCTTTTGATTGTGGCTTCAGTTTTAAGCCTTTCTCAAATATCGATTTACTCCTTGGAGTAGAATCATCTCCTTACAGAGCAGGCATCCCACGTCTATCTAATTTAAATGACTTCTTGAGTTAGCATCTTGTTTTTCTTCTATTCTCTCTCTCTCTCTCTCTCTCTCTCTCTCTCTCTCTCTCTTTGGCCTATCATTTTTTCCCTCCACTCATTTCCCCGTTGTTTTTCTTTTAAAAAGATACACTTTTAAAACTCAGGCTTCCCCATTGAGTTGGCTTGTCAGAACATCCTAAAAGGGTGGATCCCGTGATCTCGGGAACACTGCACCCGTCAGTTTGCCAACGGTCCGAATTTTGATCCCATGGGGGTGCTGCAGCGGTCGTAAGTCATAAGTCACTTTTTTCAGCGCTGTTGTAAACTACAGACGGTCGCTAAATGCAAGTTGTAAGTCGAAAACTACCCATAATTTGATGCATCCTGGCCATGGTAGCACAATCAGAAGTAAAGCTAAGTTAGATATTGTAGCTGGGCTCCTGTTTTTTCTAGGGAAGGGTTAGTTCTACTTCAGTTCTGAAGGCAGGCAGTGTTGTTCAGTCTTGCGAGTCTTAAAATGATGGCAACATCTAGATGAAAAGATTGCATATCTATGAAGGAAGAGAACAAACTGTCGCTTGGATCGATGGAAGAATGCAACGCATTGCGGCATCTTTTGCTGGAGGCTTTTGGAACACACGTCCCATCGTTCTCGACTGCCGGCCGTGGGAGTTAATAAAAGTCCAGAACATCTGGAGGGACCACGTCTTAGCGGGAAGGCTGGGTGAAAACCAAGTTAGTTTCTCTTCAGATTACCCTTGAAACCACAGAGCTGCACTTTTATTGATTTGGTGATCGATTTAGCCAATGAAAGTGGTTCAGGGCAAGGGACCTTTTCTCCAAAAGGTGTCTTTTGTTTTTTGGTAAAATTAGTTCCAGGCGTGGAAGACCAGTCACGAGAGGCGAAGGTCCACGACAAAAGGGTGTGGGGAAAAGGGATGTTGACGCTCCCAGCCTTAACCACTTGAAGCCGTGTGGACCTCAAGCTCCAGAATGCCCCAGTCGGCATATGTGGTTTTCCAACTGCCGGAATCCCTGGGGCTTGGGGGATTCTGGGAGTTGGAAGTCTACTCATCTTAAAGTTGGGTTTACTGGTTGAAAAACACCATCGTGAAGTTGGCGTGCATCGGTTGCACGACGCTGCGCAAGACGGCTCCGCGGTGTTTTGGGTCTTGCCCCCCCCCCCCCCAAAAAAAATATTTTTTAGGAAGCCGTGCCTGGCAGGTCCCATGCAGGCGGGCTGCCCTCCCAAGCTTTAAACCGAGATTCGGAAATGACGTGGTCCTCCTTCCTCCCTTCTCTCTCTCTCTCTCTCTCTCTCTCTCCCTTTCCCTTTTCTGTTTGCTACGGACGTTTCCGTTTGATTGCAGTTTCTTAATTGCATTTAACAGTGAACTCCGCTGGTTCTCCATTCGGCGTGCCTGTTGCGTGTTCAATGGAACGGCATGGGGACCGTCGGAGGGTCTGGAATGGAGTTACCTTTAGCCCCGTCTACCTGCCATGGTAAGCGGCATCCACAACAGGACTAGCCTGCCTTTTTAAACCCCCCCCCCCCCCTCCCGAAGCCTTCATGTCTGCATCAAGCGCCTCCCCCTCCCATCTGCTCCCTATGCCCCTTTTCTCCTCCCTTGACCTTTCGCTCGGACGCAGCTTTTGCATGGCGGTCGTTAAGCAGCTTTAGCACGTGTCCACGCGACCCATCTTTATGACCGAGCCCTGGTGGCGCAGTGGGTTAGAATGCAGCACTTGCAGGCTGACTCTGCCCACAGCCTGGAGTTCGATCCTGACCAACTCAGCCGTCTTATCCTTCCGAGGTCGGTAAAACGAGGACTTGCCTGTACTTGAGAAAATGCCTCCTTTTAAAAAAAAAATAAATTGTTTTTGTTTTTTTTGTTTTTTTAAAAAAATCAATCTTGCAGCAAGCCCACTTGGCTTGGGTCTTTGCAACGCGCCTGGAGTTGCAACAAGCACGGCTAGCATCTCTGCTCTGAATCCCCAGAGAGGAGAGGAGAGGATGGAACGAATAGGGCACGGCCCCAAGCAATCTGGCAAGAAGAAGGAAGGGGAAATAAAAAAAAAAAAACCAGCCAGCAAAAGGGATTTTTTCTTGAGTCAGCAAAGCTGGGGCAGAGCAAGGCTGCTGTTTCCCCACACACACACACACCTAACCCTACCCCGTTGCAACAGAGGTCCCCGTCCAGCGTTCAGCTAGTGCTGCGTGCTGCGGAGGAGTTTGCATTTTCTCTCTGCATCCCCTGGCTGCTGCATTTTTTCCTGCATCCTTCAGCTTTTAACCCAGACGTGTCAAACACAAGGCCCGGGGGCCAGATCCGGCCCGCGAAGTGGTTTCATGTGGCCCGCGAAGCCATCCTGGAAATAGGGAGGGAACGGCCCCCATTGCCTTGGCCCTGGCCCAGAGACCTTCCTTCTGCCAGAGACCCTCAGATCTGTCCCACTCCTGCCCGGGCCCCCATAGGCACCCTTGATACGTAGAGCTGGCCACGCCCACCCAGTAGGCCATACGCACTTTAGCCACGCCCACCCAGTAGGCCACACCCACCCGGCCCCTTGAGGGCAACCGCAACGCTGATGCGGCTCTCGATGAAATTGAGTTTGACACCCCTGGTTTAACCCCTTGCCCTGTTCTGCGAAGTGTGTGAACGGGGTGGGGTGGAAGAGAGATGACCAAGGAAGAGGATTGTGGGATCCTTAATGCTCTCTCAGCTTGCTTCTTTCTTTGCAGACCTTTCATGACCCAACTAGGGAACATCATCAGTGTGAGAAGAGAGTGGGGTTTCCGGACTAGAGGCGGGAGAAGGTGGATTGTGCGTTCCTGGGTGCTCTCTGAGCTGGGTGGTGGGATTCAGATTAAACCCTTTCAGACAAACAGTTGTCCAGTCTCTTCTTAAAAACCTCCAGTGATGGAGCACCCAGAACTTCTGGAGGCAAGCCGTTCCACTGGTTAATTGTTCTCACTGTCAGCAACTTTCTCCTTATTTCCAGGTTGCTTCTCTCCTTGATAAGTGTCCATCCGTTGCTTCTTGTCCTGCCTTCGGGCGCTTTGGAGAATAGTTTGTCTCCCTCTTCTTTGGGGCAGCCCCTCAAATACCGGAAGACTGCTATCCTATCCCCCCTCGGCCTTCTCTTCATTAAACTGAACATCCCCAATTCCTGCAACTGTTCTTCGTATGATTTTAGTCTCCAGCCCCTTGATTATCTTTGTTGCTCTTCTCTGCACTCTTTCCAGAGTCTCAACGACTTTTTTATATTGGGGCCACCAAAACCAGATGCGGGATTCCAAGGGTGGCCTTACCAAGGCTTAATAAAGTGGTATTAACACTTTACGTAATCATGATCCTGTCTCTCTTGTCAATGCAGCCCTTTGTGGGCGAGGTTTCGCCATCTCTGCCTTCAGATCTGGCACTTTGCCTGCGCTTCCAAGAGTGAAGGATTTCTTCTTCTTCTTCTTCTTCTTTTTTTTTGCGATGGTAACCTCAGCACAAACGATGCTTTTGCTGACTCATCTCTTCTCTTAATTACTTCGCTCCTTAAAGCTTTTGGGGCGGGGGGGGGGGGGGGGAAGAGAGCAAAGTTAGAACTTTATCAGAAGAATGCCCAAGGTCTTGCCGAGCACCAGTTGAGACCATTTCAGGTGTATGGGTAGGTTATGATTCCAGGGCCTTTTTCTTCTCCTGGGGTTTTAATAAATCTCTTCAAGCTGTTTTTTTAATAGATAGATAGATAAGATAGATGAGAGAGAGAGAGAGAGAGAGGTGTATATATAGAGAGAGAGAAAGAGAGAGAGATACGTATATAGATTATATATATATATATATATATATATATATATATATATATATAGAGAGAGAGAGAGAGAGAGAGAGAGAGAGAGAGAGAGATACGTAGATAGAGACGTGTATATATATAGAGAGAGAGAGAGAAAGAGAGAGATACGTGTATATGTATATAACAAGCAGGCATATACATAGAATGAAGGCTACTGCTAAGCTTGTAAGCCGCCCTGAGTCTTCGGAGAAGGGTGGGATATAAATGGAATTAAAATAAATATATATATATATATATATATATAAAGAGAGAGAGAGAGAAAGAGAGAGATCAGATTTCTTTTTGATCCAATACAGTCTGGTTAGCAATGATTTGCTATAGTACAGCTAAGTAGAAATTCCGAGTTTGGAGGACAAAACTCTGCCTCCGTTCCCAAGGAATGTTGTCAGCAAGAGAGACTCGTATATCCTATTTTCCTGCGTTCCCCTGCAGGGATTAGAAGAGGGCAAGAAGGACTTGAGATTTAATCCAGCAAAAACTTGCATCACGTTCTGATGTCAGCTGTGGATATTAAAGCTGGCCCCCGATTAACCAAACGACCCATGTCATTATTCTTTAGCTGATGGATCAATTCCATCTGCCTAGATTTGCGTAGGTGTGTGTGTGTGTGGGGGGGGACTTCAGAGGAAAGCCGCGGTATGTGATTTGGTGGTGCACACTTAAGTTGGTGCATTGCAGAAACGTCGGAGTCAAAAAGCGATTCCTTCCCTCCTTCCTTTCTCAGGAGCGGAAAGGCTTCTTAAGATGAAGTTTGCCAGTTGCAGACTTTATAAAAAGTCGTCGTCATAATGAAGTTGGAAGGGACCTTGGAGATCATGTAGTGCAACCCCCATGCTAAAGGTTTCCCTGTCCGATTGTTTCTAACTCTAGGGCAGGGGGTCCCAAAACCCTGGTCTGTGGACCAGTACTGGGCTGCAGCATGCCAGCAACCGGTCCGCACACCGGTTCTGTGGAGAGAGGTTTTTCTGCGGACCGGAGACTGCATGGGTTTTTTTTTAATTATTTTTAATCCCATTGATATCCCGCCCTTCTCCGAAGACTCAGGGCGGCTTACAATTTTAAGCACAAACCAATGTGCTTAGCAATAGCCTTCATTCTATGTATATGCCTGCTTATTAGGGCTTTCGCCCCCCCCCAAACGGCATTATTACAAAGTCAGCTTATTGCCCCCAACAATCTGGGTCCTCATTTTACCTACCTCGGAAGGATGGAAGGCTGAGTCAACCTTGAGCCTGGTGGGACTCGAATCTGCACTAATTGCAGGCAGCTGGTGTTACTTAAGGAGGCATTAGCCCACTGCTCC
>JAKJMR010000451.1:107797-123712 GCA_024449315.1 Daboia siamensis | reverse complement strand
GGCTCTTTAATGCCCCCAACAATCTGGGTCCTCATTTTACCTACCTCAGAAGGATGGAAGGCTGAGTCAACCTTGAGCCTGGTGGGACTCGAATCTGCACTAATTGCAGGCAGCTGATGTTACTTAAGGAGGCATTAGCCTACTGCTCCACCAAGGCTCATGCTGCCTGCATCCCACGGATGGGGCTTTGCTTGTTTGTGTGGCCCGGTTGCTGGCATCCCGCGGCCCGGTGCCGGTCCACAGACCAGGGGCATTGGGGACCTCTGGTGTAAAGTTTAGTGGGGCATCTCTCCAATAGCTACGTCAGAATGCTGGGAGGTAATTGTTCTACCTGGCTACTCAAAACCCTTTGAGTGAATTGATTTGGACGTTACACTTAACAATCGAATTGGACTGACCCAGTTTTTGAAATCAGTTTGATGAATTAAGACGCGAGTTGGTTTCCGCACTTGGCCTGTTTTTATGGCTGGAGAGAGCATACCGCTTTACATCTTCTTGTCCCGATTTTATCATTCCTCCCCTTCTTAAATTTGACTTTTTTTTTTTTTTTTTTTTGCCCTTTTGTTCCAGAGACGTGTGTGTTCTCTGACCTGGACCAGCTGTCTCAAGCTGTTTAATTTTTCTATCCCGTTATTTCCCATCACAGAGATGTAATCAAAACAGAGGCAGACTTTTTAAAATCCTAACTTGGAAGAAATAGTCACAAAAAGTGCCCAGTGGTCTTCAAAATTGAACGTTGCTAACTTAACAACCGATTACAGGAAGTCCTTGATTTACCGCGCTTCATTTAGTGACCCTTCTGCATTACAACGGTGCTGAAAAGGGGGACTTAGGACCATTTTTCACACTTACGACCGTCACAGCATCTCCCATGGTCACCTGCTCAAAATTTGGAACTTGGCACCTGGTTAATATTTAAGACAGTTGTAGCATCCCCAGGGTGGTGGTGGTGGTGTCACGTGATCAAAATGCAGATGCTTGGCAACTGACACGTCTTTATGACGGTTGCAGCATCCCGGTGTCACGTTGCAAACTTCTAACCAGCAAAGTCAATGGGGGAGGCCAGATTCACTTGGTGACCGTGTGACTAACGTATATCAGTGCAGGGTTCAGTTAAGGACTGTGGCAAGAAAAGGTCGTGAAATGGGGTAAAGCTCACTCACAAACCGTCTTGCTTGGCAACAGAACATTTGGGCTCAGTTGTGGTCGTACGTCGAGGGCTACCTGAATCCCATTGTCACCAGCGTCATCCTGTGAAATCGGAACCGTCCTATGGTGTTTTGTGGGGTTTTTTCCCAGGAGAACACGGGTCTTTTGAAAGTTAGACCAGCTTTTTTGTTCCCTCCTGTTGTGATTCAGAGTCAGCCTGTGGGTTTGGCAGTTGGGTCCGACGATTCAGAGGAGGAGGAGGGTGGTGTTGGAGAGCCTGCAGAGGACAGCCCTGAGGCTCCACAGAGCCCTCAGCCAGGCCCCTCCCATCTGGTTACGACGCAGACCCAGCTGTGTGAGCCTGACAGCGTAGATGAAGATGACCCACAGCTGGCCCTATTCAAGGACGCCCAACGCAGGAGGCAGTCAATCAGGAGTAAACAGAGGAAGGCAATGGGGCACCTCGGAAGGAGGCAGAGAGAAGCCACGCCCTGAACTGTTTAAAAGGGGAATGTGTGGGAGGGCTGGTGTGCTGAAGGCAACCGTTTGAATAGCTCCTGTTTCATGGTTCGTGTCTTGTTTTGCTCTTGTTTTATGTTAATAAATTTGGCAGGCTTAGTTCCAGCCTCTTGCCATTTGTAAAGGGGTTGTCTCTGCCTTTTCTGCAGGGCCGATAGTAGGCTGGTACAGAACACCTCCCTGGATTGAACTTTCTAATCTTGAAAAAGCAAAGAGAAAGGGGGGGGGAACCACAATAGCATCTTATGGCTGCCCACAGGGATGGTCAGCTTTCACGTACTGGTCGTTCCTGGGAGAAGACGAATCCAAAAACCCATCGAATTGCACATGTTAGATCTGAGCACTGTCTTAAGCCAGTGGTGGTGGTGGTGGCGAACCTATGGCACCTCTCTGTGGGCACGCGCGCCATCGCCCCAGCAGGGTTCGCCAGAGTAGCGAGCACGTGATGTTTGGAAACAACGGGGGCAGGAAGTGAGAGAGCAAGCGGTGTTGCCCCCCCCCCCCAGGGATGCCGTGGAGATGGCAAGGGACTGGCCCCTGTCCTGCCCAGCCCGGTGGCCCCCAAGGCCTCGCCTCGCCTCACCCTGTAAGATGAGTCTCCTGCCCACCGCCCCACTCGTCAGAGACCCCCTGGATCTCCCCCAACCCTGCCTGGCCACCACAGGCGTCCCCCCCCCAAGAGCAATATCGAGTTGACCACTCCTGCTCAGTGGGCCATGCCCCCCCTTCCCCCCCTTCCCAAGAGTACCACAATGCTGATGCAGCCCTGGCACTTTGCGATAAATAAGTGGGTTTTGGGTTGCAGTTTGGGCACTCGGTCTCTAAAAGGTTCGCCATCACTGTCTTAAGCAATAGATCATTCATGTCCCCCAGCCTAGGTCCCTGCCGGATTAGGTGAACTTTACCTCCCAGAATTCCTAGCTCGGATAACCATTAGCAGAGAATTCTGGGGATTGAAGTCCATTCCCCCCTTGTGTACCTAGGAGAGGAACAGTTGAAATTCCATGCCGGTGGAGTTGCGAAATGGACTCACGTGTATTGTGCTTCTTTTCCCGTCCTCTCTCTTAGGTGATCAGGTGACCAGGAAAGGGAAGACAAGGTGGAGATGGAACTGCCAAATCATGCCAAACATTTGCTCCTGCAGCTTAACCAGCAACGAGCCAAAGGTTTCCTTTGCGACGTGATCATTGTTGTCGAAAATGCCCTCTTCCGTGCCCACAAGAACATCCTGGCAGCCAGCAGCATGTACTTCAAGTCCCTCATCTTGCACGACAACCTGATCAACTTGGACACTGACATGGTCAACCCGACCGTGTTCCGGCAAATCTTGGACTTTATTTATACTGGGAAGCTCTTAATGACCGACCAGCCCGGGGAACAGAACTTCAACGCTCTCCTCACCGCCGCAAGCTACCTCCAACTTCCTGACTTGGCGGCCCTTTGCAGGAAGAAGCTCAAACGCAGCGGGAGGTCCTTCACCGGCCGGGCTGGTGGAGCCTCCAGCGTTGGGCGGCCGCCTCGGAGTCAGAGGCTGGCCACCACTTCCGTCATCACTCGTTATTCAGGGTCAACCGAAGGGGTGAAGGGCTCTCAGCCGAAGGAGATGCCAAAGGCGAAGGTCTCAGGGGATGAGGTCTTCATGAACAGTTCCAACCAAGAGAATTCCCACGCCTTGAGTAGAGGGCTGGGAGAGGGGAGTAACAGCACCAACGGGAGCTGCGTGGACCAGGAACTTGGGCTGGACCTGTCCAAGAAAAGCCCCTCCCTGCCCACTGCGGCCCCCCAAGACGAGCCCCCACACGGCGAGAGTCAGCGTGGCTCCCCCCGGCCTGCCTCAGCCCCCACAGCCAACAGTGCCTCATCGTTCGAAGACGCCACCTCCGGAGCCCCACCCACCCTAATAGACAACTGTGAGCCCATGGAAATGGATCTGAGCGAAGACCGCCAGTCTCTGCCCGAAGGCAGCCAGCGGAAGAGCCTACGCCATTCCTCGCGCAAGAAGGAGTGGATCAAGAAGGATTGCGCCTTTGACCAGAAGGAGGGCGGGGGCAAAGGCTGCGAGGAGGGCGAGGGGATGCCCAACGGCATCCTGATGGGCCCCTTGTGCAAGTCCGCAGAGCGCAGTCTAGGCTTGAGCCCCTACGGGCCGGAGCCGCCCTTGCACGCCTGCAAAGAAGACGTGGAGAATGGCAAGGAGAACAGCGAGGACAGCGGGCAGAGCGAGAGCGAGAACGGCGGTCACAGCAGCGCCAACTACGTCTACCGTCAGGAAGGCTACGAACCCGTCGCCTTTGGGGACAACTTGTACGTCTGCATCCCATGCGGGAAGGGGTTCCCCAGCTCGGAGCAGCTGAACGCCCACGTGGAGAAACACACGGAAGAAGAGCTGTACATCAAGGAGGAAGGGACGTTTGATGACAAAGAAGAAGAGGCCGAGGATCTCTCGAACCCCAACCAGCCCTACGCCTCGGAATCGCGGCCGTTCAAGTGCTCGGTCTGCGAGAAGAGCTACAAAGATCCGGCCACTCTCCGGCAGCACGAGAAGACTCACTGGCTGACGCGGCCCTTCCCGTGCAACATCTGCGGCAAGATGTTCACCCAGCGGGGCACTATGACTCGGCACATGCGCAGCCACTTGGGACTCAAGCCCTTTGCCTGCGAGGAGTGCGGGATGCGCTTCACCCGGCAGTACCGGTTGACCGAGCACATGCGCGTCCACTCAGGGGAAAAGCCCTACGAATGTCAACTCTGCGGCGGGAAATTTACCCAGCAACGAAACCTCATCAGCCACTTGAGAATGCATACCTCTCCTACATGAAGCCAAAGTCTCTCCAAGGAGCTCTGAGCCCCTCCCACCCACCCACCTACCTGTCCACCATAAATATCCCTTAGACTTGCTGCTTTAAAACAAACTATACAAAACACGGGACGTTCGTCTCCCCCCCCCCCCCTCTTCAGTCATGGAAAGCATCAACCAAACAAAGCTTTACTTCTTTCTTTCTCTTTCTTGTTTTCCCCTATTCCCCCCCCCCCTTTCCCCTCTCCCAAGGAAAAAAAATCCCCCAGCCTCAATTTAACTTCCAGACTCCTTCCCTTTGTATCAGCTTTTCTCTCAGGGCCTGTCGGGGAGGGGGGGTCAAAAGTGGAGCAAGGAACGTTGACATGGACCTTCAGAGGATCTTCACTGTAGGGAACCGGGGGGGGGGGGATGTTCTAGGAACTCCTTCCTGGTTGATGCCAAGTCAAATTGAGGGCCCCATGGGAAGGGTGTTGTGGGGGGGGGGGCTAAGGTGGTCTTAGTAATGGAAACAAGGGACTTGCCCTCACTGCCTCGGTTTACTTTCTTAGCACTTTGGAATTGCTACGATAGGACTTCCACCACAGTATTATTTTTCTGGCCAACTCCAGGGACGCCCTTTTGTGGCCAACGGACGGCCTTCTTGGGTTGTTGTTGTTGTTGTTGTTCTTTTTTGCTTCTTTAATCCTTTGACGTTTTGAGTGGGGTGGGTGGGTGGGGTTTAGCTGGATCTGGTTTGAATGGACGGTCGTCCCTCAAAGCTGCCATGGGAGACGTTCCTTGCCGATGGAAACCAGCCTGTTCTTCCTTGGTTCTTTCCTTGGGGAAGGCGGTAGGTCTCTTTGTGTCTCCTGAAGAGCAGAAGGGACGTTTCCATTGGCTGAAAGAGAAGCAGGTCCTGTGGCCGCCCTTCCATTTTGACGTGGTGCGGTGCTTTCCAACTGTCCCTTCTCCGTCAAGTTCTAAGGGAAGAGCTGGTCCGCCTTAACCTTCACCCCTTAGTCTTGGAACTTCTTCTGGTCCAACTTTCCTTCACGACCTCTTTTGATCTCTCTAGCCTTATCCATGACTGAATGGGGGGGGCCTAGTGCCCCCCCCGCAGGAATTTCTTTCAAATGAGCAGGGGTCATATATCTGTGTTAATTTCCTTCCCCCCTCCTTTCCTTTAGTTTTTGTATGAATATTTTTTTTTTTTTGCTTAGAGGTACTTGTTCTATTAAGAGGAAAACATGTTCATCTTGATGTAACTGTCGGAATGGAAAGCTCTGAGGGACCTCGGGCGGGGCAGCGGGAATTGAAGTAGGCTGGAATGGCTACAAGTTCCTTTAGGTACCTTTTCATTTTTTTTTTTTTTATTATTATTATTATTTTTAATTTGGGGTGCGTGTGTGTCTGTCTGCACGCATGCATGGGTGTGTGTATGCGTGCACTTAGCTTTTTCCTCCTTCACTAAAGAATTGGGTCGAGATGGCAAGACCCACTTCCTTTTCTACCTCTTGAATTCACAAGAACAATAAGATGGTTAGTGAAATAATTAGACGTGGTGTTTTGCCCCAGCCCTCCCAAACTATCCCTCCAGTGGTAAAGTTTAGTGTACAAAGTAGAAATTAAACTAAGGTTAAGGGACTTTTTTTTTTTTTTTTACCACCTCATTCTTCCATCAGAAAGTCAGTTGAAAAGATAGAAACGCAAAAAGCATGGCCAAAGACGATAAGTTAGACTCTTAAGCTGGAGATCCGGAGAAGATACATGGTGCCACCAGATTGAGGTTTCTGTCCACACACACACAAAAAAAAACCTTTTTGGAAAAGCTTCTGGGTAGCCTTGTTTATTGAACCTGGATGCCGTGGTGGGGAAAACGCCCTTTCTCCGTTGCTTGTCCATCATTAGATAGGTGCCAGATAAGATGAGACAACGGCGTGGCTGGTGGTCCCACTAGGATCCAGAGTGCAATAAGAATGTGGAGAACCCAACCAAAGTCTTTCGTTTCGTTTCCTTTTTTGGTGGTGGTGGTGGTGGTGGTGGGATGGTGGCCTGGGTGGGTGCTTCTTCCACCTTCTATCTTCATGCTTAAGGGCGTGCACGGATCCACGTGTTCAGGTTGGGGCGACCAGGAGAACGGAAAGCCATACACTTGTCAAAAGATCTCCCCACCAACAGCTGCTAAAGGTGTAGGAGATGAGGGACAGGAAACCGCCCGCTGTTTGGTGGCCCTCGACTTTGTGGGCACGACCAGGTATGGAACGTGATGGCTGCACCCCAACCTGTACAGGTGGGACTCCTAGTGGTTAAAAACCCCGACACACTCTTTGAGCGTCAAGCCTGTCTGAATGGAGTAAGGTTTACATTACCCTTGCCTCTGTTTTAACTTCCTTGCTTGAAACCATTGTTCTGTTTATAATTGTTATGATGATGATGATGATTAATATTATTGTTATTACGGTAGGGGGTCACCAAAGCCCTAGGTCTTTTTTTTTTTCTTAAAAAAAAGGAAAAAAACCCCTTTTTGTCTTTAAGTTTAGACCAAAAAAAAAGAAAGTCAGCGTGTTCAAATAAAACAAAGGGAAGTTTGGATTTTTCCATTCCCACCACCACCATTAAACCTTTTCCTCCCCTCTTTATTAGGATAGAGACAAAACACATATTGAATTAAGGAAGCCTAGATTCCCCATTTCTCCCACTATGCATTCAGATGACCAACCATGAGCCCTTGTCCAGGGAAATTTGTCCTCTTCTTCCCTTCCTAAGGATCTTTACCTCACATTTCCTTGCGGACTATTTTTCAGTTCCATACGTCCTCCAAGTCTGGGGATTTTTGTGTAGTGCCGCAGCTCGATTTATTATTTTTTTATTATTATTTTTTGTGGGTCACTAATTTGTGTCTCATTTTTGTGGAACATTAATGTGAAAACTGTACTCCCCACCCTCAGCAACCCATCTTCCTGTGAAACCTCATTCTCTCTTTTTTTTTTCCATTTTTCTAAAATTTGATGCATCATTCCTTGCTTTTTGCAGGCAATGCAACACTCCCACCACCAACAACAAAAAAAGCTCCACCAGATCCCCATCAATCCTTTATCCTTAAACTTTATGCACAGAGCACTGAAACACATTTCATATTTCCAGATAATTGTTGAGGATCTCTTCCCCCACCCCCCGGCCCCGTTCTTGAAGGTGGGAGAAGCTGCATCTTGATGGAGTTGTTTCATCTAGTGGTAAAGAAGGGGTTTTGTTAGCAAAAGTGCTTTATGCCAAGACCCCAAAGGTTTAATGAGCTGGGAGGCCCCATGCAATGCCCCAGATATGTGCAGAATTTCTCAGTTCTGTGACTCAAATGTTGCAGCCACCATCTGGCTTTTGAGAGGAACCTCAATAGATGGTTCACTTCTGGTTAAAACTAAACAAAACAAAACCTCAAGTCAGCATTTGTGGAGTAGTAGTTTGATAGTAGAAAGCCTCAATGGGCTGTCTTTTGACCTGATTCTCAGGCATCATAATTTTCAAGAATACGAATCCCCAGACTACACTCCCACTTCTGTTCATCTCCAAACTTTATCTGACTCTTGAGATGCCTTCAAAAGCCACGTCTTGGGCTAGCCAACCGTCTGGTCTAAAGTTGAGATTGAGGATGATATTTTGTTCCTACCTCACCATCCTTTCAGAAAAAGGACACTTAAATCACCAACCCCCAACTATCTTTGTTCCCGAAGCATGGCCATTGCTGGCCCATGTCGTTCTTTCTGGAATGGCTTCTCTTCCAGCTGGTACTGTTTTGATCTTTAGGGCAACCGAGCTGAAGAACTTTAGGAAGTATTAGTTTTTAAGCCAGAACTTTGGAGGTCCAACGGAAGTGAGTTATCAACTTCCGCATGGTACTTCTACTTTGCCATCCAGAAAAGGCCCACTCAGTTAATCCAAAGAGGAGCCCAGGAGAGTGGGACAAGTGCAAAGAGGAAAAACCATGCCTCTGTTTTTACTGGAAATGTTGAGTTGAGATTCAAGACTTCAGGGGCATTGAGGCTGGGCGGAGGAGATAACTTCAAGTTGACTTAGGACTTCTTTTTGTTGGGTTTCCCATTGAAGTTTCGGAATCTTAGAAGTTTCAGGACCCACGATAATTGGGTCACCTCTTCTTCCTTTCTCCCCCCCCCCCTTCTTAAGCTTGCTTTTTTTTCTTTCACCCCCTCTCAGCACTTAAACAATACGACAAAAAGTCTGTGTACAGCGTGAGTATTGAAAAAAAATGAAAAAAAAAAAAGGAACACCCCCCCCCCATTTCTTTTTCATTCTTTCACCCCTTTTTGACAAAAGTAGTCGTGTAGAAGTGTTCCATAGATAGAATTTCGATGTCCTTCCCATCCTTCCCCCCCCCCCCTCCGGTCCTCCCTCAAGATGGTGACATAATAATGAAAAAAAAAAATCAAATAATTCTCAAAACTTCAGGGAATGTTCAAGGCTCGCTTAAAGGGTCTGGACACTCAAAACTACATTTATACGACGTAGTATTGTATCAAAACGTTTTCGGTATTAATGGGGGGGGAAAGCAAAACACTAGTTTCATATTTAAGATTTTAAGAATTCTAGGGTTGGTTGGGGAAGGGAAGTACACTTGGTTTCGGTTTCTCTTTCTCTTTGTTTCTTTTTTTAAAAAAAATTATTTTAATTTGCTACTTTTTTTTTGAGATACAGAAAAGAGCCTCTTGAGGTTGGGTTTTGTTCTGATTTTTTTTTTTTTAAAAAAGTAAGATTACAGAGGCCCGACAGCTTAACACTCTATGCTTTAATCAATTTAGATCCAGAATGTTTTCGGAGTTCCCAGAGTGGATTATAAATAATAATCATAATAACTTAGAAAAAGTTGTATTCAAAGATAGCTCCTATCCAAATTCACACAAAAATACCCCCCCCCCCCTATTTTTTAAACCAAAGCACATTTAAATGACTATGGAACCTCACTTGGCTCGGAAAAAAAAATTAATATATTTATCTCATTGTTTACATAAACTTTTACAGTTACAGACCTCAGCAGATCTAAGGGCCAGTCAAAATTAATGATTGCTTTTTCCGTTGGTTTATCTGACAAAAGAGTCACAGGTACGGTGTGTAGGATGTTTGGTTTGTGCCATTTTTTGGTAAAGAATGAAAAGAAACAAACAAACCCATCAGTTCAATTAGAACTAATTTGTACTCCAGGGTTGTTAAGGTGGTTTAGGAGTAGGAAGAGAAGCCCTTAAGATCTTCAGAAGAACTTTGCGTTCCATCAGCCTTGCCAGCATGACCAGTGGCCAGTAGAATCACAGTTGGGATGGTAGTCCTTCCATCAAATGATGTTCTTCGAAACCATAGGACCACAAATCGGGTGAGAACGAACTACCATTTGTTTAAAAAAAGAAAAGAAAGCAATTTATCACAAAAAGCCGTGACAACTTTCCATAGCAAATTGCATATGGTGCTGGACCCCTCCCCCAAGAAGTTCTCCAGTCAGAGGGATGGAGACAATGGCATGTTTCCTCCAGGTGTCCTCTGCGAAATTGTCCACGCGTGGTAGAGAAGACCAAGAGGACATCCGTCTCGGGAGAAGAAACGAGCGTTTAATGTCAGTCAGGTGTTATTAGGGTGCTGGCCATCTGTCAACGTTCTTGAAGAATTGTCCCAAAGGATGTGTTAACCCAGTTTTACCTCCCACTAACATAGAGGCGGAGAAGTTTGATGAAGACCTTAAAATGGTCCAGTCAATAGCTTTGATCTTGGGCACGAGTCTCAAGAAGCCCTGAGGTTGCTTCTCCGGTGCTCAAGGACATCCTCTGGTGATGTCCCACAGGTGTAACTTTGCTAAGTAAGTGGAGATCAAGGCTTAGAGGAAGCCTTGAGTTCCAGGTGACCTCTGACCTTCCCATTTTTTTTGCCGTATTTACAGCACACTTAAAACATTTGGCAACATCTGGAAGATACGGTGATGTTTCCTAGCTCCTCCAGTATTAGGTAGGCATCCTCTCTAGCTTCTGGATTGGAGGTTCTAGCCCAAAAATGTTTTTTCAAGTTAGATGACAGTTGTGTTTTTGCGGGGGAGATGCTAGCGAATTTGAGAGGGACCCTCCTCAATTTGGTTTGCAATCTGGTGGACTTCGAGGAGAGGGAAAACGTTTTCAGCCTGCGCTAGGGACGTATCTGATCAACGAACCGTAAAGAGTCTTTTTCCTATCAATTTCCCCCCCCCCTTTTTTTTTTATGTGTACTTTTCCTGCTCCAGTGAGTAGGCCAGATTGTAAACTAGAGCGAGTGGATCTTAGCCGAAATGTTCAGAAATGCACCTTCAGTGTTATTTTCTGTAAAGAAAAAAATAACAATTCTCTAACGAGACATCTTTTGGAATTTTTTTATTATTATTATTATTTTTGGCATCATGCAAGTTTTGAAGAAAAATCAAACTTATCCATTCTTTGCTGAACGCTGTTTTTTCCTCTGCTTTTTTTTTTTCTTCTTCTTCCCGCGCGTCCTTTATAAAAAAGCAAAAGCGAACGCATAAAAATAGTCTGAAATCTTTTAAGGTGCAAAAAGGGTAGGGAAGAGGCTGATGGAAAACAAGCTTATTAATTTTGCCTGGTCTTGAATATCTTAACAAAGATGGTGCAAACACTATTTGACAGTGTTGTTTGTTTTTCTATCGATATGTATATGCTTTATTTGAATGTATTTATTTCTCAAGATTCTGTATGCACAGTTTTGCAAGGAGAGAAAAAATAAAATAAACCTCAGCATTTGCAAAAAGACAAACGACGCATCAGCAGGGTCTTCGCTACAGGATTTCCAAAAAAAAAAAAAAGTTTAAAAAAAAGTTTTAAAACTTTAAAAAAAAATAATAAAAAAATAAAACAAACCTCAGAGACTCTCTGGGCATAGCCATAAACCATAAACCTGTGAAGACAATACAAACCGTGGACTTTTGTAGCTCTTTTGTTATTATTTTTTTCCATAAAGGACAAAATATCGTTTTCGCTGTATTTAAATGTCACTCTTATACAATTTCCTTCCTTGTTGTTATTTTTTTTAAAAAAATTTCGTTTGTTTGTATGTGTGAGGGTGCGTACGTGCATGAGTAAACAAATGTTTAAAGCGCTTTTTTTTTTTTTTGAGCGGTGCAGGTCAAGTCTAGGTTAACAGTATTTTTTTTTATAAAAAAAAAAAATGCCATGTCACTTCTGTTCTCAAAATTAAAAAAAAAAGAAAGAAAAACAGAGGAACTTCAGCTCCTAAGAGGAAACATTTGGGGCCTTTGCTGCAGAAAGCAAAATCGGTGATCTTGAGAGAATGTATCGTCGTTAATGTTATTATTATTATTATTTTCCCCATGCCGTTCAGACCAATCTAGAGAGCAGTTTGGAGAATAGAGCCCTTACACAGTTCTAGGAAAATCTTTTCGGAGGTTGGCAAATATTTCCTCCACGATGCCTAACGGAGAACGTTTCTCCTCTTCTTTTTGGTCATCGGTGACCACCTGATGTTTACAGTGCAAGCAATAAATAAGCAGTTTGGGGAAATGGTTTTGTCTTAAGGGGGCTTGGAAGGGATGGGCACGGGACACTGAAAAAGTGTTACCCACCTGGCTTGCAAGAACCTAGGAGAACGGTGACATCCAGCTGTCATTTGTGCCCTTCCACATGCTCAACCATCAACTGGTCCCAATGCAGATCTCCAAGCTCTTGAGAAAGCTCCACCCCCTGGGGACATTTTGATACCAGTTTTGGAGAATTCTGGAAATTGTCATTGCAACTCAAAAGCTGAAAGTCCCGGGAGATTGGGAGCTACTAATAAAACATCTCTCCTTCTGGTGCCTTTTCATCCTGCTAAGCTGGAGTTGAGGTGGACCATTTCTTAGCCGGAGTAAATTAACACATTTCAGGTGTGCATTGATGGTGGGAGTGTGTCAACTCCCAAAAGAGCAAATTGGGAGCAAGAACGGAAAAAGAAAAAAAAAAAAGGGCCGGGGGGGGGGCCAATTTTATCCTTGTCTCTTGGTGGTTTGAAATCCTGCCACCCTCTGCGCCGAGTTCTGAACGCAGATGATTTGGTGAAGGAAAAACAAGTCAATTGAAAGACTGAAGTGTCTCTTAGCGCTCTCTCCTTAAGTTTACATTATTAAAATCTTCATTTCAAGACGCACATGGTATGAAGAGGAAGGACTGCAGCAGAAGTTTCCTTCGGTTTTTCATTGGGGGGGGGCAATTTCCCATTCATGCACTACATTAACTCATTGCAAAGTCCTAAGACGCAGCTATTGTGCAGCCCCCCTGGCCAATTTTTTTTAGGAAGACCCTTTTTAAAGAAAAAAAAAAATGAAAATAGGCTGCTTTATCTCACTTTCTTCCCCTTCCCCACTATCTGGAAAATGTCCAAGACCATTCCTTCTTGGAACACAAGAGGCATCTTGGGTGAGATCTGTGTGCAATTCTAAGCTTGGGCTCTTTGTGCAAATCCCTTTTTCTACCTCACTTATGTCTCTAAAAGAATTATCAAAAGGAGAAAGATCCTCCTTTTGGCAAATAGTTCCATTTTTTTTACTAGCGCTTCCCATTCCAACTTCTTTCCATCTTCTACACAGTGTTGCACATGTGGCATTGACATATTGGCAGCTGGAAGTTATTCCCACCAGGAACAGATAAGATGGATCCAAGATTTTGTTTCTTTGTTTTCTGTTTTTTTTTTTTTTTAGTTGATTCCTGCTGGGCAAAATTAATGCAAACATCCGTTCCTAGGTTTTGCTTTTAACAGCCACTTCTGTCTATGGCATGGATGTTGCTCTTTGAACCTCATGGACTTGACGGTGAGTCAATTTCACTCATGGCGAGTCAATTTCACCAATCTGGTTTGGGCTGACAATTGGAAGAGAAAAAATTGCCAGTGTCGAGTACGTGGCTTTGCTTAATTGTCAAGGTTGACTGGAGAAATGGGAATCTGTGGTTCCCCTGCCTCTTTCTTGAGCCTTAATTTCTCTCGCTCGCTTGCTTTCTGACTGAATCCCCAAATGTTTTTTGCAAATGTAACTGACGTTCCTATCAAACCGTTCTTGTTTCCTTCAAAAGCTTGAATTCAGGTTGAAGAGTTGCAGACGGCTGTGACTGCAACTCGCGTGTCATATTGGGGGAAAATAAATAATAATAAAAATGCAGAAATTATAATATGATCTCAGCATTCAGTAATTTGCAGTCTTAATGTACAGTGATGAAAAACTGTTATTTTATGAACTTTTCATTAAAAGGTTGATTGAAAAGTAGGATTTGTGGGCTGGCGTTTCTGGGTTTGCTCTTGCTTCGTGCACATACAACTACCAGGTGAGTAAGTTTTAAGATTCCTATTTGCATCTCTGTTTTGGAAAAGGAAAGTTCTGTATTTTGATACTTTAATACAAGTGTCTTTGTGCCTCTTGATAGTAATATTTTGGCAGGTTTTCTGCAATCGAACCATACATAAAAATAAAGGATAAGTGACTTAGAGAGAAGGGAACTTGGAAATTGCCTTTAAATTATATGACATGCTATTATTGCACTAGGTTTGAGGCAATTTTCTGGCTGCGATTTCGAAATTTAGCAGTTTTGCTAAATTTTGAAGTTTCTGCAGAAACATTTAGTGTGCAGCATTTAAAGCAATAGGATTTGACGTCACATTTTGGCCATCAGTCCCCTGCTTGGTTCAAGAATCAGAATTAAAACATCACCAAGGACTGTTTTTCCAAAGCCTGCTTGAGGTCAGTCCCATGAGGTAGACCGGAGCAAAAAATCGATCCCACAAGAAAACCAAAATTTTATTAAAATTGGCTGTCCTCAACTTACAAACATGGGTTTAGTGAGCGTTCAACTTAACAATCGTTGGTTTAGCAACTGAAAACTTGGTTTATGACTGGTCCTCACACTTATAACCGTTGCAGCAATCCCACAGTCGTGACAAAAGTCAGGCACTTGGCAACCGGTGTGTAGAGGTGATTGTCAACTTAAAGAGTTCGCTTATTGAGTGTTCAAAGCTAACAACAGCGCTGAAAAAAGTGATTTATTCATATTTTTTCAGAGTTAGGACTTTTGCGGCGTCCCCATGTTCGTGCAATCAAAATTCAAATGCTTGGGAACTGGTTCCTAATTATGACCAAGGTCACGTGATCCCCTTTTGCGACCTTCTGAGAAGCAAAAGTCCATGGAGAACGCAGGTTGGCTGAAGAACCGGGTTACCAACTTATCAACGGCACCAATTGACTTAACAACCTTGGCAGGACAGGTTGTAATTTAGGGCTCGACGATGGTCATAAGCCAAGGACTAGCTGTATTTGTGATGGTTGCACTGTCCCGCGATCACATGATTCCCCATTTGCAACCTGACTGACCCAACCGGTTTCTGACAAAGCCAAGTCAATGAGGGAAGCCAGATTTTCTTAAGGACCTTGCGACTCCTTTAACGGCTGCAGCAAGTTGCGTAAGCTCGGCCCAAATGGTCAGAACTGAGGGCGAGTCGCTTACCCACCTTTGCTTAGCAGTAGAAATCTTGGCCTTGGCTGCGGTTGCAGGTAGAGGTCTATGTGTGTAGTGACAATCTTGCAAGTTTGACTAGTCTCAACCTTCTCCCCTTCATACACGCTGGTGAATCAGGGGCTTCTGAATGCTGTCGTGTTTCTCTGAATTTAAAAAAAAAAAAAGTTTTTCCGGTCCCTTGATCACCCTCGTAGACATCATTGTCCTTACTCTGCACTTGAGCATATCCAGGAAACAAGCTCACCCCACAATCCTCAGGGAAATTGAAAGATTCAGGCAACTCAAATGAGTAGAAAGATTTATTGCAAGCTTAAGCTCCTGGCAAGAACCTGACCAACCAATAGTCAAGAGAAATGAGCAGGAGATAAGAAAGGCATTCAAGGTGGGCTGGATTTAGATCCTTTGTGGGCGCGCAGGCACTCGTGACTGATGACACCTTTGACAACCCCTCCCTCGGGCTCGGCCTGGTCATCTCCTACATCACCCTTCATTGGCTCTGCAGCCCCGTTGTTACTAAACAGACTATTTAACCCCCCCTTCCATCCAAACAATATACTACAGCAGCATGTTTAATGACCGTTTGAAGTTTCCACAGCCCTGACAAAAGACCGTTTTTCACACTTACGACCACGGTGGCCTCCACATGGCCGGGTGATCAAAATTGGGGTGCTTGGCAACTGGTTTGTAATTAGGACGCTTGCTTTTTCTCCTGATAAGCAAGGCCAATGGGGGAGCCAGCTTCGCTTAACGACAGTGTTACTAACGTGACAACTGCGGCGGTTCACTTAGGTCGTCAAATGGGGCAGAACTCTGCAAGTGTCTCACTCAGTGGCATAAATTGTCATACATCAAGGGCTGCTTGTAATGTTGGCTTTTGGTATTATTATTATTATTATTATTATTATTATTATTATTATTATTATTATTATTATTATT
>JAKJMR010000451.1:51658-69599 GCA_024449315.1 Daboia siamensis | reverse complement strand
TTCTATTCTATTCTATTCTATTCTATTCTTTCCATATTCCTATTCTATTCTATTTCTATTCTTTGTTTTCCTATTCTATTTATTCTATTCTAATTTCTATTCTATTGTACTATTCTATTCTTTCTCTTATTCTATTTAGTCTATTCTAATTTCTGTTCTCTTCTATTCCATTCCATTCCATTCTGCTCTAATTCTATTCTATCCTATCTTATCGTTTTGTTTTGGATTTCCAACCACGCTCAAAGCAAGCAAGTTATCAGAGACACAAATAACTTGAGTTTTTATCCTGCATAGTGTTGCCTTCCCGAAGGTGACTCTATGTTTCTATTTAATCTCATTACACTGGTTAACCTCCACAATGCCTTCATGTCTCACAATGTAAATAAACAACCTATTGCCAGGCTTTTGAGGCTGAGAAGCTGATAGCAGGACTGCCTCGGTGGGGTTGTCTGTATTTTATTTTATTTTATTTTTTTAATTTGGGGGGAATACTTGTCAGGATTTTTTATTTTGGGGGGGAGACATATTAAATTGTGGAGCGTTCCTCTCTCTTCCAGGGTAAAGGGTTGAAGTTACTGGATAGTAACTACAGCAGCCATTCATTTAGTGACCATTCAAAGTTACGACGGCACCGGAAAAAGTGACTCGCGACCATTTTTCACCCTTTACGACCATTTCAGCATCCCCAGGGTCACGTGATCAGAATTCAGAGGCCTGACAACTGAGTCACGTTGATGACAGTTGCAGCCTCCCAAGGGGTGACATGATCCCCTTTTGCGACCTTCTGACAATCAAAGTCAGTGGGGGAAGCCAGCTTAACAACCACACTACTAATTTAACACTTACAGTCATTCACCTAAGAGGTTGTGCAAGAAAGGTCGTAAAACAGGCCAAAACTCACTTAACCAACATCTCGCTTAACAACATAAACAGCATTGTGGTCATATGTCGAGGACTAACTGTATAACGTTGTGCCAGAATGCTGGTTGCTATTAAGTCTGAATTCTCTGTGAAAGTCAAAACAGGGGCCTTTTCCAAATTGTTCCAAATTTTAGCTTATTTCCTCCTCCCCATACTAAAATTATGGCATAACAAGAGGAAGAAAAAGGGAGAGACAGTTTGACTTCAACTAAGACAGTATGAAAGTAAACACAACGTACATGTTTTCCTGAATATTACAACCGATTATTTTGGCTGATGTGGTTAATGTGATTTTTTTTTTCTGCTCTGCTTGGCTTGTAGGAGCTTGAAGAAATCCGCAAATGTGGAATGAAGAACTTCCGTAATATCCAAGTTGATGAAGCTAACTTATTGACTTGGCAAGGGCTTATCGTTCCCGTGAGTGTGAAAGAAACCTCTTGTAATTGTTAAAATGCATCAGGAGCTCTTAATTTTCCTAAATACCCCCGAAATGTTTTAAGTTGGTCCTTGCAGAACCGGTGGAGCAAATCAGTGGATTTTCTTAAGAAAAAAAATATATATTTCCATTGCAGGTTTCGGAGGAATGCCACCCAGATAATTAAATTAGCTGCCATCCACCTTTGCGTAAAAATAGTATTTATAATTTAGAAAGCCCTTAAGCCTCTAAATAATTGTGCAGTGGTTAAAAAAAATAAAAAGAAAGGGAAGTCCCCAGTGTGTAGTTAACAAGACACAAGAGCAAAGGGAAAAAAATGGATGTGAAGGAAAAATGAAAGTGTGAAAGCACACCACAACTCTTAAAAACTTCAAAGTGGGCCTTAGAATAGCCAGCCAAAATAGCAACTAATGATGTGGGTTTATTGCTGTGATGTGGGTTTATTGCTAGCACCCTCAGAGAATCCCCGCTTTCAGTGTAATAATGTAGGTATGTGAAACCTACATAGAATTTTATTTCAAGAAATTTAGATTTCATTCCCTAGCACAGAATTTGATTTATATCTGTCCCTCACCTCCCACAGGTTTTGGGCAGGACAGGAAATGCTCTCATAAGGTAGTCCTTGACTTACAGCCATTCATTTAGTGGCCATTTAAAGTTAACCGCAGCACTGAAAAATGACTTAGGACCGTTACTGCATCACATGATCAAAATTTGGGCACTCGGCAACTGGCAGGTACTTGAACAACTGTTGCATTGTCCTGGGGTCGTATATCACCGTTCGTAATTTTTTTCACTTAATGACCGCATGACTCCTTTAATGCTTGCAGTAATTCACTTAACAACCGCGGCAAAACAAAAAAGATCATTAAATGCAGCACCAGCCACTTAACAAACTGCTTCGTTTAGCGACAGAAAATGTGGGCTCAATTGCAGCCCTACATTGAGGACTACCAACTTGTAATTCTTGGTTTCAAAAGTGACTTCCTTGATGGCCCCCGAGAGTCGCTTTTCCGAATGGTAAAGGGCCCATGGACATGAGGACTGGCTGCGTGGCCAAAGAGCTAATTTCCAGGATGAAAGATCTGCCCCACATAAATTTAAAACCCATTTTTATTTATTTCAAGCTTTGTGTCTCTTTGGAGAAGCAACAGCCTCGGTTGTCACGAAGTTTTTGTTTTATTTTTTTCCTCGCCTCCCTCCTTGCAAGCAAGCGACCCGATCAAATTTCCCGTGCTATTAAAACAAACAAGGAAATTTCAAATAAATGAGCAAGGTTTCAAGCTGTTAACTTGATAGGAAAAAATAGAACTCAGCTCTGGCTCCTTTCACTCCCAAGAGTTTATTATTATTATTATTATTGTTGTTGTTGTTGTTGTTGTTGTTATTATTGTGATGGTTTTATTTGATAAAGGCTTTGATTTCATTCTGATAAAGGCAAGAATGGTTTTGTCAAAGCCTAAATCAAGGCTGTGAGGTTGGAGGGTCAACCTGATAACTCGGACAAAGAAAGATAAAGTGAAACTCCTAATACACATCACACATTTTGTCAGCAACTGAGTCATTTGATCTTTGCCCTTCAGGTGGAACTCAAAAGGCACTTTGGGGGGGGGGATGTGCTCACCCTGCAATCTTGGGTGTCATCTAAGGACCACTTTTAATGCACCAAACCTGGACCCTAACCCTTTAACTCCTAAATAAAGGCAGTCCTTGACTTCCAGGAATTCATTTAGTGACCGTTCAAAGTTACCACGGCACTGAAAAAAGTGACTTATGACCATAGTAGCATCAGCTGTTTTAAGTCAAGGACTGCCTGTATTCAAAAGTTGTGTCCATGAGTGAATAATTTATTCTGAAGGATATATTTCCTGTCTCTTTTTTCTACACAAACGTCATCATCATAATGTTGGAAGTGACCTTGGAGGTCATCTAGTCCAACCCCCTGCTCAGGCAGGAAACACCAGGCGTAAGGAACCTCGGCTCTTTTATGACTCATGGACTTCAACTCCCAGAATTCCTGAGTCAGCATAGCTATATATTATATATTATAGCTGACTCAGGAATTCTGGGAGTTGAAGTCCATGAGTCATAAAAGAGCCGAGGTTGCCTATCCCTGCCCTAGACCATTTCGTACAAATGGCTGTCCAGTCTCTTCTTAAAAACTTCCAGTGTTGGTGCATTCACAGCTTCTGGAGGCAGGTTGTTCCACTGGTTAATTGTTCTCGCTGTCAGGATTTTTCTCTTTTTTTATTTTTTCCCCCCCGCCCCCCCCCCCCCCCCGACCTCTCCCAATCCTAAATCTTGAATGTGTTACACTCCCAGAATGAAGGAGTGAATATTCTCCATTATCTTTGAATAGAGATACTTTAAAAAAAAAATTGTCCAGTTGTATCTTGCAGTTCTATTGTGGGTGGCTTTTCATTTCTTTTTAACAAGTCACTGCTTAAAGAATAATAATCCTTCAACTGTTTTGCCCAGATGCTACTATTACAAGATAATCCCTCCTGCAGCTTTTATCAGTACAATCATAATCTTTTTTGTCTTCTGTAAATCGTATTGAATCTGCATGGGTGTGAACACTCCTTTGTGGTAAACTTTTATTTCATTTCAAGCAGTTGTACAGGCACCCCTTCTCAAAGCCAGAACTCTGGGCCACTTACCACCCAAGAACAAAATGATATATACAGCAATAAAAACAAGAGAAACAGTATAAAAAGCCCAAAGTTAAGACACCCACCTTCCCAGCTTTTTAGGAGATTGCATAAAACAAACTGGCTCCTGCTGATAAAGATTGCAATATGTGCGTTTAAAAAAAAAAAAATCAGATTTTTTTTTTTAAAAAATAAAGTGAGTCACATTGCTAAGAATGAGGGTGGGGGGAAGCAGGGAAGAGAGACTAAGAAAAGGGCCAGTGAGGATGGTTTTGAAAAGACTAGATTTAGGTCTAAAAACGTATCACTAATAGTAACACAAATCCACCAAAGTTTTTTTTTCCCTTTTTCTGTTTTTCTGCTTCCTTCGTTCTCAACTTATCCTTCTGTGGCCCTGCAAGAATCCTTTTAAAAGAATCCTTAAAAACTTTTATTTTTTTAAGTGATGGATCTCATCCAGGTAATCCTCGACTTGCAACCGCAACGGAGCCCCAAATGTACGTTGCCAAACGAAACATTTGTTAAGTGACTTCTGCCCCATTTTACAACCTTCCTCGCAACCTTTGCGTGAAGTTGGCGAATCTGGCTCCCCCATTGGCTTCGCTGGTCGGAAGGTCGCCGACGGGGTCGCGTGACCCTGGGTCATTAGTACATGCCAGTTGCCGAGCATCTGAAGTTTTGATCACATGACATCTGAAGTTTTGATCACATGACCACTGGGGATGCTGCAGTGGCCGTGTGATAAATGATCATACATTTTCGGTGACGCTGTCCCTTCAGACGGTGACTAAAAGAACGGTCATAAGTCGAGGACTTCCTGCATATCTGAGCACCTCTCCATTCAGCTTTCCTCTGAATTCATTCTTTTGTTGCCTGGGGGTCGCTTTTCATACCTTCTCTGTTGCTCCCCGTAGGACAATCCTCCATACGACAAGGGTGCGTTCAGAATCGAAATCAATTTTCCTGCAGAGTACCCATTCAAACCTCCCAAGATCACATTTAAAACGAAGATCTATCACCCTAACATTGATGAAAAGGGGCAGGTTTGTCTGCCTGTAATTAGTGCTGAAAACTGGAAGCCGGCCACTAAAACTGACCAAGGTAAGAGACCGCGAGGAATTGATTGCCATACTTGGGAAGGGGTTCTCTGTCCTCGATCTCCGAGCACAAGCCACAAGCATGCTGGGCCATCTAAATCTTTAATGGAATCCTCTTTGAGGGCGAAGGAATTCTGGATTTTTCTTCTCCTTCCCTCCCTATCTTACGTTTAAAGTTTGAATTGATCGCAAAGAATTTTTTTTTTTTTTTTTTTTTAAAGGAGAGATTTCCGAGCAGCTACATCTGAAAACGATTTGCCTAATAATATTCAAGGCTTGTACTATCAATCTTACTCATCCTATCTCTTGAATAAAACGCTAGATAAGTGGCTGTGGGGTGGATTTAGCACCCTTTCAGCCAACTCTTAAATGGTTTGTTCTAATAGTCCAAAATGAGTTTGATTTTCCTCAGCCAGCAGTCTTTTTATTTGCACGTCTACTTGAGTGTGGTCTCAGAAAAGTTTTCTGTGTTTCAGGAAAGGAAAAACTTTACACACCCATTATTTTGCACACACAGAGCAGTTCCTCCATTCATAACTCTGAATGTACCACCCATGCGGGGGCTGACCCGGTTAATCGAATAAACCAGTGATGATTGTCACATGTAATGGCTCCAGATGTAACCTAGCTGTTCCATTTTGCTTTTAACACGTCCCATCAAACCCAGACCATTTATTTATTTATTTATTTATTTATTTAGCCAGCCATGGCCAAACCGTTTATTTAGCCAGCCGTGGCCAAAGCTTGGCTTGTAGGCTGCGTTCCACCTTTTAAGGACAAAGTTGACCCAGAGCCTAAAAAGCAGCAGTTAGTGCGAACGCTTTCATTTCCGTTGGCATTCAGATTTAAACACGATCGCTTACATGATGGCTTTTTGGCCGTGGGTTCGATACGTGCGTCGGAAACTTTCCCAGTTTCTCTTTCGTTAAAGAATAGAATTTGGAAAACATGTCCAGAGGACTTAAGTACTACTACCATTTCCAAAGATTTGAGTGCCATCTGCTCACAATCGCCTGAACTGCGAGATGGGGTTGGGGGTGGTGGTGGCGGCAAATAAATTGGATAACCTATGTACAAATCAATGAATCCACAGCCTTGGGAATCTGTCCTTAGCGAATCGATGGTTCTGCCTCTCTTTCACAGCCACACTGATCTCTCTCTCTCTCTCCTCCTTTCCTTCCTTCCTTCCTTCTTTCTTTCTCTTCCTTCCCTCTTTTTCTTCCCCCCTTTTTCTTTCGACAGTAATCCAGTCCCTCATAGCACTGGTGAACGACCCCCAGCCAGAACATCCCCTTCGGGCTGACTTAGCCGAAGAATACTCTAAGGACCGTAAAAAATTCTGTAAGAATGCCGAAGAGTTTACAAAGAAATATGGTGAAAAGCGACCAGTGGACTAAACAAAAAAACACACAAAAAAACAACAACAACACAACACAACAAAACAACAACAACAACAAAAACAACAACACCTGACCGAGTTGATGTCAGCAATGTGTGATAGAAGAGCTGAAGAAGTGCATTTCAGACACACCCACAAAGCAGGACTCTCTATGGAAATTGACAAGTGTCACCTCTTGGTGTTAACTTGTGGCTGTTAACTAACTTTCTACCGTTTCTTAATCAAAAGTGGTCTAGGTAATCTGTAAAGAAAGGATTAAAAATTTAAGATGTTCTAGTTCTGCTTTCTTTGTTTAAAATCACTGGTTTAATGTACTTTTAAAGAATGCTGTTTTTTTTTCTCTCTCTTTTTTTCCCCCTCCTCATCACAATTTATCAGGGGGGAAAAAAAAAAGTCTTAGGCTTATAACTTGCCCTTAAAAATTCAGAAGGTCGTGGCTCTTATTTCTTATTTTCCTTTGCAAATCTCTTTTTTTTTTCCCCTGCCCCATTTTGGGGTTGCCCCTTATCCTTCCCTCCTCCCTGCCCCCACCCCCAAGACGAAAGCAAAACCACACCTACTTAGCCCCCCCAAAAAAAGACATTTTGGGGGAAAAAATGAGCTGTTTCTTTTCCCTGTCTTAAACGTTGCACTGTGTTTCGTGGACGTGGGTCCAAGTTTTCTCTAGACTTCAGTTTTGCCGTGTAAAAATCCGGGCCACGTGTACATACCACCAGGATTGGCCCCCAGATCTTTTTCGTAAATCTGGCTGAAGTGGTTACAATAATGTTTATTAAATGGGGAACGCCAAGGTTTGTGCGCATGAATGAATTGTAGCACCTGGCTTACATTCTGTTTAGGGGGAGGAAATTTCGGCACAAAATATTCTTTAGCAAAGGAATAAGCGAAGTGTAATTTTCTGTCTCTTTCCCCCCCCCTTTTTAAAAAAAAAAAAATTTTTTTTTTACTCGTCACCTTTATTCTTATGTATCTATGCAGACTACCTAGAATAAAGAAGGACTTGAGTCCATTTGCAAGAATTTCAAATAGGGGACCAAGAGGTACCAAAACAATCAGTCTACCAACCCGTCAAACCCAGTTCCCTGTCCTGTACGTACGCCTCCAAGCTGAGAAACCTAACTGGAGAAATCCTTGAAAAACTTCACAGTTCTGAGAAACAAAAAACCTAAGTCACAAAATCTCTTCAACCTAACCTCTTTCCCTGTGCAAAACGACAAAGCTTATTTTCTCCTACTAATGGATTGGTTTGCTCGATCCTTCGTCCAAGACGTAAGCAATTTCCATTAAGCAATAAACCCACCCATCGTGATATTGAGCAGTAGCCTTTCTCCGTTAAAAAAAAAAAAAAAAAATTACCTGTCCAAAAAAAAAAAAAATTAACCTGTCCACAGAATTATTATTGATGGGGGGGGGGGGGGCTTGATTCAACCCAACCCAAGTTAAGAGGGTAAAGTTCTTTTCCCCCCGGAGATCCCAACTGCCCTGTTTAATGTAGCGTTGCGTTTTAGGGTGGGCAAAATGCAACTTGGTTACGTGACACAATGATGAACCCACCCCCTGGCTGCTCAGTTTTAAAATGCCTGGCTTTTAAGTGAGCATTTCAACCCGTTTCTGTGAGGGGGAAAAAAAAAACCGCAGTGAAGAGAAAAAAAAAAAAGTAGGTATCGATTCTTTTTTGCATGTCTTTGTTTTCATAGCTCGCTCAGCATTTCGTTGGGTTTTAATTTTTCAGGAATCTGGAATCCTTGTTCGCTCTTTGCCATCTTTAGGGGCAAATGTACGGTTGGAGAGCAGTAGAAATAGCATTTCAGGTTTTAATTATTTTTGCGTACACCCTTCCGTCTTCTCCACTCCAGCTTTTGATTTTAAACTGTACGAGATTTGACAGCCAAGTACCTCTGTTGGAAAAGTAGGGGGGGGGGAAAAGGCAGGTTTTTTTTTTTTTCCTTATCAGTTGGGGTATGAAACATCTGTTTTAAGTGTTCTTAGACACATTCTTTGGTAGGCAATTAAAGTTTAAAAAAAAAAAAAAACTTAACTGGACACTTGCATTTCCTTAATTGTGTGTGTAGGCTTGGTGACCAGCACTGTCTATTACCGAAATCTCCACAACTTTTGTGTCTTCATTTGCAGAAAGTTGGAACTGACTTTGTTTCATTCACGCTCACTCAGATTCAAAATAAACAAAAAAAAAATGCCAAATTTTACCTGTCAAACTGAAGTGTGTGTAAAATCCTGCATTGCATGACGTGAAAAAGAGCGTGTCTTTTTCTTTCTTTGTAAGTTGTTCCACATGCAGCTCTGTACTCTTTTTTACTTTGATAGTTGGGGGGGGGAGTCAATCTTTCTTTTTTATATTGCAAATATCTCCGGTTGAGTTGCAAACATGTCGACAGATGCTTTCGGAGCAGAGAAAGCACAAATTTGGATAATTTAAGCAGCTCGCATTCAGAATCTCCTTCTGATCTTGGTTAATTTGAACCACACGGAACATAAACAATCTACTAACTTTTCCCCTGCGGGTCAGACTGTTGCATTCAACCCATAAAATGATGCCTTTTCCTCGATTTTTAGTTACCGATCTAGAGAGTGCCCTTATTATCTTTCCTGGCAACCCAAATGTAATCTCCTGGGCTAGATCTGCAGCTAAAAAAGGCTTGCTTCTCTCAAAGAACATTTTAAAATATCCCAGCCCCCCCTGCTTCGATTTCTATGAGATTCCCCATTTCCTTTTCGTTTTCTATTCATCCATCTCCTGGCTTCAAAAGTCATAGGACTCCAAAATGGCATGATCCTCACCAAAAAAAAACAACCCAAAACCAGGGAAGTTTTGAAGATGAGATTGATAGCGGAGGGCCTGTTTTGATGTACCCGAGAGGCGATTTAGAACATAGAATCCTAAGGGACCTCGTCAAGGTCTTCCAGTCCCAACTGCTCAAGGCAGGAGATCTTATACATCCCGGGTCAAAGGTTGTCCAGGTCTATTTTTGAAAACCTCCCATTCTCATTTCTGCAAGAGAGGTGAGCAGATGGATTTGCCCAAACCAAATTTTCCAGCTGCTTGCTGATTCTTTTGCTTCTGATACTTGGGTTGTTAACTGGTCTTGCTGTCTCGTTCCGGCTGTTTGGATGTAGGAAGAAATTAGCTTTGTTAGAATTAGATTGTGACGCCATGGACTGACTGGTTTTAATGCTTCGGTGGCAAATGACCAAATTTTGACCAGGTGACCCCACGTGGGGATGCTGTCTTACATGGAAAGACCAACTGGAACTCACTTTTTTAAAGTCCCATTTTAACTAAATGAATAGTGGTAAGCTGAGAATTTACCTGTACAGTATTTTTGAAATAATGACTTTTTGATGAATGGATTAACTAAATAACACTATTGCACTTCTGTGTGCTAAGCTGAATCAATCCTTCCTCTTCCTTTCCTTTCTTCTTTTTCTTTCCTCTTTCTCATCTTTCTTTTTCTCTTCTTTCTTTTCTTTCTTTCTCACCTCCCAAGCTTATCAACTTTCTTGACATCTATCCTGGCCAATGTATGTTTGTTTTGTCAACATAATTTAAGTAGCACTAGTTAAAATGCCCAGCAAATTCTCTCTTTTGTGTTTCTGTTATATAAGAACAAACTAGCCAAATTAGGTTGGTATATAGTACATAAGATAGCTAGAAATGAGAGGTAGATTTTTCTTTCATCCATCTTAAAACATGGCTAAACGCTGGCACATTCTGCCATTGCTGTTAATGCTCCTTTAAAATATTTTAGTTTCGACTAGTTGCAGGCCGGAGAGGAGTGAGTGACTGGAAGAAACTCAATTTTCCAAACTGCTCCCAACCAAATGCAGAGCTAATTAGTGGGCACTTATTTATCCATAGAAAAGAGGTTGTGTGTGTGGTTTTTTTTTTTTTAAAAAAAACAACAATCTAGTTTAATTCACCATTAGTCCCAGAGTAATACATGAATAAATAATAATTCAGTGTCAACAGAGAACTTCAAGAAGCTTGTGGGAATTAACAAGAGTCCCAGAATTGATTTGAATGTTTAAACAATCAGCCAGAGGAATGTAATTCTCAAAGTATAAACATTATATTGGAGACCTATTACAGATAATACTCAACTTAGGACCTCCAACAGTTTAGGACCAGAATTTCCATTGCTCAGAAAGGCAGTTGTAAGTTGAGGCTCACCTGTGCAATGTGAAATAAGAAAAAGAACGTAATAGCAGCCTTTTTATACTTACTGGATCACAGCTGGGATTAGGAACCTCCTGTGGAAGTCCAGGCTAAGTTTCATCTTTTGAAACAGGAAATTTATTTGTTTCACCAGGCGGTGAAAGAAACCTTGAGAAAGGATCATCTGTGCAAACGGTTTGCACAAAGCAACTGAGCGTGCAAAAGGGGGGAGCATTCAATTGCCCAAAGACAGGTTTATTTTATTTTTCAAGCCTGGGAAGGTTTACCTAAACAACAGCTTGCTTTTCTTTATTTTTTGAGATTAAACCACCTTCAACCCAAGGCTTAAAAAAAAAAAAAATTCGGAACACTCCAAACCCTTTTTCTTCCTCCTAACAAGCATTCCTAACGTTTCGATTATGTCTTACAGATAGAAGAGATAACTTGATTCGACCTGTTCTATTTGCTATTCAAACGGTTGTGTTTGGGGTGTGTTTCCCCCCACACACACACACTAATCCTTAAAGAAAAATCGCCATGTTACTAAGTGAGAACAACCTAAAATAACATTTTGATTCTTCCAAATGCCTTTCTGTCTCAGAATACGATGCAGAAAGACTTAACCTGGCTGGGTTCGTACATCATGCCAAGCCTAGGCTTGTTTTAATTGTGATTTGTTGGAACCAGGCTCCAGAGCTTGCCTCTGGCATGAAAACAATTGTCACATTAAAGCACAATCCAGGAGTGCACTGCTGATGTTACCTAGTTGGGTCACGAAACGTCTGCAAGAAAAGCAGCAAGCTCAGAGGGCACCAAGCGCCCCACATTTCAACCCTGAGTTACTTAAATATTCTCTCGATATACCCTAAAATGCCAGGTCTATGCTGGCATTTCTATCAAGAACAACGCCGTCATTCTCGCCTGCTTCTATAACCATCATCTCTGGAGATCCCGCTCCGCACGTTGCGTGAAGACAACCACAGTCCTGAGTTCTCCCTCTTGAGATTCTCCAGTTGCAAAAATAAAACGGGAGGAAGAAGCACTCTCTGCCTGCAGAGAGGGCAAAACGTTCCCGAAGATCTTCTGCTCCCACTGGAACCATCCCTGATCCAACATCTTATCTTCCCAGGATGCAGTTCAACACGGGAGCTTCCATCGCCGAGAGGGTCAGATGGCGAGATCTTTGAAGGCACAGAGCTGAATATTCCTGATCCTGTAATGTTTCTGGAGCTCTGGGTTGGTTAAGGTCTCGAGTTCGTGCCGGCGTTCCCACGACTGCGAAAAGTCATCCGGGCCTTCTCCGCAACCTCCAGTCGGGGGGATGCTGGGGTAGCCTGGATGAGTCATGAGTTCGAGCGTCACCGTCCGGAGACCTTGATCAGGACATAAGAATGAAGATGGCGGAGGAGACGTCGAGTCCTCTTTGGCCCGATGAGCGGTGGTGGCATTATCAATAGCCTCTAAGATGCTCTGGACGGACATGTTTTTCCCCATGGTGCTGAGGCCTATATATATATCTGGCCACCTAGAAGCGGTAGACAAAAACCTGCTTAAATCTCCGACATACAGGTAATCTTCAACTTACAACAGCTCGTTTAGCGACCGTCCAGAGTTGCAACAGCATTGAAAAAAGGGACTGGTGGCCAGTTTTCACACTTAATGGCCGTTGCAGCATCCCCGCGGTCACATGATCAAAATCCAGACGCTTGGCAACCGGCTTGCATTTACGACGGTTACCGCGTCCCCGGGATCCCCTTTTACGACCTTCTGACCAGCAAAGTCAATGGGGAAACTCGATTCATTGAAACAACTGTGTTCCCAACTTGACAACTTAACAGCTGTGGCAAGACAGGATGTAAGAGGGCAAAACTCACTGAACAAATGTCTGGCTTAGCAACAGGAATTTTGAGCCCTGCCTGTATAAGGCATCCTTTGCTGAAGACTTTCTTAATAATCAATATTTTTCCAAAAGGCAACTGGACTTTGTTTATTTTTCCCCACCCACCTACCCCTTGAAAATGTTTCTCTTCTCATTCAAGAATCTAGATCAGAACTGAAGCAGCTTCTTGGACGAGAAGCGAAACGTTTTCAAGGAAGAAAAGCAAGAAAAGTCCACTTGCCTTTGGGCAAAAAACATCTTTGGGAGTTCAAACAGTTGCTTAAACGAACGACCCTAAGACGAACACGTACCTGTAGCCGGACTGTCATTTCAAAAATTACACATTTCCTGCTTGCGAATTAGGTTTTTCTACTCTTTAACTTAGAAAATGACCTGCTTTATCGATGTCCCACCTTATGCCATGCTTTTGAAAGACCTCGATGGTGTTCAGCGAATCCTTCTCCACCCCCAAATAGAAATCCATCAAAGCTGGCTCTATCCAGCCGCAGCGTGGAAGATCTGGTTCAATGGGAACGCGTGTGTAAGTGATCCCGTAACCTTCCAGCACCTCTGCAAATACCTGTCTGATCTCTGGAAGAGTCACCAAAGAGGAAGAGCATTGTTAAGAAGAACCGGTTTCCAAGAAATGCAAGCCTCCAAAGTTCTGAGGAGCATTAGGGAGGCGGTAGACCAACCGAAGCAGATTCTACCTACCTGGGAGAACGTGGACATGTTGGTGTCCATCCATGTGATGCGGTAAATGGCCGGTCAGTTCACAGAACAACTCAACCTGTGCTATTAATTCCTGCTTCACCTAAGCACAGAAAAGGAGGAGAAGGCTGTAAATTAATTGGGTGAATATTCTCCTTTGTAAAAATGGAATCATGGGATGAAGCCTACGAAATGAATCGGGCACAATGAAAGCTTCTGAGGGACATCGTGGCAAGCACTGGAATGAGGGGTCCTTCTTGGTTTCTTGAGCTGGGTGGTTTTCTTGCAGATGTTTCATTACCCAACTAGGTAGCATTATCAGTGCTGTTCCCTTGTCATTGAGTAATGAAACGTCTGCCAGAAAACAACCCAACTCAGAGAGCACCCAAGACCCTACGGTCCTCCTCTTCCTCTTCCTCCTCCTCCTCTCATCCAACTCTCTTTTAACACTGAGGATGTTACCTAGTTTGGTAATGAAACATTTGCAAGAAAACAACCAAGCTCAGAAGGCACCAAGGGCGCCACCGTCCTCTTCCTCTCCACACACCCTGCTCCCTTCTGGCTCTGATGATGTTACCTAGTTGGGTAATGAAACGTCTGCAAGAAAACCACGAGCTCGGAGAGCACCAAGGACCCCTCATTTCAACTCCATGCTACAAAGCTCTGAAATTCTCTTTGAACGACGATAACTCACAAGAGCACTTGTGATTTCCTGCCTTTCTTAGCAGAAAACACGCAAATTGTTGTGTGGATTCAAAAACAGGCTTTGTACAATTCAGGAAAAGAGAAACAAACCCATGACCCACTAGAACAGGGGTCTTCAAACTTGGCAACTTTAAGACTTACTACGGACTTCAGCTCCCGGGCTGGCTGAGGAATTCTGGGAGTTGAAGTTCACAAGTCTTAAAAGTTGCCAAGTTTGAAGAGCCCTGCATTAGAAACATCATCTCCTTGATGAATTTGGCCTACACCAAAAAGAAGACCAAACTCAACCACTTTTGAGTTGCCTGGCTCAAAGTTGGCATCCTTCACAACGTATCTCAACCACCTTTTTGAAAGAGCAGATGGAGGTGTGTCTCCTTGGCTTCCCCTCACCTCGGCCATATTTAGAAGTCCTTCATTTAAACATGTCCGAATTCCCATCTTTCCATGGAAGAAGCCCCCTGGGTTGAGTAGACTGGACTTTTTCTTCAGTGCTGGGCACACTGGGGTGCCCTCAGAAAGGTTGGCATGGAGTCCTATTGGAATGCAGTGTCTACAGAGACAGAGAGAAAAAATGAAAAACCCTCAACAACTTTTGAGCATCTGCCAAGGAGAAAAACTTTGCAGGATCTGTTGACTTTGAACCCATTCCCAGTTCAAGATGGTGACTCATCAGATTCCTCTTCCGTGATATAGTCTGTGGGATCAAGCGTTAGTAGCAGGAACTGCAATTTTCCTTGTATATTTCCAGGATGTGGTTTAAGTGTGAGCAATACCTATTGCCTCACTATCAAAAAGGATATGAAAATATGAAGGGCCATCTCTGATAGATCAGGTTTCCAGAGTTTGGATATAGACAAGAAGATTGCATAAAAACTTAACATAATAGGGTGGACAAGGAGAGACCCCAGTACACATTTCCATTTGCTCATGAAGCTTGTTGGGATAACACTGGACTTCATTACGGCCTCTCAGCCTAACTCCCTCATAGGTGTTGTGATGAGGATAAAATTGGAGGAGTTCCCACCCTGGGACCTTAATAAAACCTTTTGGAAGTCACAAATAAAATCTGGGCACCGACAAAAACATCCATCGTTGTCAATCACAAAAGGCTCCGCTGCCGAAATCTGCACATCTTCTAACGCCGATGCCTTACAACGTGCTAGGGAAAATCTAGGCATACGAATACCAGCAAAAGAGCCGGCTGCTGCGATTTCACACTGTTGTGTATATAATAATGAGCTCCCAGTGGAAACTTAAAAAAAGAGTATGTATGGAAGAAATTAGCAACAAGGGAAAGAGAACAATCTCAAGCTGATGCAGGAGGAATCTCAAAAGGTTTGCGAAGAGTCAACACAACGCAATAAATTCTCTTAGATTGGTTGAGATGACGGGAACAGAAGCAGACCAGGATTAAGTTAGATAAAATCACCTGATTAAACACTGAAGGATTATTTTTTAAAAAAAAAAAAAAAAAAAAAAAAAGCTGCCATCGGACTGCTTCTACCTCTTCAAAAAATATAGAGTATTTTCACTGTGCAGCATCTTTAGTTACCCTTCCGCATTTCTTTCTTTTTACACATATATAAATAGTTAATTAATTTTCTGGTTTTACAATCAAGTACTTAATAGACAACGTGTTGTCTGGGTCCATGAGTAATTCAGTGATATATATTAACTTCTTCAATCTAGATCCGTTACTGCACCATCACATGGTTCCTCTCTTCTTCCAGTAGTACCTGTTTTACCCACACTAGGCAAATACAGTTCTTGTTATTAGTAAATATCCAATTGAATACCAACATCTTTGTTACATTTTTCTCATAATATCAATAATACCAGTTTTTGATGACTTTTCTCAAAAGTGTATCTTAATTGCATTTGCCTTTAATGTCCAACTTTTAATTTCCCATCAGTGTTCAAAGTGTCTCTATTGTTTATCATGTCAAAGTAAGTTATATTTGGGTAACCAAAATCTTCCCTTATTCCAAATTCTTAGTATTTAACTGTTTCCCTCACATTTCTTTCTGAGCTGTGTCTGTTTGGGGGCTGCGTGAAAAAAAGAAAGAAAGGCAGGGTCCTTCGGCCTTAGGAATTTAGTGCTGCCTTGCAATCTTGGCCCCAGTTACTTATTTCAACTCCCAGAATCCCCCAGAATCCCTGAGAGTTGAAATCCACACCTCCGGAGGGCAGCCCAAAGCGGTGCGGGCTGTAACGCAGTTCTTCTCTCAACTTTGGCAACTTTAAAGACGGGTGGATTTCCAATTCCCAGAATTCCCAGCCGCTGGAGGACTGTGGGAGTTGAAAGTCCGTCCGCCTTAAAACTGTAACGCAGGTGATCCTCTACTTACGACCACCGCTGAGTCCAAAATTTCTGTTGCTCAGCAAGAATCACGGGCATGCCAGTTGTCAAGCTTCTGAACTTTGACCGTGGGGAAACCCCGTGCCTCAACCGTCCTAAATACCTGCCAGTTGCCAAGCTTGATCCAAAGTTTGATCGCCTGACCTATTAATTGATATACTATGGAAATATAAAGTTAATTACTGACTGTTAATCAACCGTGATCCATTGTACGTTCTTTCCGGAAAAATTTATGAACCAAGACGACACGCCGTACACCAGGTACTAAGAATTGTTATTGGGGAAAAAAATCGATAAAACTTTATTTTTTTAAAAAAAAAAAAAGTTTGATCACGCAACCACGGGATGCTGCAACAGTCGCAAGTGTGGAAAAAGGGTCATAAGTCGCTTTTTTTTTTTCCTGGATGCCGTAATTTTGAATGATCACTAAATGTAGGGCTGTTAAGTACCTGTAGACCCATTTTTGGGGTCTAAAGATCTGTTTGACTGACACCAAAGAAAGGTAAAAGGAGACACTCACTTCTGGGCCAGCTGAACGGCGTCGGACACGGCACTCCCGTTGACCAGAAGCGACACGTTGGAGACGGCACCGGCCAGGAAACACTCCACAATGCCTTGGTTCCTCCTTCGGCAATAGCCAAAGTCGTCTCCGGTTACGATGAGCTTCACCCTGGCTTGGGGCATCCTTAGGAGTCAACCCTGGGAGCAAAATTTAGCCAGAAGTCCTGGCGTTAGCCCCTTATCTCTTCCTCTCTCCCAAAGGGAAGTCAGGAGCAAAGAAGGAAGCGATGAACCGCAGGACCTATCACCCACAGCCAGGGCTAACCGTCCCAGCGTCCCAAGGAAGCATAAATATAAGGACACGTCTTCTGCTGTTAAACTCGCCGTCAGCAGGGGGTGTGGGAAGTAAGTACCGCCACAAGCAACGTAACAACTTAAAGAGGATTAGCCAAACTCGCCTTTCTGGATGAAGCAAGAAAAGCACAGTGGTTGGGGTTCGAGTTGGGGTTGGTTTGTTTTTTTTTTAACCCTCGACACGGGGAATTGTTTCGTGGGAACAATTTGTGCAGCAGAGAAAGGACACCCAAAAAAAGGTGCCCAGCCCGTTTCAACTAAGGCAAGGTCATTTGGAACAGGTGGGGAATTGTACAGTTCGGGCACCAATATTTTTAACTCAAGAGGTGTGGGGGGGAGTGGGGGGGGGGGGGGAGATGGGAGAACAATAAAATGTCCTGTCCTAAAAATAAATAAATAAAACCCAGAAGCTTTAGGGACTGAGCGCTAACACCTTAGCAGAGGCCGTTAACGAAATGGGGAGGAAATGCTGAATTGGTGACTTTTAAACCAACCCGATTTTGGCACGGATTTTGCCCTCTTTCAGCTTAGCCTGCCTCAAAGGGCTGTTGTAAAACATCAAGCAAGGAAGAAACAGTGAAAAAGCTCCACCTTAGGCATGGAAGCAGCTGAGTGACTTTGGGCCAACCACCAGGAAGACGGTGAGTTCTAGTCCCTCCTTAGGCATGAAACCCAACCGGGTGAGTTTGAGCCAATCAGCAGGGGACGGTGAGTTCTAGTCCCGCCTTAGGCATGAAAGCCAACTGGGTGACTT
>JAKJMR010000450.1:989467-1006210 GCA_024449315.1 Daboia siamensis | reverse complement strand
CCCCCCCCCTCGTTAATGTAATTAGGTATCAAATAGACCTCATTTTCTGCTGAAAAATACCGCCGCCACCACAGCAGCAGCAATACAAGAATAATTTGGGGGATTGGAGAGAGAGGAGAATCCAAAAGCTAATAAAAGTGACTCTCAGCCTAAAAGTAATGTAGGGAACTATGGATTTGGATAAGAACATGTTTGTTCAAGCTGCATTTCTACTGGTAGAGTTTTTTCAATAATTTTACTATTGACTTTGTCTGGCAGGGAAACCCTGCCGAAAAAAGATGAACAATTTAAAAATAAAAGCATAACATGGTGTTTTTCTCCTGCCCCATGAAGACTTCACTGCCATCTTACTCTTTTTTAAAAAAAAAAAAATCCATGACTTATCTATAGTACAACTGGCAGAGCCTAATGTATTCTTCTGTTACAAATCCAATATTCAAAAAATATTTTGCTGGGGAAAAAAAAAATTGGTAGTTACAAAGACTGATTATTCCTGATTTTTAAAAATTTTGTGAACAATATGCTTCCAGTAGATAAATAAGCTTTTGCACCATTTTATGAAAAAAAAAATACATTATCACAAATCATATACAATATATCTCATCATAACTTACTGGAACTATACATGCTGTAATCTAGGTGCTATTATACACTAGACTTAGAATGGAGAATCATCAAAAAAACCAAAACCCTGCATTTAATTGGAAACAAGTCTTCAAATGGAACACTGGTCTTTATAAAGTAAGACCCATAACCACCCAGCTGCTTGGGTGAACCACTTTGGGGTTGCAAGGGGGGGTGGGGAGAACAAGTGCTTATTTCCTATTGGGTTTACTGAGACAGATTAAATATCTGTAGCTAAAACATGAATGTCTTTTGAAGATTCATTACAATAATCAAGAATTTCACAATCATAAAACATACTTAAAGAGTTACTGCTGAAATATTCAGTTCTAGATTAGTTAGTTTTTAAACAGTACTTACGTGTAGATAGTCTCCATAGATAAGACCACTTTTGCTAGCCTTGTTTAAGCCTTCCTGTGATTTGTCATCTGCCTCGTCTTCCAAAGCTAATTTAGCAAAATTAAATCTATGAATAAAGAATGATAACAGAGCTAAGTATTGCCAACAGGCTACATCAATATACTGATAATTTAAATTTGTAATAAGACAACAAGACTGATTCTGTTTTTTTCAATTAAAGGCACTACCAAAAAATAAAAATAAAAGTAGGGTTCCAAAAACCAACTACTTCTAGGGTTATTTAAAATTATTATTATAGTTACTTATATATCCATTGCATTCATTTTTGTTTATCAAAATATCTCTTTTGATTTCTATCTTATTAACAAAAAAAAGAGAAATGTACTTACTGGTATTTGTTCTTCCAAAAGGGACATCCAGTCATGACTCTAGTATCAAATATTACCTGTTCCAATATCCTGAGATAAAATAAATTGCATTTCCTAGTGCATTCTTTTATGTAATCTGATCAATAAATTAGGCCAGCCCCCTTTTGAAATGCCCACCCTTGCTACCATTCAGATTCAGTGGATATCTAGAAAATAACTTCATGAAATATTTGTCTTGTTGACTGAACAATTCCCTCATTCAATCCAAACACAAACTGAAAAAAAATGCTCACAAGCATAACAGGAGCACTTTTAATAAAATTTCAAAGTCTTCAATTATTGCAAATTTCACATTTTCAGACATCTACAGAGATGAAGGAAATAACATATAAGTGATACAAACTCTGCATAAAAGTCAGGTATACTTAAATGTGTATAAATTTTAAATTATTTATAAATCTTAGGTTCAAAACATAAAGACAGTTTTGAAAACAGAATATTTTCAAGCAATCAAATGTTCACACTTCCAAATTTAATAAAACATTTTGAAGTTTCTGAGTGAAACTTGTCACAATATTCTTCAAGAGATTTTGAATTTTTCATTAGTTTTCCAAATCCTAGTTGTACTTATTGCACATTGTTACTCAATTTCATCTAATCATTAACAGAACATTTGCTGAAGTGATGCATCATGTCCTCTCACTGTGTCTCAGTTGCGCTAAATATTTGGTATGTCATATCTAGAGAAAACAACTGACCACAGAAATCAACCATTCTATTAACCTTAAACTATAACAATTCTTAGTTATATGGATATATGATATTAGATGTTGGTTCCATTTTTCCAAGTGAATAATTACATTCTGTTTTAAGAAATTTTTAAAAGAATAAGCAGCTGCAATCTAAGCTAGCACATGAGATATTAACCTTCTGGTACAGCAAAGTATTTGTTATAAACTTGACATAATATTACATAAATATGCCACAAAAATCTCTTGTTTTCTAACCTATCAAGAGACATACATGCATGGTATGGAACATCATCAGTCATTGTACAAATAATGTAGCAGCCATACATCTCTTCCCACATTGCTGTCTGTATCATCCTAATTTTTTAAACTTCACTGCAACTTTATAGAAACATTTGTATTAAAAATAAAGACCTGCAGAATACAAAAAATAAATATACAAGATGTTAGGAACTGAAAAATTCAGATAGTGTATAAATAATATTCATTTTTCTGCAACTGGAGATATACAGATATTCCTCAGGTTATGACCAATTGCTTAATAACCTTTCAAAATTACGATGGGTTAGAATAAGTGCTTTATTCCTGTTTTAACAGGAGTTCTGTGATTGCACAGAGACAGAATTTAAAAAAAGATAGAACATCATAAATCAAAAAGCAACAAAAAAATATTTCTAGGCTTGGTAGTTATGGTGGCTCCGATTTCTTACAGGCAACTTCTTTGTCAATCCTATATATCATTATTTTTAGCAACTAGAGAAAGATCTCATTAATTCAGTTACTCAAAATCATTTTCAGACTGTTAGACGGTAGAATAGAATGCTGCAGAAAACAGTTAACTTTCTACAGAAAGCTATTGAATGTTTTGCTGATTGCTTGAATGGCAGGGGACTTTGCCTCAAAAAAACCCCACTCACTGCAGTGCAAATATTGAGACCAAACATGAGATAAGATGAAAGGAGTAAATTGATTAGTGAAGCAAGCATTACCATAATGCAGTGAGGCACTATGTATGTTCCCAGAGCTGACAGTGAGACACCTTTGCAGAAAGTTGCAATGGGCTTGAAATGTTTAATGTGACAGAAAAAAGTATATTAATTGGGGTATTACTGAAATCATGTTATTTTCAATTGCACATAAATGACCATAAATATTTTGAGGAGTTTTGTTGTTGTTAGCTCTAATTTGGCCCTTGGCATCACTCAACTATGGCCCTTATCCTGAAAAAAAGTTGCAACTTTGCCATAATATTTTATTCTTTACTGATACTAATGGAAATTTCTGTAGACTGTTGTTCTTGAACAATTGAAAAGAACCAGATTAGGGAAAGACAATTTACAGCCCTTCCAAGTCAATTTGTATATTTACTACAGTTCTCTTTTATTTGTGGAAAATTTCAAACAAATATGATGAGCTTTTTAACTCTTTCTCTCCCTGCATTTTCAACTTTTAGGATTACTTTTTCTAACTAATTTCACTATCATTAAAAATAAGTGACATTATTTTTCCTCAGAACCTGAAGGATAATTTTCAATATAAAAGTATAAAATAAGACAGAACTTTTTTCCTTCTGCTCCCATAGCAGTTCTTCAGTCTAAATCAGTACAGCTAGTCCTCATTTAGCAACTACTGGGATTGGCAACTCAGTCATTAAGCAAAGCTGTTACTAAGTAAAATTGCAAAAGTGCTTATGATATTATTTCAGCTTTCCTTTGCTTTATCCATGAAGATCATAAATATGATGATTGTTTGCAAAGTTACTTTTTCATCACCATCATAATTTTGCACAGACGCTAAATGAGGACTGTCTTATTAGGACTGATGGAAATTCCACAAAGAATTCCAATAATGTGCCTAGCTCTACTTTGAACACATGCTGTCAAGAAAGGGTTTGGCTTTTTTTGCTTTGTCATTAGGCAATCACATAAGGGAACAGGGCCTTTTAAACTTTTACTTGTGAGCCATAAAGGGAATCTTGGATTGTAAAGAAGTAAGTAAATTTAAGCTCATATCTCCTAATGTCCCTGTTAAGGGTACTGGTTGTAAAATGGAAAGAGCAAACACCTTCCCAGCTTGGGAATACCTCCGTTCACCGTAGGGCATTCTCTGTCTCTGGTATTCACAGGTTCTAACTGAATGCAAACTAAAGTAAACCCAAGTTTCTGATCTCCTGACTTGATCACTAAGTAAAAGGGGTGGGAAAGAAAACCACCTTCCAGCTAAACCAATTGAAGCAGCAAATTCTTTACTTTAGTTTGGTTGAAGGTTTTTTGTTTTTACATTTTTTATAAATGGTGCAACTGATCTTTCCAGAAATCCTGAACCCAGTACTTTGTCTAACTGAAGCAAACTGGGCTTTTACTCATGAATCAATTTACTTTCCTCTCTCTCTTTTTTAAGATATTTAGGATGTAACTCTGGTAAAGAAAGCGCATGTGCAATCATCAGTAATCTTTTTTTTTGTGAGACTTTTTAGCTGATTTGTTTGAACAGCATGCAAATGACATTCATTTTAGTAATGAAGCAATTGTTTCCAGAAAATTAAGATATATTTCCCTCTCCTTTTCTACTGTATCTCAGATTCATTTCTGCCCCAGCATATTTATAGCAATATGCAGGCTTTATGGCAAATGTTAGAGATGAGATGCTATTCCTCAGCCAGATCACCCAGGCATGTGTAAAGGCACAGTTTTTAGCAAGCCAGTATAACTGAATATTGCTGTCAAATTGAAATGGGAACATGGGACCAGCTGAAGCTCATCACTACTATTCAGCACATTGGCCAAAAGGAAAGGAACAATCCTGGGATGGACAGCCAATGTTTCTCAAGCTCTCAGTGATTTAGCATGTCCCCTAGAACCTCCACCTGATTGTAAGGGAAATTCAACTTGAACTATTTTCTATAATATATTGGTTGCCTTCAACAGACAACAGATTCTGTACAACAGATTCTGTAGAATGTTTTAAACCCTCAATACTTTGAAAGCACTACTTTTAATGTGATTCATATTTCACTTTATGAATAAACCCACTTTTTTGATATGGTCATGTCCAATTTGTAATGCCACCCTTAGCTGGAAACTGTTGCATAAGGAGGGGACTTCAAATTGATTATCTTTTCTTTGCCTGATGTGATCAGAGGTGTTCCAGGTGATTCCTATTTGGCATAGGCAGACCCAGAAAAATATCAAGCTGGGTTGTATTTTCTTATACCTTATTTGGCTAACCCTGTTTTTGTGGTCAAAGATCTATTAAGTGGGAGAAACAATTGGCATCAGTAGAGTAGACAGATGATTAAATATAGCTCCTCCCCCAACAGACTATTTTGAAAGAAAACTTCATCCAAGAAAAAACTACACAATAAAATCCATTGATGATGTGGAACTATGTCATTCTTGAAACTGTATTGAACTCATGAAGTCCAAAAATTCAATTGTGACTTTAAAAAAAATAATGATACGTCATAGTGAGAAGCAACATGGAGTTGGTTGGGAGCTACATCTTGTTCTTCTAATGGAGGGCCTCCAAAGTTTTTATGACATAGCAAATCACTTGAACAGCAGTGTCAGGTCTCTTTGGATCACTGCCATAAGGAAGGGGAGGGGGAGCATGTATTGGTGTGGGTTGAGGATGTTTCTGTATTACCAGCATTTGTTTCTACTTTCACTTTGATGTATCTACATGGAAATCAGAGAGAGAGGAATACTCTTGGGACCATCTGTTTTCATTCCTGCTGACTGGAAGGAACAAGGCATATAGGTAATGGCTGGTTATCACCTTTTCAGCTTGAAGTTCTCAAAACACTTTTATGCCAGCAGACTGGCTCCTGATGGACTGGGGCATTGGAGTGGGACTGACAAAGTGGGACTTTTAGCTTAATGCTTTTGCATGGGAACTTCAGATTCTGCCTTTTTACTCTGCAATCACTATTAGTAAAAGATCCTCTTTGAAACAATGCGTTTCCTGAGTTGTGCTTTCCTGAGGGGACAGCTGAGGCAGTCCTCACATTAGGCGGAATCTGCAAAGTGGTCAACCCGAAGATGCACCTGCCCTACTGTGGGGACCATGCGAGAGATGATACAATCATTTTTTTCAGTGCTATATTGATTAAAGCAAAATAAATAAATAAATCCACACACTGTTCCTTGCTAAATAGACAACTTCATAAATATGAGCCAACAATGTGGCTCAGCTACCAAAAAAACCAATATAGTCCTAGACTGCATTAACAGAGGGATAGAATCAAGACCACATAAGTGTTAATAGTGTTTTATATATATTTTATATAATGCCTTGGTAAGACCACACTTGGAATATTGCATACAGTTTTGATCACCACAATATAAAAAACATGTTGAGACTCTAGAAAAAGTGCAGAGAAGAGCAATAAATATAATCTGGGACCTGGAGGCTAAAATATATGAAGAACAGTTACAGGAACTGGGTATGTCTAATCGAATGAAGAGAAGGAATAGGGGTGACTTGATAGCAGTCTTCCAATATTTAAAGGGCTTCCACAAAGATGAGGGGTTAATTTTCCAAAGCACCTGAAGGCAGGAGAAGAAACAATGAATGGAAACTAATCAAGGAGAAAAGCAACCTAGAAATAAGGAGAAGTTTCCTTACAGTAAGAAAAATTAGCCAGTGGAAAGAGTTGCCTACAGAAGAGATTGGACAGCCATTTGTCTGACATGGTTTGGGGTCTACTGCTTGAGCAGAGGGTTGGACTAGAATACCTCCAAGGTCCCTTCCAGCTCTGTTATTTTGTCATTCTTTTTTTCCATTTTGTGTCCATGGAAGCTTTATATCAATGAACTAGTGATGGTTTCTTACTTTCTATTGAAGCAAAAAAAAAGGCATTCATTCAGATTGAGGTTTTATTCTAAAATGCCTATGCTGCAAATCTGTGACAGGAGTTGGAGAGAAGACAACCATATCAATATATTGGGCAGGTAGCAAGAAAGAACCTGAAACTGAAAGTATAGCCATTCAGAGAAGTAATGAAGAGCATAATTCTGCTGGCAAAAATGCTGAGAAAAGCAGTTGCCAGGTGGCATCAACTGGATATCAGCTGGAAGTGAAAAAACAGGAACTTACTGACCAGCTGAGGGGATAGCAGCCCACCAGCTCAGGATGAAATGGCCCTGTATGGCAGTGACCAGCTACTGGAGGAGGGCCTATTTAACACACTCAGAGTTGGGAACATTGCTAGATCGCTATTACAGTAACTGTTCGGAAAATCTTACAATGGCTCAGAACTGAAAACAGTACTTTGGAAACAGAGATTTGAAACATGGGCACAAGGTGCTGTTGCAATGTGCTGGGAGTGTTTGGAGGACAACATTGTTTAGTTCTGCAGTGAAATAATTATGGGTAGCCTGAACTGGCAATTTTGGTGGGATAGGAATGTATCTTGCCAAAATCTCTTTTGTTGTTTTTCATGTTGATCAAAATACGGTAAATAAAAAACATATCGGGCTTACAGAGGATTTTAGACAGATATCTTATCTTGAATGCATAGAAATATGTATTAATGTCTGTGTGTGTTGTGATTATGTGCCAGCCTGTGATCCTGGCAGCTGAGTGCAGGGAATGAGAGGAGGAGGAGGAGGGGCCTGGGGAGCCATCAGAATCGGAGGAAAGCTCTGATGAATTACCAGACTTACAAAGTGAGGAAAAACCTGGCCCTTCCACTCATGGTCAAACTGAAAGCCAGCTCGGCTGGGAGGTGGAGTCAGACCCAGAGGAAGCACAGCTGGAAGACCTCAGAAATGCTCAGAAACGTAGACAGGTCACACGAGTAAATCAGAGGGAAGCAATAGGGCGATTCCAGGGGAGAAGGAAAAAGCAGTGAGAAGCCATGCTTGGGGGCTGCATAACAAAAAGGGAATGTGTGGGCAGCGCTGGTTGCTGGAGGCAACTGTTTGCAAAGAACTTCTATGTCAAGAGATGATGGTCTGTTTATTTTACCAGTGAGTTATTTCCTGTTGGCTCATGCTCTGTTTTGTTTGTGAACTTCAATAAAAGAGGTTTATTTATCCAGTCTACTGCTAAATTAGGGGTTGCCTTGTGAAGTAACAAGGTGATACATAGGCTTGGACATAGGTTGCCTCCAGCCTCCCACCCCCTAGTAATATGGAGCAGCTACGTGCAGAGAATGCCCAACTCTCTCAGCAGCTGGCTTTATTTTCAGTTCAAGTGACCCAGCTACAAGCACATGCCCCTGCTGCTCCACAACCCAGGAGAAAATGCCAAGTTGCAATGCTGGACAAATTTAATGGCAATCCGGATATGTTTCCTGCTTTCCTGGGACAATGCCAGCTGTTTATCAGCATGAGAACAGCTGATTTCCCCACTGACCGGGATAAAGTGGGGTTTATGTTAAGCCTTCTCTCTGGTGCTGCAGCTCGTTGGGGCACACCTGTGCTAGCACAACTTAGTCCATTGTTGGACAAGTTTGTGGGGTTTTGTAATTACATCTGATGTACGAGGACCCCATTAAGATGCAGACTGCTACCCAACAACTGAAACCTCTGAGGCAGGGCCAATGCCCTCTACAGGCGTATATCAGCGATTTTCGGCTGCTTAACCAGGATTCAGGCTGGAATGAGGCTGCACTCATGGACACTTTCCAGGATGGCTTGTCGGAGGAGATGTTGGATGAGCTGGCCCATGTTGATGTTCCCCCGGACCTCAATGGATTGATCAATCTCTGTATGCGGATTGATGCTTGGCTACAGCAGCATAGGAGTCGCCGTGCCACCCCAGAGACCTGTGTGGGCCCGTTGTGCGTGAGACTCCGGTTCAGCAGGAGGAGCCTATGGAGCTAGGTGCTGCCAGACCTCGCCTATCGGTGGCAGAAATGAACAGATGACATTCGGGGTGGTTGTGTTTTTACTGTGGGGACCCTGCACATTTGGTGTCTTTTGCCCCAAGAAGCAACAAAGGGCGTCAGTGACAGAGCCTGCCCCAAGAAAGCCACCTACCCCTCTGTCAGGAAATGCCCCGAGCCTGATCTAAAAGACATTTTAGGTTGGGCATCCCACAACACCAAGCGACATCCTTCAGATGCTGCCCACGGACCTCCATGGCATCTGATATTGGAGGCACGCCTGATCCTCCCAGGATAACGAAGGGGATTCCAGTCCATGCTTTGATTGATTCTGGGGCTACCACAAACTTTATGGACACAGCATTTGTGGCCAAATGGGCTGTTCCCCAGTGCCCAGTTAGTGGAGACTATAGATGGTTGAGTGCTCTTGTCTGGGCCAATTAAGTCTGCCATGCAACCATTATGTATGGCCATCAGTATGCATGAGGAGGCTATTCAGTTCTATATAACCTCTGACCTGCATTTCTCCGTGGTCTTGGGATTGGCGTGGCTCTGGACACATGACCCTCAGATTTATTGGTCCCAAAACTTGGTCACCTTCCCAAGCTTACAATGTGTGGACCATACCTGCCATGTCTGTGCCGGCCAGGTGGAGGGTCCCATGGAGGTCTCCTTATCCTCTGAACTGGCAGATTACACTGATGTGTTCAGTGAGACTGAGATGGATCAATTGCCCCTGCACAGGCCCTATGACTGCCCCATTGATATAGTCCCTGATGCACCTCTCCCAGTGGTGGTGGGGGTTGTATTCCATGTTGGACCCCAAGTTGGCCGCATTGTGGGACTTCCTGGACAAAAATTTGGCTCAGGGTTTTATTCGGCCTTCGTCTTCGCCAGTGTCTGCACCTGTGCTCTTTGTCAGAAAGAAGTCTGGCAAATTGCAGCTTTGCTGTGAATACAGGAAATTCAACGCCATCACAGTGCACAATCAATACCCACTGCCCCTCATCCCCAAATTCCTGGACCGGCTCCAGAAGGCAAAGATCTTCACGAAACTGGACTTGCGTGGAGCTTGCAACCTTGTCAGAGTTTGGTTGGGTGATGAATGGAAAACGGTGTTTGGTACTCGGTACGGGCACCTCGAGTATATGGTGATGATGTTTGGGCTGACCAATGTCCCTGCAGTGTTTCAGCATTTTATGAATGGCATTTTCCGGGACTTGTTAGATCAGTTTGTTGTGATCTACTTGGACAATATTCTGATCTACTCCTATCATGAGAGGTGCATCATCAGCATCTTTGTCTGGTCCTGCAGCAGCTCTGAGAACATTGGTTGTATGCCAAACTGGAGAAGTGCCAGTTCTACCTGAGGACCATTGACTTTCTGGGTCACTGCATTTCTCCTGACGGCATTGCCATGGAGTGAGTAAGGTCAGGTCTTTGCAGATTTGGCAACCCTGATGTTGTGTTAAAGATGCCCAGCAACTTCTTGGATTCGCCAACTACTATTGGATTTTCATCCCTGGTTTTGCTGCCATGACAGCCCCCTCACTCGGTCCTGCAGAAAAAGACCTGGTTTCAGTGGGATGCCCAAGAACAACACTTTTTCCAGGCTTTAAAGGAAGCCTTCATGAAGGAGCCCATCTTGAAGCATCAACAGCCGTTTGTCATGGAAGCAGATGCCTCCAACATAGCCATTGGAGCAGTGTTACTCCAGGCTATGTCACCTCATGGGGCCCTCCTGCCTTGCCCATACTACTCACAGAAACTGAATCTAGCAGAGCACAACTATACCATCTGGGAGAAGGAACTACTGGCCATCAAAGTGGTATTCAAGGCATGGAGACATCATCTGTAAGAGGCACATCATCAAATAGAGGTACAGACAGACCATAAGAATTTGGAACACTTGCAGATCTCTAGGCAATTGAACCAACACCAGATTCGGTGGTCTCTCTTCTTTGCAAGGTTCAGTTTCCATATAATGTACATACCCACCGGTTGCAACCAAAGAGTGGATGCTCTGTCCAGAAAGCCCGAATATTCCCGAGTAGAAGACAAGACAGTGCCCAGGACAGTGCTCCACATTGAGTCATTTGCTGTGGTGCAGGAGCCAATAGAAGCACAGGCTCGGATTCGGGAGGTCCAGAAACAGGATGCGTGGGTGGCTCAGTGAAAGGATGAGGTGGGGCCAGATTTCCCATGGACAGTCACAGATGGACTCTTACACTATCATGACTGGCTCTGTGTTCCAGGAGGGCCACTCAGGGGACTCATCCTCAGCCAGTGTCACGATAATCTGGCAGCAGGGCATTTTGGCTTGTCAAGACCCTGAACTTGGTCTCCCATACCTTCTGTTGGCCCAGTGTCTGCCACGAAGTCTAGGCCTATGTCACGTCCTGTATCCGTGTAGGCAAGCCAAGTCAGCAATGGGGGCCCTGCCCGAACTACTGCAGCCCTTGATAATGCCCAAAAGACTCTGGGGGGCTGTTCTATGGACTTCCTGATGGACTTACCCTGTCTTCTGGATTCACAACGGTGTTCATGGTGATGGACATGCTGACCAAGATGACGCATTTCATCCCATGCCATGACTTGCCATCAGCCTGTGCCACCTGTCATATGTTCATCCAGCAGGTGTTCCAGCTGCACGATAGGGTCGTGTCCAATAGAGGGGCCCAATTTACAGCCCATTTCTGGCAGGGGTTGATGAAGGTATTGGACATCAAAATCTGCCTCTCATCTGCACATCATCCCCAAACTGATGGAGGGACCGAGAAGGTCATTGGGATCCTCAAGCAATATCTGCGCTGCTATGTAAATCAGCAGCAGAACAATTGGATGGGCTATCTTGCAATAGCTGAGTTCGCATTCAACAATTTGCAGCACACCTCCATGCTGATGACCCCGTTCTTGGCCAATGTGGTATATCACCCCCGTTTTTTCCCTCTTTTGCCACTAGACTCACTGGTCCCAGCAGCAAACCATTTCATGGCAGAGTTACAGGTGATCCATCGATTGTTGTGGCGACAGTTAGAGAAGGCCAAGGCCGATTACAAAAAGGTGGCTGATCGGTCAAGGCGGGATACACCTTCACTAATGGTGGGAGATCAAGTATGGCTGTCCACCAAGAACCTACCATCAACCCAACCACCCAAGAAGTTAGACCACTGATAACTAGGACCATTCCCAATTGAGGCTGTCATCAATCTGGTCGCTTATAGATTAACTCTGCCACAGTCGCTGTGGATACATCCAGTCTTTCATTGATCTCTGTTGATCCCTGAGCAACCGGCATGTCCACCGAGTGGAACTTCCCCCTCCCCAGAAAAATATGACACAGACAGCGCTCCCGAGTACAAGGTTGCCAGCATTTCAGACTCCCATTGGCTGAAAGGGCATTTTCAGTACTTGATCAAGTGGAAGGGCTACAGACCAGAGGAGTTCACCTGGTAGGATGCAACCACCATTCATGGTCCTGCCTTGGTAACCGCCTTCTGTGAACAGTTCCCATCCCGACCACATCCGGACCAGCAGACCCGAGGGAAGGGTCCTGCGGTGTGGTATAGTGTTGTGATTCCACGCCAGCCTGTGATCCTGGTAGCTGAGTACGAGGAATCAGAGGAGGAGGCTGAGGGGTCTGGGGAGCCATCAGAGTTGAAGGAAGGCTCTGATGAGTTACCAGACTTACAAAGTGAGGAAGAACTTGGCCCCTCCACTCTTGATCAAGCTGAAAGCCAGCTCGGCTGGGAGGTGGAGGCAGACTTGGAGGAAGCAAAGCTGGAAGACCTCAGAGACACTTGGAAACCTGGGCAAGTCACATGAGTAAATCAGAGGGAGGCAATAGAGCGATTCCAGGGGAGAAGGAGAAAGCACTGAGAAGCCACGCCTTGGGTGCTGCATAACAAAAAGGGAATGTGTGGGCAGGGCTGGTTGCTGGAGGCAACCATTTGCAGAGAACTTCTGTGTCAACAGATGATGGTCTGTTTATTTTACCAGTGAGTTATTTCCTGTTGGCTCGTGCTCTGTTTTGTTCGTGAACAAGGTCTGTAACTTCAATAAAAGGGGTTTATTTATCCAGTCTACTGCTAAATTAGGGGTTGCCTTGTGAAGTAACAAGGAGGTATGTAGGCTGGGACAGAATGTTTGTGTGTGTGTGTGTGCGTGCGCGCGCGCGCGTGCATGCTTCCTGTGTTCCTTGCATATTTTGTAATTTCCTCTCACACATTGCCCTTTACATTTAACCTCTATTTACAATTAATAGCTGTTTTAAGTAAATGGGAATTCAAATAACTGAAGGTTAGGTAAATATGGATAACAGTTGATGCAATATTAATAATCCAATCACATACCTATTTTCAGTGGGAGGAATAAAGGACAAGGTTCAATAAATTCCATAGCAAAAGCATTAACTACAAAAGACATTCTGAAAGGTTACCTTTGGCTTCTTCTTTTTTCAAAGGGCCATTATACACAGCCTCTGCAGATCAGACATTCAATGGCATAGGAGAAGAAACAGCATTTCAAGGAGAAGAAAGGAAATTCAAACATGTATGAAAAGAAAGAGATATTTTTCTAGGCAGGTATGCTGTCCCCCTGGAGCAAAAATCAAAGATGTAACTGAGAAACTTACTAAAATAATCAACCCCATGGATACCCCTTTTTTCTCCTACACATGGGGACAAACGACACAACAAGAACCTGAAAACAATAACAAGAGATTACAAACAGTTAGAAAAGAAAGCTAAAGAATTAGGAGCACAAGTGGTATTTTCATCTATACTTTCAACAAAAGGCCAACATCCAATAAGAGAGCAAAGGATTTCAGAAACAAACCACTGACTTAAAAAATTGTTGTCAACAAGATAGCATCAGTTTCCTTGACCATGGTCTGCATTACCTATAGTACATGAAGGACTCCTGGATGGACTTCACTTCTCAAGAACTAGAAAGAATATATTCAGAAAACAACTGGCTCATTTTATCAGAAGGGCTTTAAACTAAAATTGTGGGGGGGAGGGCAACCAATCTTCACAAACTTTAGGACCTAATTCCAAGCAAAAAACACTGGATAACCAGTCAAATAAGGAGGTAGGGAATAAAGAGAAAGAAGGAAAACTCAGATGCAAAATAGATGTAGGAAGCATACCCAGAGTCATACATAAAGAATTTAAATTTATACACTAACACTCAAAATTTAGGGAACAAACAGAGTCAACTTGAAATACTAGCACAAAAAGGTATGTATGTATTACAGAAAACTGGTGGGATGAAACTCATGACTGGAAGGTACTGATAGAACGATACAAACTATTCAAAAGAAACAGACCTAACAAAAGAGCAGGTGGAGTTGCATTATATGTTATAGGTCACTTCCTCTCTATAGAGATGCACAGAACAAAAGATGAAAGCCTTCTAGAATGCATATGGGTCAACATAAAAGGAAAAAAGAATGACATTGCCATAGGTGTATACTACAGGCCATGAAATCAAGTAAAAGAAATAGATGAACTTTTTGCTATTCAGTTAACCAACATATATAGGAAACACACCACAGTAGTAATAGGGACACAAGCAACTTAACATAATCAAACTAGTGTCTTAGACTTTAAAAGAGATAATTTTAACAAACTCAGGGAGAGTTTAGAAAGGATCCCATGGTTGAAAATCTTAAAGGGGAAAGCAACTCAAGAAACTTGGGAAACTATAAAAGTATAATTATAAAAGCCCAGTCTAGTTCAATACCACTAAAAAAGAAATACAGGAAAACCAAGAAAAAACCAGCATGGTTACAAAAAAAAACTTTCAGACCAACTGAGAGATAAAAAAGGATAAGTACAAAAAATGGAAAGAGGGACACATAACTAAGACAGAATACCAATAAATAAAGAAAAAAGTCAAAGAAACAATAGGTCTACTAATGGGAGAAGATGGCAAAGATGTAACAGGCAGTAGAGAGAAAGCAGAAGTGCTTAATTCATACTTTGCATCTGTCTTCACACTACTCAACTTATCAAAAACAGAACCATGAATGACAGGTTAGGAATACAAATTAAAATATGCAAAAATAAGTAACATAACACCTGTCAACTCTAGATAGATTCAAATCACCGGCTCCTGATAGACAACATCCCAGAGTTCTGAAGGAACTGGCAGACATGATTTCAGAACTATTGAAACATATCTTTCAACGTTCTTGAAGCACCAGGGAACTACCTGAAGACTAGAAAAGAGCTGATGTGATTCCCATCTTCAAAAAAGACTAGGACTCCAAAGTCCCTCTCTCAGTTACTGTTTTTGAGCGAGGTTTCACTTAATCTGTACTTGTACCTTTGGTTTTTCTTTCCTAAGTGTAAAACCTTGCTTTTCTCCACATCAAATTTCATATTGTTGGATAGAGCCCATTGTTCAAGTCTGTCAGGTTCTTTTTGGATCCTTCTGAAGTGTTGGTTATTCCTGCCAGTTTAGTGTCATATGCAAATTCCCCTTCTATTCCCTCATCTAAGTCATTTATGAAGATATTGAAGTGTGCTGGGCCTAAGATAGAACCTTGTGGTACCCCACTGCTTACTTCCCTCCATGTAGATGTAGTATCAGTAAGGACTACTCGTTGAATATAGTTTGGCAGCCAGTTACAAATCCATTTAGTGGTGATGCTGCCTATTCCACATTTTTCTAGCTTACCAAGAAGTAGGTTGTGGTATACTTTGTCAAATGCCTTACTGAAATCTAAGTATTAGGTCCACAGCATTTTGCTGTTCACTAGTCACTTTGTCAAAGAATGAAGTAAGATTGGTGGCGCGATCTGTTTTTAACAGATGTGTGCTGGCTTTTAGTTATAACTTTATTTTTTTCTAGATGTTTGCAGATCTGTTTTTTTATTATCTTTTCCAGGATCCTTCTAGGTATTGATGTTAGGCTGATTGGTCTGTAGTTTCCAGGGTCTATTTTTTTTTTCTTTTTTGAAGATGGGAACCGTATCAGCTGTTTTCCAATTCTCATGTAATTCCCTAGTGTTCCAGGATTTTTGAAAGATATGGTACAATTGTTCTGAGATAACATCTGCCAGCTCCTTCAGAACTCTGGGAGGTAATTTTTATTTTTATTTCTAGTCTGTTTTTTAAGGTATTTTTTTTGACAGGATGGACTTTAGTTTCTGTTTGCATGAAGAGAATGAGTTAAGCAGCTCTGCTTTCTCTCTACTGCCTGTTACTTCCTTACCATCTTCTCTCTTTAGTATTTCCTTGACTTTTTTCTTGTTATTACTATGTTGAAAGGAACATTTTATTATCTTTGACTTTTGTTGCACGTCTTTGTTTATTTTGAGCCTTTGCTTTCCTTACTTCATCTTTGCAGATTCAGGCTATCTGCTGATATCCTGTCTTAGTTATGTGACCCTCTTTCCAATTTTTTTTGTACTTGTCCGTTTTGTCTTTCAATTTATTAGAGAGATGTTTGTGCAGATATGCTGGTTTCTTCTTGGATTTCTTGTTTTTCTTTTTCAGTGGTATTGTGCTGAACTGCAGTTTTATGGTCATATTTTTCAGAATTTCCCAAGGTTCTTGAGTTGTTTTCCTCTTTAGGGTTTTCATCCATGGAATCTTTGTTAGGCTCTCTCTGAGTTTGTTAAAATCAGTTCTTTTAAAGTTTAAGACACTGGTTGGATTATGTTATGTTATTTGTGTTTGGGTTATATTGAATTTGAATATGATGTAATAATAATAACAAAACAACAACAACAACAACAACAACAACAATAATAATAATAATAATAATAATAATAATAATAATAATAATAATAATAATAATA
>JAKJMR010000450.1:951423-989457 GCA_024449315.1 Daboia siamensis | reverse complement strand
TAATAATAATAATAATAATAATAATAATAATAATAATAATAATAATATAGTGTTGGAATGGACCTTGGAGGTCTTCTAGTCCAACCCCCAGCTCAGGCAGGAAACCCTATAGCATTTCAGACACTGATTAATTGTTCTGTCAGGAAATTTCTCCTTAGTTCTAGGTTGCTTCTCTCTTAGATTAGTTTCCATCTTGGAAAAGATAATCAAGCAACAAATCTGCAAATTTCTAGAAGGAAACAAAGTTATAACCAGAACCTAACATTCATCAAAAACAGGTCATGCCTAACAAATCTTATGTCAGCCTGGCCATCTTCACTACCTTTCAAGCTTGCTGCCAGCTGTCATGGAAACAGAGGGTAGGGAGCAATGGGTATTTGGGAAGAAAAACATCCAGGAGGTATGAGACTGGAATTTTTGAGAAGCAATGGGGAGGCTGGACTGAGAGAGGCCAGCTTGGGTTGTTTACCATCATCAAGATTAATCATCCTGGAAAAAGCATGCACAAAGGAGAATCAGCGCACTTGGGCCAGAGACATTCCCAAAACATCTTCCTGGCTAATGATTGGACTCTGGTTCCCTGGTTACAGGGGTGGCTGAGCTGTAGGGTTATTTTCAATTTGTCTTTTCATGTGCATTTGCTTCAGATCTTGCCTGACTTTTGCTGCAATCAGTTCTTTCCCAGTAAAAGTACCTTTTCTCTGAATCTATGGAGTCAATGGTTTTCTTTCCTAGGGACTGATCAGAGGCAGCCCTGACATCTTTGGCCAAGTGACGAAATTAGTGGATGATCAAACATAGTATACTTTCATTTCAGTAAAGCATTTGATACAGTAGATCACAACCTACTTCTTGGCAAGCTAGAAAAATGTGGGACAGACAGCACCATCATCAGATGGGTCTGTAACTGGCTGACAAATCATTCTCAATGTGTAGTCCTCAACAGAACTACATCCACATGGAGGGAAGTAAGCAGTGGGGTACCTCAAAGTTCCATTTTAGGCCCAGTACTCTTCAATATCTTCATAAATGACTTAGATGAGGGAATAGAAGGGGAATTCCTCAAATTTGCAGATGACACTAAACTGGCAGAAATAGCCAACACCCAAGAAGACAAGCTCAGGATCCAAAAAGATCTCAACAAACTTGAACAATGGGCCCTATCCAACAAAATGAGTTTTAATGTGGAGAAAAATGAAGTTTTACTTTTAGGCAGGAAAAATCAAACGTTTAAGAACAGATTAGGTGAGACCTGGTTCAAAAACAGTAACTGTGAGAGGGACCTTGGAGTCCTAGTAGACAATCACTTGACTATGAGCCAGCAGTATGCAGCCGCCGCCAAAAAAGCTAATACAATTCTGGGTTGTATAAACAGAGACGTAGAATCATGATCACACAAAGTATTAGTACCGCTTTATAAAACCCTAGTGAGACCACACCTGGAATACTGAAACCAGTTTTGGCCACTATATTACAAAAAAGATGTTGAGACCTTGGAAAAAAGTCAGAGAAGAGCAGTTAAAATAATCAAAGGTCTGGAGACTAAAACATACGAAGAACTGCTGCAGGACTTTGATTTGGCTAGTCTAAAGCAAAGAAGAAACAGGGGTAACATGATAGCAGTATTGCAGTATTTGAGGGGCTGCCACAAAGAAGAGGGCATGAAACTATTCTCCAAAGCAGCAGAGGGCAAAACAAGAAACAATGGTTGGAAACTGACCAAAGAGAGAAGCAACCTGAAATTAAGCAGACAATTAACTCCTCATTTGTCCTCTCCTTTCTTCTGTCTTTTTAGGGCCTGCCATTTCTGTTGTGGGGAGGGGGTGCACGGGTGATTTATAGTGTTAACTTTCACTTTCTCCTTTCTTTGTCTGGCCTCTTCCTTTTGAGTTTGAAATGTGTCTCCTTATCTAGGAGACAGTTACAAGGAAATGAAAGCTGGAGATGACCTTGAGATGTGCGCCTACCATGCCACTCAGTTGCTTGCCAGTGGATTGGCTGGATTTCAAACGGACATTATGACTTTGGTGGGAGGGGGCATATTGCTTACTTAATTATATCATTCACATGGGTTTCCTTTTGAGACAATGCCTGTTTCAAGAGTTCTGCTTTCTTTGGTGATTAGTTGAAGTGGGTCCTGGCACAGTCACTTGTCTGAAATGGTATATGTTATCCTGCTCGAGCAGGGGGCTGGACTAGAAGACCTTCAAGGTCCCTTTCTATTCTATTCTATTCTATTCTATTCTATTCTATTCTATTCTATTCTATTCTATTCTATTCTATTCTACTCTATTCTATTCTATTCTATTCTATTCTATTCTATTCTATTCTATTCTATTCTATTCTATTATCAATGGCACTCTAGTGGAAAATCATCATGAGATGAGGAGTAGGAACTGTAATTCTTGGGGCCAACATTTATGTGACTATATGCACTGAGTGTTCTGTCTTTATACTTCTAAATTTAACATGTCCTAACTAGTTGTCATGGTCAAAAAACATAAGAGGCGCTGTCCTGCATCATGGCAAACTGGCCACAGAGCCCCATTGGCACAGGTGGAGATGGCCCTGTGACAGCTGGAAGGGGGCCCTTGCCTGGCCTGGCCCCTGTCATCTTAGCAGCCCCGACTAGGGCCATGGCTGCTTCTGCTCCTGCTGCTCTGAGCCCATCGACTAGCTGGCCCTGCAGCAAAGCAGAAGGAGGCAGAGATGGAGCTGGGGGTCTGCAGCCGCCTCGGCTGCCTACTAGCCACAGCTGGCCCCATCTCAGCAGCCCAACAAGGCAGCAGATATTACACACCAGCTGCCCACCCTTGTGGGGCAACGGTACCTGAGCAACATGCAGGGCTGGGCAGGAGGCACCAGCCATGGTGGCGGTGTTCCCTGCATCACAAGGCTCCAGAAGCGAAGCTCTGCCACCCATTCTCATGTTGGTGGAGGTGGCAGTGGGGGAAGACGAGCTGTGGCATGCACCCAGCCCTTGGCACTGTCGCTCCACATCATCCTGCAAGGACCTCCAGCCCACTGCCACCATCTCCCTTCCACAGCACAGCATCTGCTGGGGTGGTGGTGGGCCAGAGGCATGCATGGGATGATGCAGAGCAGCAGCAGTGAGGGGTGGGCACGCAGCAGAGCCTGCCTTTCCCCACTGCTGCCACCACTGGCACGAGGAACTGCTGCCAGCCAGGCCTGGTGATGCAGGGATCACTGCTGCTGCGGACACTGCCTCCTGCCCAGCCCCACACTCTGCCCAGGCACTGTTGCCCTATGAGGCTGGGCAGCTGGTGTGCGAGATCCGTTGCCTCTTCGGGCTGCTTTGGCGGGGCCAGCCACAGCCAGTAGGCAGCTGAGGTGGCTCCAGTCTCCCAGTTGCCCCTCTGCCTCCTCCTTCTTCCCTCCATGGCTGGCCAGTTGAGAGGCTTGGAGCAACAGGAGCAGTAGCAGCCACCGTCCCCATCAGAGCCACCAAGTGGATGGGGCCCAGGCCGGGTGAGGGTCCCCTTCTGGCCATCCCGGGACTGTCTCCGCCTATGCCGATGGGGCTGTGCTGTGGAAGGGAGATGGCAGCAGCTCTGATTCCCCCCTGCCAGCCCCCCCAGCCCCCCCAGTGCCCTTCTACACAATCCTACATGACCATGGTGTGGATGAGAGTTTTGGCTGGCAGGGGAATGGCTTTCCTCCATGGAGGCATCTCAGCCCTCCTGTCCCCCTGGCCAGACCCGCTCGCCTTCCCTCACCTTCCCCCAGCAGGACCTGCTGACCCTCCCATCTTCCACCCACCCCAGTCTCAGACTCCTGCAACCCCCCAACCGTACCCTCCTGCCCCCCCCCCAGCTGGGACCTCCTGCCCCCACCCCAGCCAAGCCCCTGAACAGCCCATCCCGACCAAGGCAGAGGGAGGGTGAGAGAGAGAACTGGTTGTTAAATTATTTGAAACCCATCACTGCTCACTCTCCTCTCTGACAGTTCAGGTCACATTGTCCAATGAGTCTTCAAAGGGTTGTTATGAGAAGACAAAACATTTCTTCAGTGACCTTGACACTCACACTGATAGAAACCATCTGTGCATTCCAAACCTTTTCCCTGCCCCACCTAACTGTATGCAAGCTAGAAGCAGCATGGCAGCTCTAATGTGAGGGGTCTTCATAGCTTGGTTGTATGAATAGGTGAGTACAATTTTTAGTTAAAACAGAGAAAAATAGAAGTTGCAAACATGTATTTTTATGAATCCTGAGTCTCTGAGCAAACACGGCATATGGACCTTTTAAAAATAGTCAATTCACAACATTGTCTATGCTTTCTTATAACAATTCCTCTTCACTATTTGCAATAATTCTCATGCTACCTCTTCTGCTTTTTTTTTCTCCAGAGAGTCAAAATCCATGGAAAGTCACATAATCTACATTAAAACCATGGAAATTTAAGGCAGGTGGAGTTGCCCAAGGAAGAAGCCATACAATAGCCAGGTCTGATTTTGTTGATGCTGTTTAGTTTTTAAATCATTTGTTGAGAAACTATGCATTTATTTATTTTTGTATGCTACTATATTTGATAACTGCAGATAGTTAAACCATCCACAATGGTCAAGATTAAATAATTAACAAATACATATACATATAAACTATCCACAATGGTCAAGGTTAAGTAATTAACAAATACATATACATATAAACCATCCACAATGGTCAAGGTTAAGTAATTAAGCTAAATTAGACAGATAATTTCATTAATTTCAGTATTAATTAAATGAATGAAATAAAATAGAATGGAATCATATGTGGATATGTGTCATCTTGCAAAAGGCTAATTTAATGGCTATCTCTATCTCAGTTACAAGTAGTTAAGATATGAACTTACCACAGCTAAGCTATTCAGGGAAGATCACCAGCTAGTAAATCAACTAATCTGGTTCCATGTTCTCCAACAACCTACATTTTTCTTCTGTGTTATTTTGAAAGGGGGTTTCCCCATCACCATCTTTATTCCAGTAGAAAGATACATTTAATGCAAATAATGACTATTCCGCAGAAGTACATAAATGATCACCCTCTCATTTTGAGGATAAATTATCACCCTCTCGTTTTGAGTCTTCCAGAATGAAGCTAAATGGATAGTTACTGGGCTCCCTCTAGTGTTATTCATGCTCATAAATTTTCATCTTCAATTAATTGAGCTTTGTGAAATTTTGTAAGTAAATCAAAAAGAAACCAACTGGATTTATTAGTAAATAGTAATGATAATATATAATATATGTTTTGTAATCTTCAGTATGAATTTTAATCAATTACAGATATTAAGAATTCTAATAATTTTGGAGCATAATGCTCCTCTCACCTTCTTCCCATCTTTATTTTGTAAATTAAGAAGAGCAATTGTGATATCACTGCATACACTGCAGGGTTCCTCTTGTATAATAAACAGGCCTGTTTATGGAAATTATCATAACTCTATTCAGATTTGCTACATTTTTTAATCCCAACTGTATATCTACATACATGTTTATGAGTAGACTCTGAACTTCATCAGAATACATGGGAATTACTTCAAAGCACAAAATTCTACTGATTCTTGATACTGTAGAACTATGACACGGGTCCATGGTGAAGAATAATGTGTGTGAATCAATTTGATAACCTAGGTATTAACTGCAACATTCTGTGAAACTGAACATTCTGCTTTCACAGGAAAGACTGTCAGCTAATGCGGTGAAATCACACAAAGCCTTCTTAACTGCATTAAGAAGTTTCAAAAGAAAAAAAGTGAAACAGCAAATCCTATTGCTTGATCAAAACTATTGAGTTTTACTCAAAATCTATCATTGCCTTTCTGTCTGATATTCTAGTAATTAGTATTAGTTCATTAATTATAATATTATTTACAGTTTTTAAAAAGTGTCACTTATCTTTTTATATGATATTTTGTACGCTTAAATGTATGCATTTAGCCTTCTTGTTTGTGTATACATGTGTGTGTGTGAGGGAAAAAGAGTAGCAACCGAGACAGGCAAATTACACCTTGTTGTGTATTTAATATAATCCCCACCCATTTCCTGATGTTATAAAAGCAATTAACTGCCCATGTTTTAGAGATGAATCTTCTAATATTTGTCTAATGGAGAAGCTTAGAAAATTAAGGAACTTTCATGGCAAAGGTATGGTGTGATAATTATTACACTGAGTTGGCTAGTTATATTAAGGTGTAGCATTATTCATTTTTTATGGACACAATGAAAATTGTAAACACTTTTCTTGTTGAGAATATATTGAATAGTTAATTCTTTTGAATACAATATGTAGGTAGACTGCAGCTGCAATTATTCATATACTTAGAAAAATGCCATATGTTATTTACATCTACTCTCCAGGCACAGTCTTGGACTGCAGTTTGTAGAGTAGTTTAAGAAGTGAAATAATAGAAAAACAACTATATTCATAGGAAAATATCTCTGACTTACTTCTTATATTTTTGCATTAAAATGTCATCCTTTATCACCGATACTTAGACAAACTAGTATAAACTATCATCAGAGAATTTTTCATGATTTTTTTGTTGAAACATTTGCATGGATTCTTTCTCTCTAATCTCTGCTTCCTTTTTTAATATTTGTTTGGAAACACATGCCAAATGTGTAGACACCAAGAATAAATACATAATGAAAATTGCCCACACTGTTTTAATTAATGTATCCATTATCCAACTGAACTCATTCTGAATGGACTTTTTCATTATTTGTTAAATGTTAAGGAATTCTGGAAAAAGCCAGGCTTTATTTCACAAGAAAGACTCTACCATCTTTGGAAGAAAGGAAAAAATATGACTATGAGTTTGCAACTTCCACCTCCTTCCACGGGATCAACAATATTATTCATACCAAGAGCAAGATTCGCAAGATCTTATGGATGGTAGTAGTCTTGGGCTCCATTGTCCTAGTTGCCTGGCAGGTTTATTGTCGTTTCTTCAATTATTTCAGCTGGCCCACCACAACCTCAGTTGTAGTTCAATATGTGGAGAATATTGAATTTCCTGCTGTTACATTTTGTAATCTGAACAGGTAAGGCACTATTTTCTTCTTTGTGTCTTAAATGATTTTAAGCTATGAAGATCACAATTGGACAACCATCAAGACTAACAATTCTAGCATTTTAGAGTATGCATTTATATGAGTTAAAGGTTGCAATATTGTAGGCAATGTAAAGTTAGATAATCTCTGTGTAATTCATCTTTGCATAGAAAAAAAAACCATAGACAGCCTTGGGCTACTCAAGCATTCAGAATTTATATTTGCATTTCTGATTTATGCTTATAGGTTCCAGACTCAAGCAGTATCTAACCTGAGCATCGTTTTCTTCCTATGGAGCATAGTATCAGGAGTTCTTCGTATGTTCAGTACTGATGATCAGTTTAGTCAAGAACTACAAGATTTTTTTCAAGGGAATCAAAATTTCAGCATCAAAGAATTCACAAGAGATAATGGTTTCTATCTCAACAGCAGCACATTGCTGAGTTGTGAATTTTTTGGGAAAAAATGCCATCCAAAGGTAATATTTTTGTTTTTATAAAAATGTACTATCCAAATGCTGAAATAAATGTAATCTTGAAAGGCAATATTGTCTGAAAAAATATTGTCTGAAAACTGAAAGACAGTTTTCTACCAGGGTAAGAGAATGCATATTTGGCTGTCAGAATGCATATTTTGATTTTTAGCAAAGGGCTATATATGCAAAGTTAATAATGCACCAAACAAATGCAATGTGATAATACATGCTAATATTTTAATTTTTTTATTATAGCCTTTTATCATTTTTATAAATAATTCAAGGCAGTGAACATATCCTCCTCCTAATTCCCAACAACAACTGTGTGAGGTGGGTTGGGCTGAAAGAAAGTGACTAGTTCAAAGTCACCCATATGGCTTTCATGGCAAAGGTGGAACTTAAATTCACAGTCTTCTACTTCCTAGCCTGGTGCCTTAACCACTAGACCAACCTGGCTCTCAATATATCTTAAGGTTGGAGATTTTTTGCTCAGTGTTTCACCAATACATAAGGGTATAGGTATACATTAGTGCAGGGGTTCTGCAACCTTGACAACTTTAAGACTTGTGGACTTCAGCTCCCAGAATTCTGGCAGCTGAAGTTCACAACTCTTAAAGTTGTCAAGGTTGCAGACCCCTGCATTAGTGAATCACTCCACAGGTTTTTAATTCACAAAGTGAGTCTTGATTTTAATTCAAAAACTAATTCCCACTCATCCATCAAAAAAGGTCAGAACATAATTATTGAAATTTAAAAGCTCTTAACATGTATGGTATTCCCAAGCAGATTGCACCTCATTAATATCTAGTTTTATTTATGCTAAACAAAAGCATTGTGACTAAAAACTCCCTAATTAAAATCCATTGATTTCACTGATGGGACCTTACTACAAGCCTAAGCATGATGAGACCTGCACTGATTGACTACTTTCAACAGTGATCTTTAGCCAGAGCTAAAATTCAATTTTTAGTTTTTTAAATAGAAAGATACTTGAATAATGGTGTGTAGTACAAACTTTTTCATTCACTGACTTCTGTGGTACTAAAATGCCACAGGTAATAGCAACACCCAAAAGCTACAATGTCTGTGAGAAAATACTAACTCCATTTTTCTTTTTCTTTTCTTTTTTGTGGAAGGACTTTGTTCATGTCTTTACTGAATATGGGAACTGCTTTACTTTTAATCATATTAACCTTCCTACAAGAAGAAGAGTTAGCCTTTCTGGAAGAGGCCTCAGTTTGATTTTTGATGTAAAACAGGTAGAGATATTCTCATGAATGTACCATTTTTGAAACTCCACTGGTTAGTGAACTACTATAATTTGTTTGCTATTTCCTTGCCAAGGTTAGCAAGTCACGGTGAGGGAAAAATCAAAGTTGGTGTCTGGGATGTAAGCTACCTGCCCTTTTTTTTACCATTTTCCATTGATTAACTAGAGGGAATACTGGCCCATTTAATGAGGATGGTTGAATTTGGGGAACTAACCAGAGGGGCAACTGCACTGGAACAAAATCTTATGTACAGTAGTTACATTTGCTATGATTAGCACAGTGTTTTTCAACCATAGCAACTCCTAGATGTGTGGATTTTGACATGGCTGGCTAGGGAATTCTGATGGCTGAAGTCTACATACTGTATCTTAAAGTTGCCAAGGTGGAAAACACTGGTTTAGCCTAAAGAAGAGAAGGCTAAGTGCAGACATGTCTTTCAATACATGAAGAGATGTTACAGGGTATAAGGCAAGAACCAGTGAGTGGGAGCTTAATGGGGAAAGATCCAAACATGGAATAAAGAGAATTTTTCTCATTGTTTGAGCTATTAGAGGAACAAATTTATAGATGTTCCATCACTGTACTTTTTCAAGAACAGGATGTCCACAACAGGATGGGCTTCCTGCAATGGGATGAGGGTTGATTAGATTACCTTAAAGAATTTAATACCCCATTATATTAGAATGATTCAATGCCTATCATTCCCAATCAGCTGGCATTATTGTGGTCTTGTTGAGATTAATGAGATGTGTGGAGGCAATAGATTGGGGAATGCCAAATTGTATGAATTTATCAGAATGTTTTGAACTTAATTATACTACCTTTAAGCATTGCCAGAGTTTGAATGTGCTAGTTTATTGTTTCAGCTATATACTGCAATCTCATACATGCTGGAACTCCAAAAGAGCAGGTCCAAAAATACGCAGCAGGATATTGCTTATTATCAGGCTTCCTTCAAACTAGCAGTGACTTGCTTAAGTACTCTATGGAGCCCAGTCTCGTCTACATTCTTGTCCCCGCCTCTTAGAAATATTCAAATACAATTTTTAAAATACATTTAAAATGCACTTAAATGCATTTAATATATAAAATGCAATTTTTGAAACTCAAATACATGACAAACACTAAATTCTGATCATAGGGGTTTTCAATCTTTATGTTTATGATTTGAGCATGTTAAAGTGAGCTGTGAATGAGAATTAATGATACAAAATATCAAATAATTGTGTCTTTAGTTACATTTGGGCACAATAAATTTCTTACCCTTAAAGAGTTAATATGATTGTAACTTAGGAATTCCTATACACAAAAGTGCAACAATATATAGCAAGATATAGCAAGATATAGCAAGATCTTTCTTTCGAAGTGCAGTATGGAAAATTAAGGAAATTTCTGCATACTGAGAAATGATGTCAGCACTGGTAGCAGGGGGCACTAATGCTATTATGTGCATCATGATGTCATGGTTCAAATGACTTTAATAATGTATTGGTATCTAGCAGATGTTTGTGATGAGAGAATCTATTCTTGCAGTTATCAAGTATTAGAAGCAATAGGTTGCATGCTTTTAACCTGTATTCTTTGTCAGGGCATTTTCCATTGTTTAATTTCCTGTAAGTTTTCACTGTATTTGGGTAATTCTGAAACATCGATCACTTCATTTTACAGTCCAGATTCCAAGATATGTAGATAAAGTTTGAATGGTCATTTGTATGGTAGTCACAAAGACATAAACCTAAGATTATCCTAAAGTCTGTACATTTTACATTTGTTTTTGTTTGCACTTTTGGTCAGTAACCATAATTAAAACTATTTGCATTTGCTCAGACCTAATGGGACCGGTTGTCCAGTAAATGCGTATAGAACTGCAATCTTAATCTGTATGGTTGAAGGATAATTAACAATAAAAAATGACATATTACATAATATAGCAATACCTCATACCAATATAGTTTATATTGTTTTGTTTCAGTTCATCAACACTATAGGTAATTTTGCAAGAGAGCAGTTAACAGATCACTGACATGGAATTTATCCCATCTATTTTACTATATCTTTCTCTAAATAATCTTATTAGGGTCAGTTCACTGATGATCCTAATCTTGGTTTTGTTGATGCTGGCATAACTTTTGCTATCCACTCACCTAAAGAACCTCCCCGATTTGATGGTTTAGGTGTTTTTACACCAGTGGGGATGCATGCCCATGCTGCAATCCAAGAGGTAAAAGTAAGTATTAGCATTTGATATGCAAATGGGATTCAATATTATTTTATTTTTTTATATTTTAAACAAATCAAAAATAAAATATATGATTTGTATAGTTATAACAAACACGTTTTAAAGAGATTACAGACCTTTAGGATTTAGTTTGCAACAATAATTGTTGATCTGCATAGTTAAATCAAATTCAGTCCTGATAATGAACTGCTTTACTATAAAATAAGGGTTAGATTAGGGTTAGGATTAGGGAATAGAAGGGATAAAAAAGTAGCATTTTTAAAAGTTACATTGAGATAGGACCATGATTCTGCTATAAAGCAAAATGTGCATATCTCCACGGTAGCTTTTTTATTTATTTCAGCCTAGGAATATAATTCACATTATGTTCAGGTATGTTTTGAATTCAAAGATGATTTGTGCTGAAAATGTTTATTTTACAGTAATTATTTTTCTGGGCTTAATTTTTAAAAGTTGTTCATTCAACACTTTGCTATTGAAATTGATGCCATTTTCTCAAAATAAAACTTCCTTTTTTCACATCAGACAATTATCCAAGAATACCCTTGGGGAGAATGCAACCCAGACATCAAGCTTCAGCATCATCAAATCTACAGTACATATGGATGTCTACAAGAATGCAAGGGCCACCTTATACAAAAGCACTGTGAATGTTTACCTTTTATGCTGCCAGGTACAACTTGGCAGATGTACTTATTTTACAAAGGGTCTGGAGTCTGGGTTAAGAAAAATCCAATAATACTGTAGGAATCATGATTGGAGAAAAAAGTTACCAAGATGTCTAAAGGCAGATGTTACAATACATTTAGATTAAAATACAAATGGGTAAAGTTCAAAACAGAAATATATAAATGTGACATATCACAATTAATGCAACAGCGAAGTATAAGGATACCTCTGTTATGGAAAGAGTGGACATTCTATTTTTGCTCCACATAGACCTTCTCTGTATACCACTTTCAGGGAAAACTTCAAAGGAGATATAAGTACTGGAAAAAATGGCTGAAATTGCCATTTGATTCATCAATAGAATCTTTCTTTCTCCTATATAAAGAGATCTTATATGCGTCCTGTGAGTGGATATAAAGCTGAATTGTTAGACAAACGGAAATATAAGTTTGAAAGTACTGTTCATACTTTTGTTTATATTTCTCATTTTTATTTACTGCAACTGTCGTGTGCACCTGTTGAAAAGGAAATGGCACAGAATGTGACTTGGAGAAATTTTACAGCTGTGTTTCTCCTACTTTGTGTGAGTATAACTAATAAATAAGTATCACAAAACTAAAAACTGGTTCAAAAATTCCATTGTAGCTGTACCAAATTATACCTAGTTAGATCACTAAGATATGGACATGATAATATGGCCACTGGATGAATGTTGGTACATGACCTGAGCTCCTGCACCACTCTTGTAAGATTCAGTAAGATATGATATTAGAATGTAACATAGGGTTTTCCTAACTATATGCATATCACAATTACCTAAATGCATCAGACATAATTATAAGGATTAGAAAACAGGTTAACAAGAGTCTGGCATTTACATTGATGGAAATAGCAAATTAAGGAAAATATGCAGGGTATGGCTTCTTGAATTCTTTCCAACTCTGACCAGCACTGGACAGTACATGGTGGACTCTGCATGCACTGCTCTAGATACTGTGATCAGTACGAATAGGTATTTAGAATGGAGCACTTGGTAATAGTCTGAGAAGCTGTACAACTGTCTCTGGTGCAGTTATTTTCTGAGTGTTTTTCTGCATAGTCCCAAATAGGATCCATTGAAATTTTGGAACGTATTAATTTTGCTAGCTTCTACATCATTCCAATTTGATCCTATTCCACTTAGGGTTTTTTCAGGGTGAACCTGTCTATGTACATAAAGAATCTTCAGCCTCTTTACCTAGTTTTGTTCTGCTGGGTTGCAAAGAATACAAAATGAAACCAGTGCACTTGGACATCAGTCAATATTTTATTGATATAAATAATTTAGTATCTCTCCTTCTGTGTGTGTGCTGTTTTTTTTCATTTTAGATAAAATAGAATTGATGGGATTGTGTACAGTAGGAACCCATAATTCCACATGTCCAGTACCATGTGAAGAAACAGATTACCCAATCACCATCTCGTATTCTACTTTTGCAAGTGAACAAGCCCTGAAATTCATATCTGCAAAGCTGAAGAAAAACGCAGAATATGCCAGGTATTTTTCTTTTTATCATATAGTTAAACCATAGACAGATTTCAGGTTTAGTTTCACTCCATATATAGCACCTGCTTAATAGTGTTGGGCCCAGAAGCTATGCAAAAATTGGCCTAGTAACTACTTTTGCAGGAAACAATAACAATAAAAACCCAATAAAAGTAATAGCAAACCAGTCATGGTCCGAAGAGCAGCTTGGATATAGCCATGCATTCAGCAGGATTTTTTACTTTTTTTAAACTTTTTTTTAATATGAAAACATTGGATTAAAGACCCTTAAATTTTATCATGATTGTGATTTCACCTGGCAGTGCAATCTCAGCTCTTTCTCAGTGTGCTCTGACCTTGGAACCACTAATGGAAAAAGGAACTGGATGTAAATAAATGTTTCCATCTGTTCCTTATTCTATAGATATTATATGTTGATAATATCTTGGGCTAGGCCACATTTTTATTGGTCCCTGAAAGGACTATAGGCCAACCTTTTTTTTTACCAAATTGTATTAGAATTATTTGCTTTGAAAGATGACATATTTAACTCTTTCCTCAGTTTAGTACCATTGTTGCATTCTTATTTACTGATATAATCCAAGAACTGTTATGATTTATTTAGGAGAAGAAAATCAGTGTGAAGATTCCAGGGTGGGCAAGATTGAAAAGAAATCATTCTAGAAAAAGCATCCCCCTGTGTCATTGCAATGATAAAAACTGTACTTGCTTTATATAAAAAACAGGAGTGCCCTGGATCTTTTTCTACAGACTGAGTTTCCTATCAACATTTTTATTTAATTTATTCTGACATTTGATTATCCACAAATGGAGCTCTATCTTACAATTACTCAGTGAAGCTTGACAAATTACAGGAAAATATTTCTGTTCCCAAGTACTTAACCAACATGAATCTAGCAAACATATTAATAAGCAAACATAATAAACATTATACATGGTCATCTAATTGTCATTCATTGATTAAAAAAAACAAAAGTTAAAAAGTTAAAAAAAATAGTTGTAAGCCATAGGTAAAGAGTACTAGCATATCTATTGTGTCAGCAATCATAAAAATGGTGCCCATTAGCAAAACCATTAAGTAATTATAAGACAAAGTGTTCTGAAGAGAAAAATGTTAACTAAGAAAGTAGTTGTTGCATTAAAGAATCCTGAATTTTCAGAACTAGGCAAAAAATAGGCAGTCTTTTTATTATTTAAGAATCTACAGTCAAAGAACAAACAGAAAAAAAAAACACCCAATGTTAAAATACAAAATAGCTAGGCTAAAAATCCTGTGGACAGCTGGAATTAAATATCTAATGGCATCTGAACACCATTGCTCTGCCACAGAATTTAGTTACCTTCCCAGATATTAAATCAGTATTGTATTATGCATTATCAGTTATATTCTTCTGTTTGTCATGGCCATGAAGCCCAGGAGAAGACATCCAGTTATGAGGCCACTGCCATAGACGTTTTGTATACAGTATAATTATATGGATTGTGTGTATATGTTTACTTTTCTTTGTCATCTTTTTGTCATACAATAAATAAATAACAATATTGGTTATTTGCATACTGGAATTGATGTGATGCCCTTGAAAAGCATCTAGAAATTTCAACTGATCCAGAATGTAGCACAGGGGTGTCAAACTCAATTTCATTGAGGGCTGCATCAGCATTGCGGTTGCCCTCAGGGGGCCGGGTGGGTGTGGCCTGGGTGGGCATGGCCTACTGGGTAGGCGTGGCTAGAGTGCGTATGGCCTACTGGGTGGGCATGGCCAGCTCTACATCGTTTGCAACAAGGCTGCCTATGGGGGCCTGGGCAGGAGTGGGACAGATCTGAGGGTCTCTGGCAGGAGAAGGGTCTCTGGGCCAAGGCCAAGGCAGTGGGGGCTGTTCCCTCACTGTTTCCAGGATGGCTTCACGGTCTGCATGAAACCACTTCACAGGCCGGATCTGGCCCCCGGGCCTTGTGTTTGACATGTCTGATGTAGCAACACAGACTTGTTATATCTCTGCTTTGTGAGCAACACTGGCTCCCAGTATGCTTGCAGATATACTTCAAAATACAGGTTGTCAGCTCTCAACCTTACATGGCATGGGGCCAGGTGATTTATGGGACTACATCTCTCTGATTGCTTCTACCTATCTAATTAGATCCAGAAATCTAAGACTCCCATTGATTAAAAAAATGCTATCTTGCAGAACCCAGAAAGCAGGTCTTTTCTGTCACAATACTTGCCCTTTGGAACATCATAGCCCTGAGAACTGATTGGTCCTGAACACTTTTCAGAAGGTTTTGAAGACATAGATATGTTTCTAGACAGGGGTTTGAATAATTTGTTGGAACCTCTCTGTTGTGATTTGAAATGATTATAGATTTTTTTTAGATTCTTTCATAGGTTTTAAAATATTGTTTTGATGTACAGTGGTACCTTAATATGTAGAATGGTAGCTTGGTACTCAACTGCTATGAAACTCATTGAATTTGGTACTCAATGCATGAGCTAGAATTTTTCGGTGTCAGCTGCCTTGTGACTCACTACATTATTCCTTATGGGAAAAATTTGTTTGGTACTCATCATGTCTCCCAGTACTGTTAATTGTATTTTTATATCTTGTTGGACATTTAGATTGCTATGGTAAATTGAATAAATACATATTTCCATGTATGCATACACTTTCAAGAGTATATAATTGACCATAATTTCATTGTCTGAACACACACACACACACACACACACATATTATTAAATCTACTAGTCACTGATGGCAAAACATTTAAAAGCAGTAGAAACTTCATACTACTCAAGGCAATTTTCACTACACATAAAAAGTAAAATAAAATGTAATGATTCTGAATTCAAAATTTAGAAAAACTATTAGTTTGGAATTAGAAACATAATTCTTGCATTTTAATAACCAATTTTAAGTGAACAATACTGAAAGCCTGCCAGACATCTTTCATTTTAATTAAAATCCTGAGTTGATTGGATCAGGCATCCTCCCTCTCTCTCTCTCTCTCTCTCTTTCTGTCTTTCTCTCTCAGCTAACTTATATTAACTAAGCCCATTACCATCAAGAACCTATTATAATTATTTCACTGAAGATTTAATTTCTGCTGCCAGAGTAGGAAGGGATACTTGTGAGACTTACTGTCTCATTCCAACACTTTCTTAAATTTGATGATATATGCCTTGATTGGGTTAATATGAAGAAGCCGATCAATCTAGGCATCCAAATGTCTTAAGCTAATGATGCAAAGCAGCAGTAGCACCAATATTCTAATCCAAGTTGTCTATGTTCCTGCTTTGTCAATGCTTAGAATTTTCTTCACAATTCAGAGATTTATTATGATCTGAAAAACTGGGTATAAGAAGCCACTAAAACATAACAGGTTTGATGCAATGAACATGAATTTGGGCAAACTCCAACAGACAGTGGAGGAGAGGGAGGTCTACCATGCTATGGTCCATGAGGTCATGAAGAGTCAAACACGGTTTAGTGACTGAACCAGAATTATTGTTTACTTTTATAGGTAAAAGTGTGCTGTCAGCTATTAATTGATTCTTTTTCCCTATGTAGAAAGAAAAGCATAGTTAAACTGACAACACATTATCTTTATAACCCTTAGGAATAATCTTGTATATATTGACATTAAATACCACAATTTGAATTACAAAATGACCCAGCAGCAGAAGGCCCTGAGTGTATCAGAACTATTAGGTAAGTATTCTATAATTACATTTTATATCTGCTATTGCTAGTTCAGATAAAGCTAAATAATATGTAATTAACTTTATGGTTCTTATTTTATTTAAATTTGCTTATATTCAACTCTAATATAAAAATAGATGAGAATATAAGGATAAACAAAATATATAAAACCCACAGGCCTATAGTGAATAAGTTTTTATCATGTTTTGGTCTCATTGACATCAAGTATGTTCACAGGACTAAGGTACCAGTATTATATCTCCAAGTTAGGTAACATGTCAATAGGGAGAAAATGGCCAGGTGACATGCATTTTCATTCTGAACTTTAAATATAATATATTCTGTGCTGATGAGATCAAGTTGTTAATATATATAGTATTAAATTATATTGACTCCAAAGTAAGTTATTTCTCAATTATAAGGATATAATTGCACTTAAAAAACACTAGATTGATAAATTTGTGGCTTTCATTGCAGCTGATATTGGTGGTCAACTGGGCTTATTTTGTGGAGCTAGTATGATTACCATAATTGAAATTGTCGAATATGTTTTCACCAACTTCTATTGGATGTGTGTTTTTCTTCTACTAAAAGCACCAAAATTGCCTGATTGGAACACTTCAAATCAGAATGAACAAATGCACAAGAGAAGAATACAAGAATGCTAAGACCCTGCAGAAAACAAATTAAAAGTGATGTAGACACCCCTAACCCTTTCTGTATATACACATCATTTATTTTTAACATCTATCTTTGTTACAAGAGGAAAAGAAGGCCTTGGTATCATTATTCATTTTTTATCAGGATAGTAAAAAGTCCACTTTATGCACTTATCTGGACAGAATAATAGTTACCTATGTTATTGTATTATACTTTGAAAATGGTCCAGATATTTCAGCTGATGTGAAACAGCAGCGAGTAAAAATGGTGGTGACTGCAATCCCATTATGGCTGGGCTTTGCAATCTGTTGCCATTATCAAAGTACTGCTTTAATGTTCAAATTGTTCAAGATCTTATTCCATACAGCTGGTAGAAAAATTCCCCCCAAACATTTCTCAATCTGTAGTTACTGTTCGGTACTGGTCACTGGAACCCTCTCAATTATTAAAAGTGGTAGCCGCAATGAAGAGACTTTTTCAGTTGTAACCCCCTTTTTCTGAAAAATGCCTGCTACCAAAGGGATTTTCCCCAAACTTGCATTATAATCTTTTCAACAGCATGTGAAAGCTTTGGACCTGATTTAATTATTTATGATCTGTTTTCCTAATGTTGCTTTACTGATGTGTTGCATTACTTTTTAGCTTCAAGTGATAACTTATTGCATAGTTATATTGTTTGTTTTTTCCATATCTTTCTTTACCTTAAGTATTTAATTCATATCACTGCAAAACATAGATCCTTAGATAGTTTTATTGAATAATGATCAGCAGGATGTGGTTAGTGTACACTTAAGCATGTCATGTCAATCTAAGAAAAGGATCAAGTAAATTTTGATTAATCCTGATTAAGTGGACCAGGTAAATAAAACCACTATGTGAGTTTGCTTAATAATCTGTGACTGTAAGACTGTAAGACCTATATCTAACCATATATTTTTTTGGTCAGGAAAATTTAGATTAAATTTGGTTCATTTCCATATATTAATTTATTGATATATTTTTAAACAAGAAAATGTATATTTATATATTAGGTAGAACTCTCCCTGAAATATGCATTTTTTTTATTCAGTTATTCTTCTGAAATGAATTTATTTTAATACATTTGTTTCCTAAAGCAATTAATTACTACAAAAGTATGTTCTTTTGTGCTCAGATATCCAGTTTATGCAGTTGCAGATAATAACAGCTGTCTAAAGAATGTCATTAGTGACAACGTCTTTTATAAACATCATTTAATATATAGATACTATGCACACATTTTCAGGGATAAACAAGAGGAAAATATGTAGCTAAAATGAAGTAAATTTAAGTATCTGTAATTACAATGTATTGCCAGCAGATGTCCTACTCATCTTTTTCTTTCAATTATTAGCATTATTTTTTAAAAGCATGGCACATTGTAGGACTGACTTTTATTCATTTATGGAATCAATAAATATGGAAATGCATTCCGCTAATTTCACCAGAACAGCTAATAAAGGTAGTTCTTGTTTGGTATTGATATTTGAATAAACTGATGGTGATATTGTACTGAAATATTTTCCAGCTGCTTCACATCGAACTTATATTTTGACCCTTAGGAAAAAAGACCTATTGGAATTCTTAGTTTAAGGAGAAAAAAAGACAACTAAGAATACATGTGATAAGAATTATAAAGTTATAAACACTTACACATAGTGGGGTCAAAATTACAATTATTTCTTCCAGTACTTGTTGCATAAAAACAAAGTCAGATCAGAGCTTATTCATGAGGCGCTGAAGATCTCAAAAGGGATATTTTGCTTCAGAGGCCATACAAGTGCCTCTTTAAAATGATTTTGTGAAACAAAATTGTGTCTCCTTTCTTATCAGGAGAGAAGTCAAATTACTTTGACACAGACAATGGTTACACTTTGAGACAGACCGGCACCTGCCTTGACTTTTGATAAGCCATAAATTGAATGTTAGCAGATTTAGGACAAGAAAAGAAATTATACTTTATCTATTGTGGAAAAGTTTTACATGAAAATAGTTCAGTCCCTTGGTCAGTTTGCAAACTGGAGTCCTTAGAAATGGGTTTCTGAAGGTAAGGAAATGGCCACCACTTTAGGTGACTTAAAAGGATTTATATAAATTCAGGAAAGAAGACAGGATCATAATAGTTCAAGGAAATATAATTGAGATGTTAATATGAAACAAAGGAGAAAAAGCCAATTGTCTTTTTACAAGTTTCTCAAAAGCAGCTAACTGGTCATTGTGGAAATAAGAAACTGGACCAGATGGAATGAAAATCTCACCTAGCATGGATGTTGGGGTGTTTAATACTGCAAACTGTTAATATATCTTAAAATATTATTTGTAATTATGTATATGTATTGAAGCCAACTAGCACATGTCATAGCTTTTAAGTGCTAAATTCTTTTTTTGCCTGGTTCAGAAAATAAGTATCTTGTTACATGTAATGAAACCTACAGAAATGTATCCACCACTTTAGTTTAGTAAAGTAAAACAGTGAGTCATGGCAGAAAATTTTTAGAAGCTTACATAGTATAGAAAAATGAAGAAACTACTTCTATCCATTCTTGAAAAATATTTACTGGAAAGGGCTCAATCCTCCCAATTGCAGATATTGATGAGGTAACATCAGTATCTGATGCTTGGCATTCTTCCCAACTCTGAGAATTCCCAAACAACTGGAGAGATGGCTGATATAAACAATAGCAGAATTGTTATTTGGAATAAGAATTGTAATATCTTTTTTTAGAAGGGTCTGCAAACAATGTAGTCAAGTCAGTAATGGTGTGACAACAAAACAGTTTTGGTTTTCTTTTGTTGATAATGACTGACAATTCAGCATTCTCTGAAATTCAGTTGTGTAAACAAACACAGTGCAGACAAAATGAATTATATATTGAAACTCATGAATAATTATAGACACAACATTTGAAGATTCACAGAATCCATTGTGTTACACAAATTCAATGGTGTTTCCTAACTTGGTTTTTAATATAACTCACTCTCACTCTGTCTCTGTCTTTCTCTTTCTGTAAATATATATGTTTAAATCAGTGTTCACTACCTAAAGTAGTGGACAATGTCAACCTCCTGGAAAAGTCCTTGCATTTTTATTGCCAAGATTTCAGGAGTGATTTGCCATTGCCTTCTTCCTAAGGCTAAAAAAGAATGATTAGTCAAAGGTCACCCAGCTGGCTTTGTGCCTAAAGCCAGACTAGAATTTACAGTCTCCTGGTTTTTAGCCTAACACCTTAATCACTATACCAAACTGGCTGTCAAATTCCCATTTATTCAGGTATGGCACAGCAAGTGCTTCCCTCCCAAAGTTCAAACAGACAACCAAAAAAGATGTCCCATATACCTGAGCACTATGGAGTCCTTGGTGCTCCTTGAGCTTGGTTGTTAGCTTGCAGATGTTTCATTACCTGACCAGGTAACATCATCAGGGTTAGCAAATGTGTGGTCTGCTCTGTTTATATTCAGTAGTTTGCCATGCCAGTGTTGATAGGGTGTGGTTTGCTCCTTGATAGTTCCTTGATTAATGTTTTTTGTTTCATTTTTTGGTCTGGTGTTAATCCCTGCTGATCTGAGTGCAGCCTGCTGGAAAGCATATGTTTTGGTCTTTTTGTTTCCTTATATTTGTATACAATAATATTTATTGTACTAATTTTATAGCATCAATATTTTTATAAATATATATTGTAATGTATATATCGTAATATTTTATTGTAATGTATTGTAATAATATTTTTATTGCATTAGTTTTAGATTAGAATTGACTCATGGTTAGAGATGCATAAAATGTAAAACAAAACAGTCTCTGACAGAAAACTACATAAATGGTTTTCTTTAAAAAGAGTGTGTAGTCCAAGTCCAGTCCAAGTTTCCAAGAATAAAGTCAGATAGTCCAGAAGTCAAAATTTAACAGCAAAATCCACACAAACATCATATAACAACCAAATATCAGATAGTTGTTTCCAACAAGGGATTATGGGCTAGGACTGCCTCTTAAATAAGATGGCAACCAGGGAACATTAATCAAGAGAGGAGCCTATAGAAGACCTCTTCTCTACTCTACTCTCTGTTTGCTAGGTGCAGGGCCTTGGAGACCTTATGTCATCACCCTGATTTCTCCAGCAGCTCAGGTGATACCTATGTTTGATCAGCCTCAAGTGATGCGTGACTTTGTGTCCTGAAACTGACATTCCACAGGTCCTGCTATGTTATGTTATGTTATGTTATGTTATGTTATGTTATGTTATGTTATGTTATGTTATGTTATGTTATGTTATGTTATATCATTATATTATATGTTATTATTTATATATTTATTACATTATATGAGGGAAATTCGGAAATAAACGTCTGGTTATCAATGATAGACATTCGCAGATACAGAACGCATTAAAAAACTACAACATTACATTACTTTTCAACATAATTGCCATTCAAATTGAGGCACTTGCTAACCTACTGCTCAGGCAAGAAACCCTATACCATTTCAGACAAATGGTTGTCCAATCTCTTCTTTAAAACCTCCAGTGTTGGAGCACCCACAAAATCTGGAAACAAGTTGATCCGCTAATTAATTGTTCTAACTGTCAGGATATCTAAAACTCAGATCTAAAACTTTCTTTGAATGTTACCCTTTGATAACAATAAAATTTTTGCTAACAATAAAAATCATTCTAGTTTATGGAAGATACTGTAGTAAATTTTAAAATCTTTTCATGAATCAGTTATTTATTACAATATTATATAATATTTTGTTTTATAGGAAATGGCTTTTAATGTTTTGATTTATATGTGCAATTTTGATTGCCAGATACATACCATTATTTATCAGAAGCCATAGGGAAAGAAAAATATTTTGTAGGCCAATGGGAACAGGAAAGAAAGAATGATACTCTGAGCAAAATAAAAAGAACTGTTTCTGTTTCTCTGAACTTATAAATATGAAACCAGATATTTTTGTGTTATCACTTCAATTATTTTGGTATTGTGGAATTGCAGAAAAATGTCATCAGATGATGTCAGTGATGTCAGTGATGTCATCAGTGATGTCATCAGATTATACAAAATCAATCAGAATTGTTTTCATGCAGTGCTGTGTTATAGAATATAACATACTATTCACTTCTTTTAAGACATGGGCACTGTTTTATTGAGATACCATGAATGTTTATAAAAGATGTTTAAGATGCTGTATATAGTATGCTCACAATAAACCCCAGAAGTTCTGTTTTGATTTTGATATTTATTTTAATCTTGTATTATTTTATTTGCTGTTTATGACACATCCTAGTAAATGCAATACAATTCCCAAATCCAATTCATTCTGGACAGGGAACTAAATGAGTGCTACACAAAAATCTATATTGATCCTAGCAGTTCAACATTATCTAAATTAGAGGAGAGCCATATACTAAAGTAACAACTCTCCCTCCCTCCTTTCCTTCCATCTTGAAAGTTTAATATTTAATATAGTGCTGCACATAAAAATAACTGAAAACATACTGTTATGCTTGTGAAACCCACAAATTTTCTAACAGCGATAGCTGCAGGATACAGGAAAAGTCTGCTCAATAGGTTGTGAATTTTTCTTTGCTGGAGATATCTAAACAGAGCCTAGAATGCTGTAGTAATGAATTCCTGAATGAATTCCTTTTTTATTTGATTTGCTATCAGAACTTTTGATCTGTATTAATAGGCAACTGATGTGCACAAAAGCAGTTGAAGAAAATATAAATTGTTATGATATGCTGAACATATATAAGATTTAATATATCAAAATATATTGCTATAATACAACACTTTGAATCAGATTATTTAATTATTGCTGTTGTTGTATTTTTGTATTTTTTAAAATCCTTTTTAATATAAAGGTTAAGGCAGTAAACATTTCTAATACTTCTGTCTCCTATTTTCCTTACAACAACCTTAGGGGAGCGAGAGAGAAAGAGGAGGAGAGAGAGACCCAAAGTCACCCAAATAGCTTTCCTATTTGTTCTAATATATGGTATCTCATCCATCTGTCTGTCTTGATTAGATAAATTATTATAAAACTGAGTGTTACTACAAGATTGCATGCATGTATGTTCGCCAATGGATTCCATTATTATTATTAGTATGATTAAATTTTGCCTTCTGTTTCTCTATGGAAACCAAGAGATTGTATTAAAAAACTTATGGCCATAGTTAGTTTGCTTTTAGGTGTTATTTTTTTTATTCTACAAAATTAGAAAATTATTCTGTGACCTCCTCCAATATTATGATTAAAGCTTGGTTTCTATTTAGTCACAGTTCTTTAGTATTTCAGGCATTAAATATATTTTTTAATCCCATTTATATCCCGCCCTTCTCCAAAGACTCAGGGTGACTTACAATTTAAGCACAAACCAATGTGCTTAGCAATAGCCTTCATTCTATGTATATGCCTGCTTATTAGCCCCCCCCACCCAAGCGGCATTATTACAAAGTCAGCTTATTGTCCCCAACAATCTGGGTCCTCATTTTACCTACCTCGGAAGGATGGAAGGCTGAGTCAACCTTGAGCCTGGTGGGATGCGAACCTGCACTAATTGCAGGCAGCTGGTATTACTTAAGGAGGCATTAGCCCACTGCTCCACCAAGGCTCTGTAAAATATATTTGGAAAAGTAAGGATGAAAGTATAATTTTTATTTTTATTTATTTTAATTCCATTTATATCCCGCCCTTCTCCAAAGACTCAGGGCGGCTTACAAGCTTAGCATTAGCCTTCATTCTATGTATATGCCTGCTTATTAGGGCTTTCACACACCCCCAAGCGGCATTATTACAAAGTCAGCTTAACTGCCCCCAACAATCTGGGTCCTTATCATCCTTATCACTTAATAAATCTACATTTTGAGATATTCAGTTTTAAAACAGGTAAATGTTTTATAAAGGCATTAATAGTTTACATTTTTCAATTGTTTTAAAATTCTTCTTCTTCTTCTTCTTCTTCTTCTTCTTCTTCTTCTTCTTCTTCCTTCTTCTTCTTCTTCTTCTTCTCCTCCTCCTCCTCCTCCTCCTCCTAATTTAATTTAAACTATTTAAATTATTGCAAGAAACTAGATTTCTTAAAACTGCAGAAATGCAATATAACCAATTAAACATTTTTTTAAAAATATATATACTTTTTTCCAAATGCATTAGCAGTATATAAAACCTCTGAATCACATTTCTGAAATAGGTTTTGGAGTATTCTAATCTATAGTATTTCAAAGATAGTTACTGAGCATTGTTAATGAACACCAGTTATTTGCAAGTACTTTGGAAGAGTGATAACATCTCAGTTATCATTTATAACTGAGTGTGAGACCAATTTAAGATTTATTTTTATATTTGCAGTATTGGAAATCCCAGCAAATGTAGCTAAGATGGGGACTAGCGGTTTTGTACAATGAAAAAGTAACATCATACTGGATTTAGTCTTGACAAAAGACTAAATTTTGATTTGCTTTTTTTTTGAGGACCCAGATTGTTGGGGGCAATAAGCTGACTTTGTAATAATCCCGCTTGGGGTGTGTGTGAAAGCCCTAACAAGCAGGCATATACATAGAATGAAGGCTACTGCTAAGCTTGTAAGCCGCCCTGAGTCTTCGGAGAAGGGCGGGATATAAATGTAATAAAAATAAATAAATAAATAAATAATATCTGAGAATACAAAACATACAAACTTGAGGTTTTATTTGTCTTTCGTTTTCCTCCTTTTTCTGTAATTTCCTCCTCTTTGTGTTTTCCTGTTTTGCTCCTTTTTAATATTAAATTAAAAATAATTTAAAGATTCAAACACACTGGATGACACCATTACAGCATTACATTAACAGTAATACAGTCCTTTTTTGGAAATGAAGATCAAGGGTTGGGATTTTTCTTTCTCTTTCTTTCTCTCTTTTTTTTTTGCCATGCCACTTGTAATTTTAATTGTTCTACCTCTGCATGTTATCATCACAACATCTACTGTTGAAAATAAACTGAATGTGGTTTTCCTTAGAACTTCTTAAAGCAGAGGGGAAATGACTTTTTAAAAATAGAGGCAGATAAGGAAGTGATATTTGCAATTTTCAACATCAGGCTTTCCTCTCTAAATTAACATTTTCATACCAATGTAAGGTTTTCCACTTAGCCTCCCAATTGTCCCAGTGTTACTCAGGGATTTAAAAGAGCCAAAAGAAACTCCTGAGCCGATGTTTCAGCAAAGAATTACAACTTTATTTTGATCAAAACAGAGAAGGGTTGCCTGATTCCTCTTCATGGCTGGTAAAGGAATAAAGGCAACAACCAGGAATGATGTCTTCCACCTTTTATGCCTTTCCAGAACAAAAAGATCAGGTCTTTGTATCAGGAACGAAAAGGTACAGAAAAATAATTGCAAGATGGTGACTCATACACAGCAACCCAGGCTCCATCTGTAACTCCTTTCCCCCTCCACTTACTGTGCTCTTTCCATGTAAGCAATCTCCTGTATGTTTAACATGAAGCTTTTACTTTTCCAATATACATAAAGCATCTGCTCAGGCAATTGACTACAAAATAATGATTACAAAATAACAAAACAATGATTACATGACAATACTACAAGTATCAATATAAAATGGTTACTATATATAAAATAGCTGCTAATGTCAAACTTAAACATACAAAAATCATAAGCACAATAAAATCCCTTCACCAAGAACCTAAATGACATTAAGGGTAAGCAAATTATTGATTTATGTATTCGTATTTATAAATAATCTGTATATTAGAATAATCCAAAATGCCTTTCAGTTCTAATTGCAATTGAGGAATTTTAGATTTTAGCTTGCAATATAGCACCCTTCCATTTTCTCTACTGATTATATTTTTCCACATTTGTCCAAATTGAAAAACATTATCTCCTATTGCACTTTTCACATCCTATCATGCATCCAATTTAGGCCTCTTGCAATGTGGCCTCTGTGCAATTTGGGCCTATTGTTAACGTGGCCTATGTGCAATATGAAGTTGCCTCCTCAGTCAGCAGCTGTTGGATGTGGGTCACTAGCAGGAACACTGGCATTTGCATCCAATCATTCCTCCTGAGATCTCCCTCAAGGTGCATATATTGTTCTGGCCCTCTTCATTTAATGCAGCAGCTCCCAACCTTTTCTATAGCCAGCACCCTAGAACACTTCTGATATATTCTCTCACTCCTTACAAAAGTTTGAAATAATATTAATGAATTATGCATATACACTATAATTTTTAAAACCCAAGTCTTCGCACCCCCTAAAATATCATCTCACACCCCCATGGGGTGCAAGCACCCCTGTTTGGGAACCCCTGATTTAATGCATCATAAATAAGATTAAGATGGATTCCTAAAGAAGAAAGTGCAGAGCAAAGGCCAGGCGCTCTCGCATTGTATTTCTACAAGTTACTCTCCACTTATGTTGCATGCTGTCATAATTGCTGCTACAGAGATTGGAAGAAGTAGCCAACTGGCAAAATTGGTGGTGGACTAGATGGAAGAGAATGTACTACCTGGTTTCTCTTGTAACACTTCAGGTATTCTTTACCCTAAGAAATGGTGGTAGATGCTATCTCATTGACATTCAGATTCAGCCAGTATGATTGGCCTTGGCAGATGAAATGGAGGAAAGGAATCCATTTTGTCCCTTGCTGCAAGCAGAACATGCCTTGATGTTATGGACTAATCCTGCATCCAGGACCATACCACAAATATGTCCGATATATCAACACATACAGGTGATGCAGTCAGGGATGGACAGGTCTCAAGATGACTCAGACGTTAAGGAAGAAACTCCAGTGAATCTGGAATGTCAGTCACAGGAGACTCAAAGTCAAGAGTCACTTGAGGCTAATCAAACACAGGTGCAGCTGCAGAGTCACATGATTTTGATAATGCTAAGCATTCCAGGTAAGGACTACCTGTGCTTGGAAGAAATGACGATGTGCTAGATCTTATTGTCAGTGGCTGAATTAAGATAAGATCATCTTTATTGTCATTTTTTACTGTGGGCCCAATGGCACACATCAAAAATGAAATTTAGTTGCCCACTCTCAAAGTGAAACACATACATGACACACTATATACAACATATGTATAGACCCACACTCCTACATATACATAACAATAAATTATTAAATACTTCCAGCTTGAATATACAACAGAAGGAGGAAGCCTGAGAGTTCACAAGGTTAATGCTGTATGGAATGAAACTATGGTTGAATCTGGATGTTCTGTTACGGATACCCTGAAGCCTCCTCCCAGAAGGTAACAAGGAAAACAGGTTGTGAAGAGGATGAGTAGTGTCCCAGATAATCTTACGGATCCTGTTCAAACGCTTCTGTGCTATGTCCTGGATGGGAGGGAGGGAACTGCCAATGATCTTTTCGGCCATCCTCACCACTCTTTGCACCACCTTCCTGTCTGAAGCAGTGATGCTTCCAAACCAGACTGTGATGCTGTATGACAGGATGCTTAGCATTTTACATAAAATCCAATATTTCCCCCAACTCTTCTGCTTACCATAGTGCTTTATGTCAATGCCAAAAGATTTTTGTTTGTTCATTTAGATGGAGCTACCACATTATCCAATGTAGCACAGTAGAACTTTGGCCTTTCTAATGAGGGGTTATGAAAAACAGCTTACCCTTAGATACTGAATACTCTTCCACTTTACCGTACTTCTGAAGAGTTATAAAAACTACCCTTTGGAGGAATGCATATGAGATGCAGAGTTTGAGACAATTTCCATAATAGTGTTGCTATGGTACATACAAGAGATATTTAATGTTGAATGTATTTAAGATTGTTTTGGCATTCCATGAACCACTACAGAAGCCGTGATAAATACACACAAAGATTAAGAAATCAGTTTCATTAAAGTCCAGAAAAAGAATACATCAGGTTCAGAATCAAGTTCTTGAATAGGTGAATGACAACTGGTCTGTTTCAAAATTTGTGCTATGCTGAAGTGAAGACTGTATGGAGAGGAAAAAAATGCTTCAGCTTAACCCTACCAAGACTGAGTAGCTGTGGATTTTGGGCCCCATGGATCTCTTGGAGGTTCTCTTGGACTCATTAGTTCTGCTTAAAATGCAGGGGATAGTTATGGCCACAGGTGTCTTTGCACAACTTCATATTGTGTATCAACTGCACCCATTCCTGCTCCAGGTCACAAATGCTCTAGTCACCTCCTGTCTGGATTGCTGCAAAAATGATATTTATAGGAATGCCACTGAGGGTTAAATATTGCTCATATAATTCAAGTACCTGATCCTTAATTTCAGGGATTTAGAAAATTCAGCTTATCAGGTCTACCATTAGAAATTCTGATTATATACTGATTTAGAATTTTTTTAAAAAATAAAGCAAGTTGTATATATAATATTAAGAATAAAGTGTATGTGTGTGTGTATATATATGTGTGTGTGTGTATGTGTGTGTGTGTGTGTGTATAATTTATAGACTGCTATCTGAAATGACTCAAGGCAATGTACCATAGATTACAAGCGTCTTTAAACAAAACAACACAATATTAAGTACAACATCAGCAATTGGAGAATACAATATTTAAATAGTAGCCATTCAAGCAGTTTATCAATTGCCTTGATGTAGGGCCTGCTGGAAAAGCCAAGTTTTTAATGTTTTCCTGAAGGACACAGGGTCATAGCTAAGTGGATCTCAGCAGGAATGCTATTCCGGAAAGCAGGAGTGATGATCCATAAGGTCCCTAAACAGAAAGCTGCAAGAGTGTTTATGGAGATTCTCAGTCATTGAGGTTATAGTTGTCCCAAAGGTACTTTTTCACGAGTCACCTGGACTGTCTTGATTTTTTTGAAAACATTTTGCTTCTCATCCAAGAAGCTTCTTCCACTCTGACTGGATGATGAGGAATGGAAGGATTTATATTCCTTACAGACATCTAGTCATTTGCATTCTTTCAGAGTGTCATTGAGGCCACCTGGAGGTTTATCTGTGTCATCAGGGTCATCTGAGTAATACAAATGGGTGTGGAGCCTTCTTGGAACTGTTGAAAGGACTGTGTTTTAGACTGGAGATAGATGATGTCATATCTCTTCCCCTCTGTTGAGAAAGGGCTGTTCAATTTTGACACAGATGGCCTCTTTGACTTCTCTTTCAAACCAGCAGTCCCCTCTGTCCAAAATGTGGACTTTGCTGCCTTTTGTCTTTTAAATGCAGATGGACTGCTGAATCTTATCCTGATGGGTTTGTTCTCCTATGCATGGCACAACATTAGATAACAAACCCATTGGGACAAGATTTAGCAGTCCATCTGCATTTAAAAGACAAAGGCCATTCTTTCGAAGACAACAATGCCCACATTTTGGACAGAGAAGACCACTGATTTGAAAGAAGGGTCAAAGAGGAGGCCATCAAAGTCAAAATTGAACAGCCCTCTCTCAACAGAGTGGGAGGGATGCATCATCTATCTCCAGTCGACAACATAGTCCTTTCAACTGTTCCACCCATTTGCGCTACTCAGGTGACCCTGATGACACAGATAAACCTCCAGGTGGTTTCAACGACTACCTAAAAGAATTACCAAGTGTCTGCAAGGAGAATAAATCCTTCCATTCCCCCAGAAGAAGCTTCTTGGATGAGAAGCAAAACGTCTTCAAATAAAGTCCAGTTGCCTTGTGAAAAAGCATCTTTGGGACTGTAAGAGTGTTCTGAGCACAAAAAAATCCAGTTCCAGTATGTGACCATCAGTACATCTTGGGTCCTTGATCACCTAGGTTAAGCTCATGGTAGTTATGGTGGCCATGAACCTTTGAGTCACTTTTGAGCCATTTCAGATTACACATGGGGTAGTGCCTGAGTTTGGGAAATTGCACTACTTCAAGCTCTGCCACAGGAAATACCATGTTTCCCCAAAAATAAGCCTTACCCTGAAAATAAACCCTAGCTTGATTTTGGAGGTGGGCCTAATATAAGCCCTACCCCAAAAATATTTCCTAGTTTTAGGGCCAGGTGCACACCTAAAAATCAAACTTCGGCGGGGGTGGAACTACCCCATGTGCCCTGCACCCACTTACTGTTACAACCATGTCTCCCATGCCAACACCTGCCTCGCCTCACCAGCACACTTCTTCTGTGGTTGCTTGCCGCCGCTCATGCGCGTGTCACCCCCAGCTCCATTTCGCCATCAGAAGCCTTCAGGAAATGCCTCTGCGGCTGAGAATGGAGCTCTTGATTGATGCATGCAGTGCCCCTGGCCTCCATTTTGTCATCAGAGGCCTTCCAGAAAGCCCCTGCAACAAAGAACTGAGCTCCAGATTGACGTGCACAACGCCTCCTGGAGGCCCATGGCACTGCATGAGTCAATCCTTTCCTGAAGGCCCCTGATGGTGAAATGGAGGCCGGGGGCAACACGCATGAGTGGCAGCAAGCCGCCACAGAATTAGTGGGCCAACTGGGTGGGGTTGTTGGTGCCACTGCCACAAGGTGAGACCTGGTGCCCATTTTGGAGGCAAAAAAAAAAAAACAAGACTGGGTCTTATTTTTGGGGAAAACACCGTAGTTAACACAGCTGAGGCAGGAGGGCTAGTGCAGTAACTACAATCCAAACTGATCCCTAGAATACAACTTCACAAAGTCTCACAATCAAAAAATCAGAAAACCATCTGAGTCTTCTGCATGACAGCAACTCTATTCTACCTCCCACCTGGCCTTATCATCATGATTTATTTATTTATATCTAATACATATTTAAATATCAAATTAATTTAAACTGATATATTATTCCCTACAATATACCTAAGCTATATTTAATATATATTTATCTGACATATTTGGAATATGGATAAATAATCAGAACTTCATAGAAATATAAATGCAGTTTACATAAGCATTATGTTTCCATTGGATTATATATGAACATATGATGAATCTGATTCACTCACATATAACTTTATTTTTTAAGCAATAAAATGAAGGTGATTTGAAAGGTTTTACTATTTACTCACATGTGAAATGTTTTACTTATGGATAAACAGTAGAAAAGATGTTTTGCAGAACAGCATCATCCACTCAGATGCAATTTGAAACAGAACTATAATTATTTCTTGTTCTTGCCATTATAAGCTTGGAAGGATAAAATATTACTGCAGTACATATGAAATCTATGCTGTGAAGTTTTAGGGACATATCATGAAAATATAATTACTTTCAGTGCTCTGATGCAAGTGAAATTATCCAAAAGAACAGGACTTTTAAAAAGGCTACATAAGAAAGGACCAGATTTTTTAAAATCCAAATGTGTTTCACAAGTTAATATTTTTTATAGTTCAAAGCATAGGTAAAGGTAAAGGTTCCCCCGCACATGCGTGCTAGTCGTTTCTGACTCTAGGGGGCGGTGCTCATCTCCGTTTCAAAGCCGAAGAGCCAGCGCTTGTCCGAGGACGTCTCCATGGTCATGTGGCTGGCATGACTAGACGCCAAAGGCACACAGAACGCTGTTACCTTCCCACCGTAGTGGTCCCTATTTTTCTACTTGGACTTTTACGTCCTATCGAACTGCTAGGTTGGCAGAAGCTGGGACAAGTAACAGGTGCTCACTCTGTTACGTGGCTCTTGGGATTCGACCCGCCAAACTGCCAACCTTCTGATTGACAAGCTCAGCGTCCTAACCCACTGAGCCACAACGTCCCTTTCAAAGCATACTGGCAATCATATACTATAATTTCCTTTAACATATGTTTTTCCTTGGACGTTGGTAAAGCAACATTTTTAAAGCAGTTTGCTGCTGATTTGTATAATGGCCCTTTTCATACATATTGGATAGATATGAATATTCATAGAGATATGCTTCCAAAATAAATCAGATGGGGGACCAAAAAATCTGCCCTAAGTGTGGGACTTAAAATAGGGCATCTAATTTTTTTCTGTGAAAGTCTTTCCATCCCTAATTTACACAAATATTTAAACCAGTTATATACATAAAAGGTCTGATAACTTATGCATAATAATATGATTAGCTTAGAGTAGAAATTGGTATTTATTTCCATAAACCTAACATTAAATACCTTCATTTTTCTTCTATATAGAAAATGCATACACAAGCTTAAAGATCATGATGATTAGTCACAAAATATAGAGATGAAAAGCACATGTGTGAAATATTATTTTATGATTACCAAGCATTTGCATGGATTATTTATGTTCATAACTTGAGAAAGAAGACAAAAGATCTTGAAACACATATACAGCATAAATATTATAATATCAAATACAAAGTGAACAAAAAGCAGAAAAAGTAGGAAACTTGATGTAAGAATTGCTGCTTATTGTGGAGTTGGACATAAAATTGAAGCAACTGCAATCATATCTTATACTGCCAGGCTAGATAAACAGCCGGACAGGGTTCACTCTGTTCTTCTCCAGCTTTTCACCTGGCTCAGTTATCATTATGTGTTACTTCCTTGAAGGCATGCAAAAAAAAAAAAAAGTTTAAAAAGTAAGGTACTGCAATCTAATAATAATAATATCTGCCATGTTAGAAATATATTTTAATTGATGAACTGTAGAAATTAAATAATTGGAAACATTTTCTTTTTCCTCATAAGTCACTAGAATTACTGGTATTTTTCTGCAACCTACCTACTGCGATACGAATCTGTGTGATGTCTGAAAGGATAGAGCAATATGTGAGTTAATTCTTTCTCAATAATACATCAAAGCATTAGATTCTATTTCTTTTAATGATGGCTAGGCTAATCTTGTTTACTTATCTCTCAGTTGGATATTTATTATTTACTGCTTCCAAGAATGATGCTATTTTGCAGCCATTATATATGATAACAATTTAATATTATACTGTGACCCTGAAAATAGATTTACTAAGAGTTGAATGGCAGAAGTTGGAAGTTATTCTTTGTATATATCTTTGTTTTCCTTTCTTTCTCTTTATACCTTTTTGCATTTCAACCCCTATTTTCTTCTTACTTTGTATCTTTTCTCTTGATTCTTAGTTTATGTTGTTTTTTATGTCTTTAAGCTTCCATCTGAAAAAGATCATCCTTGTTATTGCCAACATTCAGATTATTAAAAAAAAAAGATGCCACTTCAAATTTGCTATTTTGGGTTCTGAACCTCGTATGGTTTAGTTTACTTTATGACTGGCTTTAAAGGAAAAAAAAATCCTCCTAGCCATAGAAACTTGAAGCACATCAGCAGTTAAGTAACTTTAAAAGTCAAGGCAATTAAATAAGCACAGAATCCATCCTTTCTGTTCAGAGTCAGAACCATCTTGGGAGTTCTGACCATTTTTGAAAACAAATCTAAAGCGTAAGCAGTGTAAAAAGAGCTTTTGACTATAATGTGCAAAACAGTAAATTGTCTGATATCAATAAGACTAGACATTAAATAAATACCAATTCTAATGCAGGAGGGGAAAAGATTAACATTAATATTTAATCAGTTGGCATTTTCTCAAAAGTTTCCTGAAATACAAACACATAAAGTCTGGTAATATATAATACTAATTGGCTGTCAAGATAACAAATATATTAACATAGCAATATTTTTAAATGACTCATTTCTTCAAGAGGATATTCAGTTTTGCAATTAGAAAGCCTGATTTAGATTTTATATGAAGTCCTTGCATCATTTTTTGTTTCATTTTGATGAACATATTTTGATTACTTAAACCATATTTAATCCTTTCATCATTTTTGTTTTGTTTTTATTTTGATAAAATGTTTCGATTAGTCATACCTCTGTGTCCTTTCTGGACAAAAACCAAACTTGCATTGGTTCTTTTTTACCCTTCATGGAAATAGGACCTCTGTGTTCTAGATGGAACTGTGCATCTGAGTTTTCTGGAGTCATCAGACATCTGAAATTAAACAGATTATAATTAAATAGGAGCATGAATGAAATTTAAATGTAGAACACTGAATTCAGGAAGATTTGTTGACAGTTCAGACTGGCTGTGATTCAATATAAACTACTCTGGAACAGTGGTGAATGTTTCATCCATGAGGAACAGTGATTAGGTCTCTGGGCTGCCAAAATCTGGATGACAACCAGAAGGAAGCAGAAAACTTTTATTGTTTGCTGTCATCTGGATTTTTACAGCTTGGATCTGGTATCCTCAGTCATAGTCTTCTTTGGAGCAATCATTTGTCTGGGGGCTATAGGATTTCTAACTTAAAAGAATGTGAGGGTACATAGATTTGGCTGTTTCTGATCTCCCAACGCACAGCCTTTCAATCACTTCCTCCAGAGCATGAGCACTCCTGTCAGAAAATATTAAATCACATTCACATCCTCAGAAGCACAAACAGCAAAAGCGTAATTATAAGTCACACACACAACCACGATCAGCAATTCAACTGCTTTTTTAATAACTGCATCAAATGTACCAAATCAACAAGTTCAAATACTTTTGCAGCAAAATATACCATGGACATAAACAGGGCATAAATGCATGATCAAAATGAATGCATACACCATAACAGAACAGGCTGACTAATACAGCATCTTCTTGCATCTTTAAACAGTCTCTGCAAGCAAAAAGACACGAGAATGTCTAAAGTCTAATGGTGAATGTATGACATTCAAAAATTTCCAAAAAAAATCAGTTGAATCAAAACAAGCTATCAGCAAAGAGCTTTTGAGAAAAACAGTAGCCACCATTAATGTTGATGATGGCTTGAGATTTTAAATATGCACTTGCACTTTGTTCTTTTGTCTGTTGATTTGCAGACAATTCAAAGGCCCTTTGAAGATAACAAACATATTGCAGCAGGCATTCTGAATGTCAATATCATCAAGAACCATACACAGAGTACACACACTCATAATGCCCTGTAGAACCCAAAAATAGACAGATCAAAGAAAATACAACGTACAATGTCAAAAAATGAATGAAAATTAAAAAATAAAAACAGAGAGACAACAACTCACTTTCTTATAGTGATACGTGAAAGTAGTGACAAGCAAATAGATAAAAGAAACCAGCATCTTTCCATTATGCTGAATGCCTGATCATCCAAAGCCATCATCTGAATAATATTCCTAGTTAAGCTACTGAAATTTAGTATCTTGGCTTTCATTTAAAGATTACATTATATTTTTCAAAAGTTACATTATAAAGACCACTCAGACTGTTTGAAAATGATTATATTATTCCTCTGGGCGATGCTAAGTTTTTAATCCAAAATTGTTTACCTAAGATGAGAGGTATAAGTTGAAACAAAGGAAATTCAGGATTGTAAACTAGACTACAGGTAGTCCTTGACTTACAGCCATTCATTTAGTGACTGTCCAATGTTACAATGGCACTGAAAAAAGTGACTTATGACCAGTCCTTGCACTTACAGTCATGCCAGCTTCCCCACAGTTATGTGATAAAAATGCAGGTGTTTGAAAACCAGTATACGTATGATAACTGCTGCAGGTTCAAGTGTCATGTGAACTTCGCAGCTGGCTTCTGACAAGCAAAATTAATAGGGGAAGGTGGATTCGCTTAATGACCATGAAATTCACTTCAGTTGTAGCCAAAAGGTTGTAAAACAAGGTGCAACTCACTTAACAACTGCCTAACTAGGCAACAGAAATTCTAGTCTCAACTGTAGTCATACGTTAAGCATTATCTGTAGGTGAACTACTTCCATACTGTTATGACAAATATAAAAAGGGTGTATCTATATTTTACAGGAATTTATCTCAATGTAAAACTAAACTTTAGTTAGTGTATATTGAAAGAAAATATCCTTAGAGTAAATTTTATAAAAGCACCTTTTGGTTTAAAATTTGTGTTTCGGAAATAGATACAATGATATAAGTAAACTTAATTTCTCACCTATAAGTATATTCGGAGACATTGATCTTTCCTTTTTCACCTGTTGTTTCTGTTCTACTTGTGAGATTTACAGTGTTCCCAAAAAGACAATAACGAGGCATCCTTTGGCCAATTACGCCTGTTACCACTTCTCCAGTGTGAATGCCTATTGTAATCTATTATTAAAAAATCAATAGAAAAGAAAATGATAACAAGTTGATTTAGTATTAGGTCAATAGTATTATTAGTCAGTAATAGGAATACACTATGAACCTTATGCTTAATTTTAACTGAATCTATATACCAAAATACGTAACACAACACTACAAACCTAGAGCAAATGTAGCACAGTTGGTCTATTTCAATTTTTCATTTATACAACTGAACTAGAAAATTTATTCAATGTAATTCTGAAAATATCTACATTTTTTCTAAGAATGGCAAAATAAAATTATGTATTTAGAAATATAACCAATTGCTTAGTAAAAAATTGCAAAGAAATATTAGTCTATTGGTCCATCTTTTTCCAGACAAATTACAATACTAAATTATAGAGGCATGTTATCATATATAAGATTTCTTCTTCGTGTCTATAATTTTATACTAAAGAACCCTGATTTTAAGAACTATTTTATCTATATAGCCATAAGGAATCAGAAAGTAAAGAAGTAGCAGACAGATTTCCCATAATGTGGGTCATCATCTTGATTATTTTTATGGAGTTTAAAACCTGAAAGTTAATCCTGCATTGTCAGGACTGAAATTGCATCATAATATAATCCCTAAATCCTGTAATATGTTGCCAATCACTGACCTGAACAGATTCTCCATCGACTTGAACTTGTCCAGCTATTTCCATCATATCTAATGCTAAGTGGCAGATAGAACGTGCATGATGAATGCATGGTTCTGGCAAGCCACTTACTGTCATATATTTGTCTCCAACTGTTTCAACCTAGCAAAATATAAATCTGAAAGTTATGGTATGATATTCCCTTTCTTTGCTTGCCTTAGTAAAGTTGTAACCTTTGATTATCAATTATCTGGCATTAAAGCAATATCATTTCATTAGAAAGATTATTTTCATAGTTATCAAACATGGAACATAATTTACCCATCTTCCCCATTTTTCACAAATCCTGAGAAGCTAAAATCTTCAGAACATACACATATTAATATTTATGGCTGATGTATTTCTAACTTCCCATCCCAATGCAGCACTTTTTGCCACAAAATAACATCTTTTCCATCTTAATATACCCACTGGGTTTCATTTGCCAAAGGTCCACTATGGTCAATAGAAGAAATGTTATTTAAAAATAATTTTGTGATTAGGAAGTACATCAAAATATGTATCTCCCAATAAGCCACTAAAAGGAAGTGCAATACCACAGATCATGACAATCTTTTCCTGAAGGAATAAACCTATTATCTGTACCAGAGGTCGGCAACCTGAAAAACCAAAAGAGCCACTGGGAACTGGTTCCATCACACATAAAAAAAAGTGGGAGCCGCATGCGGTTGCCACTTTTTTTATGTGTGATGGAACCGGTTCCCAGTGGCTCTTTTGGTTTTAATGTTTACAGACCTGCTGCCGCG